>CM041776.1:113976362-114458075 GCA_023374045.1 Limonium bicolor
GTTGAATTGTCTTCAGCCATGAGGATAAAATTTTGAATATGTATAGCAGCTTCAGATTTTTGCTTCATGAGAATGGTCCAAGTACTTCTGCTAGCATCATCGACGATTGTCAAAAAATACCTACTACCATCGTGATTAACATACGAACAAGGACCCCACACATCGAATGTATAATCTCAAAACATACAATCAGATTTGTGAACAGAATGAGAAAAAGGAGAGCGATGTCCTTTAGCACGAAAACAGATATCACAAGCAAAATCCAAAAGGATATCATTTCTGCTAACTATACCCATTCTAAGCATTTATTCAGAGGGGGGTGGCCCATCTTTTTGTGCCAGAACAAAAACTTTATCGTATCATGTTTATGAGGAATAACATGTATGTTATTACAAACCATTAGCAGTGCGCTTTAATGAAGGAACATCCCAAACCTAAAGGCCATCTTTCTTATGTCCGATGCGCATCCTACTCGTACCAGGTAGGCTCCTGCATATAACAGAACCTTTGATCAAAATAACATCCACACCAGTTTGTTCAACCAACTTACTCACCGAGTAAGAGCAAGGTTGAAACTGGGCACATATAAAACGTCCTGAGTTTGAAACTATCCGTCAAATGTATAGTCCCTATGGTATCATATTTCGGTATTGCCATTAGGCATGGTGACACAACGGAGTGAGATAGTTTTCTTCTGTTGCTTAGGAGTTAATGTTACCACTAAGTGGTCATTGGCACCAGAATCTATCAACCAGCGCTGGTAATTATCAAGAGTTTCTATCAGTGGTGGATTCTAGGATGTTACCTGCAAACCGGTAGATTCAACCTTGCCTTTCCCAGCCGCGGTGCCTTGTGCTTTAAACAGAGAGACCACCTGTCTGCTCAAGCATGTCGCACAGACGGTTGAATCTTCCACGTCTAAGCCTTGGATTAGGAATACCTTCTCCACGTTGAGCAGCATTGGCCGAGGAAACCTTTGTGCCTTTCCACCAGTCTGGATAACCTTTTAGTTCGAAACAGTCCTTCTTAGATGACCAACCTTCCCACAGTGAGTGCAGACACTATCGTTCTTCTTTGTAGCGCTGCGCGTTTATTTTTGAAACGATTAGCACGATCTGGTTCGCTCTTACTCATTGTTAGCGAAGGAGTTTCAGTCAGATTTTTAAAGTGTTGCCCGTGCTACGTTGCCTCTCTCATAAGAATCACGAGTAGGCTAAGTCCACAGGCATGCAGGAGATTTCATAAGGAGATTACCTCGGATGTTGATGAACTCTTCGCGCAGTCCCAGGAGGAATTCGAAAGCTTTTGATTCTCATCATTTTGGCGACCTTGTCTCCGTATCCAACAACACAAGCGTCTACATCATCAACACTGGCGATTTCATCCCACAATTTCTCGAGGCGTGCGAAGTATCTGCTACAACTGGAAGATCCTTGCCCGTTTGCGACAGTTCTCGTCTTAATTCGAAGAGGCGTGTCCCATCCGATGATCGTATCTTTTACACAAGGCCTTCCACATCGCACGAGAGAGTTGCGAGACATGAGACCGTCAGCAATTGATGGTTCAACGCTCGAGATGATCCAAGATCTAATTAGACGTCGAAGCGGTCCCAGGCATCGCGCCGATTTTTTTAACTTTTGATCGTGGTAGGGTTCCATCGATCATCTTGATTTGTTTTTTGGGCAGGAGTGAATCCATCTCTCTTCTTCCAATCTGGAAGCCGTTTCCGTCGAATCGTTTGACGGTGAGGGATATCCTGCTGTCCTTGAGCTAGATACAGTGAGTGGATCGGATGGATCAAGTCGCAAGACTCGCCATCTGGATTTTTGTTCTTCATTGTCTTCCTCACGATGTCGGATGATTCAACCGTCCCCATCCAGATCCTTCTCGTAGTCGCTATCACCATTCTCAGTAGTCATAGCGAGGTCGAATTTACTTGCGGATAACCGCTCTGATACCATGTTGAAAGCGGAAGTTTTTGGAGCAAAATAGTGAGCTAGGGAGATCGAGAGTGAGAGAGATGAAGAAAGGATGTTCTGTATTTCAAGTGTGTGTATTAGCAGTACCAACGATGCATATATATAGGTACAAGAAAGGAAGAAGAAACTGTACTATCCTAACATATAAAAGGAAAGAAAAATATATGGGGATAAAGAATACTAACATATATCCTAATATGTAAATATGTAATCCATCCTAATATGTAACTATCCTAATGTAATCCTAACATGTATAAGGAACAACATTCAAATAGATAGGCATGACAACAAAAATCATATATTTATTATGTTTTAATTATACTTTTATTTTTAAACACACTAAATTTGTTAATTTATAGCGTTTTAAAATGGGATATATTTTAGCCAAATCCTACCATTTATTAATTACAAAAGTTTAACCTTAACTTTACACTGGCCCCAAAAATCCATGGACGCCCTTGGGACGGGTCCGTATAGACAGTAGCATTAACATCACAACATGTACAATTGATACAGCAGTGTTTAGGGCAATCCCGGGGATTGCTAGCTAAGGTAATTAGTTTTTTAGTGGATATACTCTTTGATTCTTACACGTCATATTCTTTCAAAAACTCTTGATAACGTATATAGGGAGTTATGAAATCTCCTAGTTTTTTGTTATTGGTGTGCTTCATCGATCACTCAACATATTGGAGTGTGGTGACACGTTGGAATGAGGGACTTGTTTTCTGTGGTTGTGTGTTGGGTGGATAGAATTAACCATATATACACACACGAGTGTAGTAGGAACTCACGTCTCAAAGTACTTGGAAAATAACTAGTTTTTCTGGCCACTCCAACCTTTCCAAGCATTGCCCGTTACTCTGCTATCCGTCATGGTGATCTTCGCCTTTGTGTTTTTTTTTTATCAAGGTGCTACAGAGTAGCCAAAATTGACCTGCTACGGTCATTACAGCTCAGGAAAGATGACAGTTCGTAATGTGACTTCTGGATTACTCAGTCTTGAACTGCGCTCTTGTGTTAACTAATATAAGGAATGCGTATCTAGAGAAAACTCAGCCCTAATATATATTAATAGCATGAAAAACTCCTCACCTGATCTGTTCAACACCTTGAACACACTCACTCACTAATCTATCACTCTTGAATGATAGTAGCACGCCTCTAAGCACGAATAAAGAATCACTCTATTACACCCAATAGGATTTGCTGTAAAAGGGTATGGCTCTGTTCTCTCTTTCAAAAGCGTACCCTAAACTATATCTATACAAGTATATATATACAGAAGGGAAAGACAAAATACGAAACAAACTACCAAAAAGTGACGCAGAACTAAGGAAGATATATCTCCACATAACTAGAACCGAGAACAAAGGAAGATAAACCAGAAAGAATCTTAACAACTTATAGCGGCATATAGTGTCACGTGAGCAGCTCTGCTTTCTGTTGTAGTCGTGACGAACTTTTACCAAGATAAATCTATGCTGAGTACAAGACCGGCACTGCTATTTGTCACACATCAAAACTATAAGTGTGGCACCCCACATACATTTACAGTTTCCCCCTTTTTTGATGTGTGCAAAACTTGGACATGGTGAACTGAAATACCACGTATCATATTCCCCCTGAAATATAGATTCCCCCTGAAACAGAGCTAACTAGATCAACAACCAAGAAACTTAATATTCACCATGTTTCCCCCTTTTTGCGCAATAAAAAGGTACGGGCCTAGTACTCACGAAATGTAAAGAACGTACCGAGGAACACGAAATAGCATTTTATACAACGTTAATTGCAGGAAAAAGTTTCAGAAAGTGGCAAGACAGAGAACAACCAAGGAAGAGTTTCACAGAAACAAAGAACAGGAAACAAAAAAGTCTGAGATAAGCACCAACAAAAACTACATCACATCTAGGTCTGAGACAAGACAACGCTAAGGAAAGACAAACAGAACAAGAACATGTGGAGAGATTAACGTCGCACCCCAGATGAGCTTCAAGATGCGCCAACCGCATTCACATTCTTGACTAAGGATAGAAGTTCTTCCAGCTGGTGCGAAACACTGCCAAGATTTTCTGAAACGCTTTATGCGGCTGTTTAAAACCCATATTTCAGCCAGGGCAAGACCCTCTTGGATAAAGTAGTCTGTGAAAGCTCATGATTATGATCTAGAACTTTGGCAGAGTCCGTAGAAGATCAACAGAGAGTACTCAAAAAACTGTTGTCAACCAGGCAGCATAAGGCAAGGATGAGGTACACTGAGTAATAGCATATGGATATGAAACAGCATAAAATGAGGCAAACTTATAGGACACGTCTGGATAAGACACCACATCAACAGATGTCCAGAAATGTGACTGTCCCAACGTTGATCATTCCTGGGAGCAATGCCTTGATAAACAATGATATGGAGCAGTCTGCCAACCACATCAAGCTGCCTTTACGGAGCAGACCGAATCTTGCGGGTCTCAGGTTCAATCCCAAGAACCCGAAAAGATCCTCATCCTTTTGAGAGGGAGACGAAAGTATTGATCTCACGAGAAAAAGTCTTGATACCTTCAAATGGGAACATCCAGAATCATGCCGATCAAATCAGGAGTTAACTCATATCCACACCTTTAACCTTGGACCGAATCAGATATCCATCCACAAATTGCAAGTTCTTGTAAATTCTTTAACGACTCCCAGTAAATTTTCGTACCCAGAGTAAACACCGACGACCAGCCTTGAGCTGAAAGGCAACTAGCATATTGGACAGCTTATTCTTGCGGAGCCAAGCACAATCACACGTTTTCCCACAACAATATGTGCATTACGAATCTCTGATTTAAAGCAAGGAAACGGGAAAGAATGACCCGACCAGGCGGAGTTCGTCGAAGAGGAACCTGATGAAGCAACTGACACAGTAAGCAGAAGAACTGGCACCGGAGTTGAACGCCGAGGACGCTTTGAAGAAGTCGCAATGGGAGCTTGTGTAGCAGAACGCTTGTGTTGGCGCGACTGATAGGGTACATCATCATCGGAAAGCACATCAGGGTTGCGACGGGGTGAGGAGGGCGGAGGATGCTGAGAACGACGCGGTCGAAGAGTTTGGCGACGTCGAAGAACAGTAGTCCGAGAAGGACGGGTCTGGGATCTAGTTTTGGCGGGGGGTGAGTGATTTTGTGGTGATAATGGGGGAGATGGGCATAGGATCCGAGACGGAGAATCGGCGAAAGGAACATTGCAAGAAGGAAAATCATCACACACTTTTGGTGAAGAATCTGGGGTAGAGAGTGGCATTGGTAAGCAGAGGAGGGTACTCAACAGCAAGTGGGTATGGTATTCTGGCTGCATGGGGCAAACTAGAGTCGATAACAATGGTCGAGTAGGCTAATCAAGAAGGGCGGAACGGAGAGGGAAGAACCTGACGGTAGGCAAAAGCAGGGTCAATACAGTACTTTCCATGGTGATGGTAAAAGGAGCAAGAAGGCAGATGCAAACAACCAGTATAGATCAGGAATTTGAAAAAGAGAAGACTCTGCGAAATATGGGTTTAAGACTGACAAAGAAGAAAGCTGACAAAACGTGGGGAAATGGGTATAACGAGTGGACGACGTTGAAGAACGTGAGAGAGTATTTGAAGCTTAACGGTTGTAAATTTTGTGTGTAAGTGTTTAAATAATGGAAAAATATAAAAAAACCAATAACATGAAAACGTTCCTACTATAACATTGATCCAGATCATCTACATCGTGTTTCCACACAGTTTACGGAAACCTCACACAGATAAAAGTAAACTCCACTCATATCTAGTACCATGTTTGTACAAAAAGAAAGAAAACATGAAAAATAAAAGTAATGGACCTTAATCAACGTTAACCATGCCCAGTGCTAGACTGAGACGATTGAAGATCTCCCGAGGAAGCGGTTTAGTAAAGATATCCGCCAATTGCTGCTCAGTAGAACAATGGAGCAATTCAAATCCCTTTCTCGACCTGATCACGAAGAAAGTGATGACGAATCTCAATATTTCGTACGAGAGTGGTTGAACTTGATTCTTGGACAACGCAATAGTAGATTGATTATCCGCAGTAGATAGAACTGGTGCTTGAGGCATGCCTATTCTTCTAGTTGATACTGTACCACCGAACTTGCGCACACATGCACAGCATATACTCGCTTCAGTAGTGGATAAAGCCACAGAAGATTGTTTCTTAGAAAACCACGATACTAGACTAGTACCAAGGAGCTGGGCACATCCTGATTACTTTGCGATCAGTAAGAGATCCTCCAAAATTGCATCAGTGTAAGCCTGGAGTGAAAAAGAAGATCTAATGATAAGCCAAACCAAGGTTAGGAGTACCACACAAATAACGAAAAATTCGTTTCACTTGCTGAAGATTGAGGAACTCGTGATTAAGCCTGAAACCTTGCACATAGCAGACACTGTAGAGAATATCAGGCTCGCAGTGAGGTACATTAAAGAGCCAATCATAGCCCTATATTCAGTTGGATCAGTAGATTCAGCATGAATTTCGGAGCCAAGTTTAGCAACACTAGACATTGGGGTTGCAAGGGATTTTGCAGAGTCAAAACCAAACTTGGACAGAAATTCAGTGGTGTACTTCCCTTGCCAAACAATGTGGTGAGTGGGAGTCTGACGAATTTGCAACCTAAGAAAAAGGTGAGTTCTCCCATACTACTCATTGAAAATTCGTTGTCATCACAGCTTCAAATGACTTAGACAACGCAAGACAAGACGATCCAAACACAATTCTCAACATAGATCTGAATCAACAATATATCAGAGTCCTGGAATTTGAAAACAACGTACTATCCACCTGACCTCTTGTAAAACCCTGCTGAAGCAAATAAGAAGTAAGACGAGCTACCAGACCCGCGGAGCCTGCTTCAATCCATAAACAGATTTCTTGAGTAGAAAAACTCATCAGGTCTGAACTGATCAATAAATCCAGGGGTTTGTGCCACATACCTCTTTATCAATATAACCATTCAGAAACGCACATTTAACATCCATTTGGTATAAAGGAAAGGCCCCATGGTGCCGCAAAGGCAACCAACATATTGAATAGCTTCTAGACGGGCAACAGGTGCATAAGTCGTCATAGTCTATACCTCCTGCTGATTATACCCCTGAACAACTAGTCGGGCCTTGTTACGAGCAACACGACCAGGCGTCAAGCGTATTGCGATAAACCCAACGTGTACCGATAACCTCCTTATGACTTGGTCGGGGAACTAAGGTTCCAGACATCATTCCGTTTGAACTCATTGAGTTCATCCTGCATAGCCTGTATCCAATCAGAATCAGCAAGGGCTTCTTGACATTACGAGGTTCAATACTTGACAGGAAACCTTCATGGGGACAGAAGTTCCTGAGTGAGTTGCGAGTCACCCGTCATGAGTTCAAGTCTGAAAGAAGATTATCCAACGAAATGCCAGGGGCCCGACGACAAGAAATGTTGTAGGTTGTGGTATCATCAGATTGAGATCTCGGGTCTTCATTTGATACAGAATTGTCTGTTTCAGAGATTTCAACTTGCATAGATGAGCTATTTGGATTTTCGGAAGAAGGTTGTAACGAAGTAGAAGAATCAGAATTAGATATGTGTGTGAAGTAATAGGAGAGTCTTGAACAGATGGAGATGGTGAATCCGAATCTGAATCATCAGAATCATCGACACCTAATTCTGACCCAATATTTTGTGGATCCCGAAACCCAAAGTTCATCTCATCAAATCGTACATATGACGATTCCTCTACAACAAGAGTACGTTTGTTGAACACCCGATAAGCCTTACTAGTAGTAGAATACCCCAAAAACACTCCTTCATCCCCTCTGGGGTCAAACTTCCCAGTGTTAAGTTTACCATTGTGTAAAATGAAGCACCTACACGCAAATACCTTAAAGTATCCAATTGACGGAGGTCGTCCCTTTACCAGCTGATATGGAGTTTGATTGAGTATAGGTCTGATAAGAGCCTGTTGAGAATATAACATGCCGTGTTAACAGCCTCACCCCAGAAACTAGATGCTAATCCACTAGCATTAAGCATAGTCCGTGCCATCTCAACTAATGTACGATTCTTTCGTTCCACCACACCATTCTGCTGTGGTGTGCGCACTGCTGAAAAGTATGGGTGATACCTTGATCAGTACAGAACTGTCGAAACTGCTGATTGACAAATTCAGTACCATTGTCTGAACGTATAGTACGCAGAGGAAACCCCAACTGACGCTGCATTTGAACACAGAACTCTTTAAACCGATTGAAGGTATCTGCTTTAGCATGAAGTAGATAAATCCAAGTGAAACGAGAATAATCATCAACCAAAACAAAAATGTATTTTCTTCCCAGCCCTGGTCAGGTGCGCATAGGACCTACCAAATCCATATGCACCAATTCTAGCACCGCAGTGGTAGAAACTACAGACTTAGGAATATGTGCTGAACGTGTCTGCTTATTTAACTGGCATGCACCACAAGGAGAATCTTCCTGAAGAACTGATGATGGTAATCCTTCAACAAGATGTTGAGTTCGCAACTTATTAAGCAGGCGTATGTGAGCATGACCAAGACGCTGATGCCATAAATTAGTAGTTTCTGTGGAAACAGTAAGACAAGTGGCGTCCAATCTTTGATTATCAACATCCACTAGATACAGATTACCTCTGCGATATCCTTGAAGAAGTGATGCGTCTATTGTTAAATCTGTGACAACGAAGCCATAAGAATCAAAAGGTAATTGAGGAAGGACCCTTATCACACACTTGTGACACGCTCAGTAGATTGTGTTCTAACCCATCCACCAGGCACACATCTTCAACACCCCTGATGACCTACTGTGCCTATAGCAATGATCTGTCCCTTCCCATTATTTCCAAAAGTCACAAATCCTCCATGTAAACCCTCAAGTTCCCGAAACAGTGTATGGTCTCCAGTCATATGCCGAGAACACCCGCTATCCATAAGCCAAATATTGGCTCCGTCAGCATAATCCTGCACATAAAGGAAAGGAATCAACAACGTTTAGGGACCCATTGTGTTTGGGTCGACGAGTACATACTATATTTAATAAGAGTAACAGAATCTCTAGCGTTTTTCCGCTGTAATTTAAAACAGGAATTAATATGATGTCCAAGATATGGCAAACTACATTCTACTACTGCTGTACCAGACGAGAACCTATTCTGTAATACTCCGTAGTTTGTTTTTCAGATTTCGTTACATAACATTCTGGTTTGTATTAATTATGTTATGTGGTGCCGTGTTTAGTATTTGGGACGTCGGAGGCAATTAATTAAAGAGAGGCAAGGAGGTCTTTCCCCTCTCTTATTTTGGTAAGGCTTAATTAAGGAAGGTTAAGTCATTTTATTTTTTTCCCAATTCACGATCAATTGCAACCGCGCTCTTTCTCTCGACAGTTTCTTCGTTCTTCTTCCTTCCTCCCTTGTGTGCTTGGTGAATTCTGGTGTGAATTGTGGCTGGTTCCGGTCGATTCTTCTGCTGTCGCTGTTCAGACTTTCCTCTGCAAATCAGGTTTGATTGATTCGGATGGTCTCCCTCTGTTTTGAGAGCAGTTTCTGATTTTCTGATTTTGGGGCTGTTTCTGCGAATTCAGTGGTGCTTTGCGCTATCCGGGGCTGCTGTGCGTCTGGCCTCCCTCTGTTGCAGTCTGGTGCAATCTTCGTTTCGAATTCATGTAAGTGGGGGATGGAATCGGGGTAGTTTGCTCACCCTCGGGGATGTTTTGATTTCGTTTTCTGTTTTGTGAATGGTGTTGCTTTGTGTGTTTTCTTGATTTTGTGTTGTTCATCGCGTGGCTAAACCCCCGAGGGTACTGATTTACCATTCCGTGGATTTGTGTGAGTTTGGTAGATTTTGGTTGGATTTCTGTGCGTTTGTTCGCTCTTTTTCGTCAGTTTCGCGCTGTCCGAACATCTGTCCGAACTTGGAAGTTCGGACAGTGCATCGGGCGCGTTTTGTTTTTGAAGGTTTTGACGTGTCCGAACATCGGTCCGAACTTCAAAGTTCGGACCTGACGCGAGGATGGATTTTCGTAAAAGTTTCGAGTGTGTCCGAACTTGCAAGGTCGGACGCAAGTTCGGACACTAAGATGATTCTGGCTTTTAACTCTCGACTTACGTCCGAACTTCGATGTTCGGACGTAAGTTCGGACATTTGGATCTCCGCGACTCTGTTTCTCGGCCTCTGTC
Organism: Limonium bicolor; assembly: GCA_023374045.1. Taxonomy (NCBI): domain Eukaryota; kingdom Viridiplantae; phylum Streptophyta; class Magnoliopsida; order Caryophyllales; family Plumbaginaceae; genus Limonium; species Limonium bicolor. Next base: position 113,986,561 of record CM041776.1, read on the forward strand.
CGAACTTGCAAGGTCGGACGCAAGTTCGGACATGCCACTGTTTTGGCATAACTTCTCCGTTTTAGCTCCGTTTTGAGTTCCGTTTGCGGGGTTGGATTCCCCTATCTGTGTACAAGCTTCCTATGCTGTTTATATGCATTTTATGCACTTAAGATCTGTTTTGTGAGCTTTTGGTTTTGGGACCTAGTTACTTTGCTTCTGAGCCTTGGATAGTCGGGTCGGGCTGTCCCGTAGCATGCTGCGCAGGAATTCCTTCTGTTTATATTCCTTAGGGTCTCCCTTGGGATGTTATTTGACCGACGGGTCTGTTAGCTGTCTCTACGGCTTCTGTTGTGGGATCCTCGGATCCATAGGACCTTATGTGTGTCCTTCTGTTGTGTTAGCTTGTTTCTAGTGTCCCATTCCTGTTCTGTTCTGAAGGTCCGACTGTGTTTTGAAGTGATATTCCGTTCTGCTCTGCTTCTGTTTTGTGGTTTCATTCAGTCTGTTTTATTGACTCCGCTATCCTCTCTGTTTATAAGTATTCTTCTGCTTCTGTTTTGAGTAGGCTTCCTTGAGGAAGTCTTCTGCTTGCTGGGCTGTTTAGCTCACCCCTTTACTTTGTTGCAGATTGAGCTCGTGGGATCTTCTCTCCTCGTCCCCTTCTGGAGCTTGTTTATTTTATGTGCCTTTAGACTTTGTTTTCTTGCGCTTTGGACGCTTTAGTTCTTTGTGTAGCCTTTGGGCCTTTCGCTTTGTATTTGACTTGTAAGCCTTTGGATCTTGTAAACTCTTTGGTTTTATACAAGTTTCTTATTCGGTTTTGGGATTCGTTTGCTTAGAGCCTTGCGACGTTAGGTAGTAGACTCGCGGCGTGTAACGGCCCTAACTCCTAGGCCGGTTTTGGGGTCGTTACATTTAGTGGTATCAGAGCCAGGTTGCTCGTTCTTTGGTGATTGTGGGGTTTGTCTGCATGTGTGAGTGTCTGAAAGGTCTGCTGTTTGATGATTGACGGTTTCTGATCGAATTTGGTGTTTGTATTTTTAGTATGCCTCCCCGACGAGTAGGACGTGGTGCAGCTTCAGGCGATGCTCCCCAGGGGGACATTGCAGAGATTGTGCAGCAGGTGGTGACCCAGGTGCTGCAGACCGTAGGGGCCACTGCTGGTCAGGCGACTGGAGCCGGTAATGCGGGGGGCAGTAATGTGAAGGCGCTTCAGGAGTTTCTGAAGCTGAAGCCACCTTCTTTGATGCTAGTGGCGACCCACAGGAGGCGAGCCACTGGATCCGCCATTGAGGATTCTGCGGGTCATGGGATGTGAGGAGGATCAGAAGTCGGTTCGCACTTCATGTTTCAGTCGGAGGCGAAGGAGTGGTGGAAGACGGTCGAAGGGAAGTACCCCCACCCATGGACATGGGAGCAGTTCAGGGGCTGCTTCAATCAGCAGTTCTATCCCGATGTCTTCAGGGATCAGAAGATTGTGGAGTATGGGAGGCTTCGCCAGACGAAGGAGATGTCAGTAGATGACTATGTGAGGAAGTTTATCTCCCTTTCTAAGTTTGTGCCTGAGCCGGATGATAACCGGAAGGCTAGGAAGTTTGAGGCTGGTTTGAGGGGTGACATTCGAGCTGCTGTGGCACCTTTCCGCCACAAGACTTTCAGGGATGTGGCCGATGTGGCGTTGGTGGTGAGTCTGAGCTGCAGGCTAGGCAGCGGTATGAGAAGAGGGACCAGAGGCCCGATAAGGGCAAGGACCAGAAGAGGAAGGGTCGCGTGGAGGAGCCCGAGAGGCGTGAGCAGACTTCTTCTCAGAAGAAGAAGTATAGAGGAGACCGGGGTTCTTCTTCATCAGCATCCCCTGCTGTGGAGAAGTGTGCGGAGTGTGACCGTTTCCATCCTGGGCGGGAGTGCTACAGGAAGTCCGGGGCGTGCTTCAAGTGTGGTTCGCTAGACCATCGCATTGCCCAGTGTCCACAGGCTAGAGGTGGAGGTAGCAGTGGCGGTTCTGAGGGCCGAGGAGCTGGTTCAGGGTCCGGGCAGAAGACTGAGCAGAAGAAGCCCCAGACCCAGGCTCGTGTGTACGCTCTAGCTGGTGAGCGAGACCGCGACTCAGGCCGTGTTGTGTCAGGTATTCTTCAGATCTCTTCTCAGCCAGTTTTCTGCTTGTTTGATTCAGGAGCTACCCACTCCTTTGTGTCTGCTGATTTAGTGGGTAGTCTCGGGTTGTCTGCTGTGCCTTGTGATGTGGATTTGTGTATTTCTAGCCCGCTGAGTGGCGTACCTGCTTGTGTACTTGATTCTGTGTGTAAGTCGTTCCGGTAGTGATTATGGATAGGAACTTGTCTGCTGATTTGATCCTATGCGTATGTCTGCTTCGATGTGATTTTGGGCATGGACTGGCTAGCAGAGCACCATGCCCATATAGATTGTGCAGCTAGGAGAGTTGTGTTTGATAGACCGGGTGAGACCCGTTTTGCTTTTGTGGGGAATTCCATTCCTTGTGCTCCTGTGTTGGTGTCGCTATGCAGGCAGTCCGTTCCTTGAGGAAGGGCTGCCAGGGGTTCTTTGCTTTGTACCTGAGGTTAAGGAGGGATCCCGGTTGGAGGAGATCCCCATTGTGTGTGAGTTTCCTGAGGTGTTCCAGGACGATGTGCCAGGACTACCACCTGATCGTGAGGTGGAGTTTTCTATTGAGTTAGCGCCAGGGACTCAGCCTATCTCTAAGGCTCCCTATCGCATGAGTCCGGCAGAGCTTAAGGAGCTGAAGGTGCAGCTGCAGGATCTTCTGGATAAGGGCTTCATTCGCCCTAGCGTGTCTCCATGGGGAGCACCTGTGTTGTTTGTGAAGAAGAAGGATGGCTCCTTCAGATTGTGCATTGATTATAGGGAATTGAATAAGGTTACCATCAAGAATCGGTATCCTCTTCCCCGCATTGATGATCTCTTTGACCAGTTAGCAGGGGCGACAGTCTTCTCGAAGATCGACTTGCATTCTGGATATCATCAGCTGAAGATTAAGGTTGAGGATGTGCCTAAGTCTGCTTTAGGACCCGGTATGGGCATTATGAGTTCTTGGTCATGCCTTTTGGTTTGACCAATGCCCCGTCGTTCTTCATGGATATGATGAACAGAGTCTTCAAACCTTTCTTGGATTCTTTCGTAGTTGTGTTCATTGACGATATCTTGGTGTACTCCAAGAGTGCTGAGGAGCATGAGGAGCATTTGAGGATGGTGCTGCAGACGTTGAAGGAGAAGGAGTTGTATGCTAAATTGAAGAAGTGTGAGTTTTGGTTGGATAGAGTCGTGTTCCTTGGCCATGTGGTGTCGAAGGATGGCATTTCAGTAGATCCAGAGAAGATTAAGGCGGTTATGGAGTGGGCGAAGCCCACTAGTGTGTCTGAGGTGCGTAGTTTTCTAGGATTGGCTGGGTACTATAGGAAGTTCGTGGAGGGCTTTTCTAAGATCGTATCCCCTTGACTCGTCTTCTTAGGAAGGATGTCAAGTTTGATTGGAGTGAGGCGTGCCAGGAGAGTTTCCAGGAGTTGAAGAAGAGGTTGACTTCGGCTCCGATTTTGACGTTGCCTTCTGGGACAGATGGCTTCGAGGTGTTCTGTGACGCTTCCCACAGAGGGCTGGGTTGTGTTCTGATGCAGCAGGGAAAGGTGGTAGCGTATGGGTCGCGACAGTTGAAGCCGTATGAGAAGAACTATCCTACCCATGATTTGGAGTTAGCTGCTGTGGTCTTCGCCTTGAAGATCTGGCGGCACTATTTGTATGGGGTGACGTGTAAGGTCTACACGGATCACAAGAGTCTCAAATATCTGTTCACGCAGAAGGAATTGAATTTGAGACAGCGGCGCTGGTTGGAGCTGTTACATGACTACGACCTGGAGATCCTCTACCATCCGGGTAGGGCGAATGTGGTGGCTGATGCCTTGAGCCGTAGGGGTGCTCCTGGACTTGCTTGTTCGTTGTCAGGGGTTCAGAGGTCTGCTTTGAGCTTCAGCGTATGGGATTTGGGTTGTTCGGTCAGACCGTGCCGGGATGATTGCTTCGATTCAGGTCCAGTCTACTTTGATTGAGCGGATCAGAGAGGGTCAGAAGGCTGATGCTGAGTTGTGTAAGATCAGAGAGAAGTTGGCAGATGATCAGGAGTCAGAGTTTTCTGTGTCCAGCGATGATTGTCTACGCTTCAGGGCAGAGTTTGTGTGCCTAGTGGAGGCGACTTAGGCGGGAGATTATGCAGGAGGCTCATGGAGCTCCTTATTCGGTGCACCCAGGAGGGGTGAAGATGTACCGGGACCTCGAGAGTCCTTTTGGTGGGCGAATATGAAGAGGGAGATTTCTGATTTTGTGGCTCGTTGCCAAACCTGTCAGCAGGTGAAGGCTGAGCATCAGCGACCTGCGGGTCTTCTGCAGCCTCTTCCCGTTCCTGAGTGGAAATGGGAGAGCGTTGGTATGGATTTTATTGTAGGGTTGCCTAGGACATCTTCTGGGTACGATGCGCTATGGGTGATTGTGGACCGGTTGACGAAGTCAGCTCATTTCTTGCCTGTGAGGAAGACCTTCAGCCTGGAGCGCCTGGCTCGGCTGTATATTGATGAGATTGTGAGGTTGCACGGTGTGCCGGCGACGATCGTTTCGGACAGAGATCCGAGATTTGTATCTCGCTTCTGGCGGAGCCTGCATAAGGCGTTAGGGACGAATTTGGCTTTCAGTTCGGCTTATCATCCTCAGACCGATGGGCAGACGGAGAGGACGAATCAGATTTTGGAGGACATGTTGAGGGCTTGTGTGCTCGACTTCGGGGGCAGCTGGGATCAGCATGTGACATTGATTGAGTTCGCCTACAATAATAGTTTCCAATCGAGCATTGGGATGGCTCCATATGAGGCGTTGTATGGTAGGCGCTGTAGGTCTCCTATTTGTTGGGATGACCTGCGGGAGAGGGCGATTGTAGGCCCTGAGTTGGTGCAGGGAGCTGTGGACAAAGTTAAGACTATCAGGGAGCGTTTGTTGGTTGCCCAGAGCCGGCAGAAGAGTTATGCAGATCAGAGGCGCCGTCCGCTTGAGTTTCAGGTGGGAGACCACGTATACCTGAAGATTTCTCCAGTTAGGGGTGTTGTCCGTTTTGGTAAGGGGCAAGCTGAGTCCTCGGTTCGTAGGGCCTTTTGAGGTGCTTGGGAAGGTTGGGCCGGTGGCTTACAGATTGGCATTGCCACCAGCTCTAGCAGGAGTGCATGACGTGTTCCATGTGTCGATGCTCAGGAAGTATCTACATGATCCTTCGCATGTGATTGACTATGGTCAGCTTCGACTCCGAGATGATTTCACCTATGAGGCAGTTCCGGTTCGTATTTTAGCTCGGGATGTTCGTCGGCTTCGTAGCAAGACTTTGCCTATGGTTAAGGTGCAGTGGTCTGAGCATCCGAGCGTGAGGCGACGTGGGAACTCGAGGAGGAGTTGCGTGCTAAGTTTCCGTCCCTTTTCGAGCAGCGAGGTATGTTGAATTTCGAGGACGAAATTCCTTTTAAGGGGGGAGTGATGTAATACTCCGTATTTTCGTTTTTCAGATTTCGACATTTCAGTTTATATCGTTGCTATGATATGTGTGTTACTTTGGATAGCTGCTGGGACGTCGGAGTCCTTAAATTAAAAGACGAGGGCAAGGAGGTCATTTCCCCTCTCTTTATTTTGGTAAGGCTTAATTAAGGAAGGTTAAGTCATTTTATTTCTTTTCCCAATTCACGATCAATTGCAACCGCGCTCTTCTCTCGACAGTTTCTTCGTTCTTCTTCCTTTCCCCTTGTGTGCTTGGTGAATTCTGGTGTGAATTGTGGCTGGTTCCGGTCGATCTCTACTGCTGCTTCTGCTTAGATACTTCTCCTCTGCAAATCAGGTTTGATTTTCTTTCGATTCGGATGGTTTCCGCCTCTGTTTTGAGAGCAGTTTTCTGATTTTGGGGCTTCTCTGCGAATTCAGTGGCTGTTGCCTGCTGGGTTGCTGTGCGTCTGGTCTTCCCTCTGGCAGTCTGGTGCAATCTTCGTTTCGAATTCATGTAAGTGGGGGATGGAATCGGGGTAGTTTGCTCACCCTCGGGGATGATTTTGATTTCGTTTTCTGTTTTGTGAATGGTGTTGCTTTGTGGTTTCTTCTTGTTTTGTGTTGTTCATCGCGTGGCTAAACCCCCGAGGGTACTGATTTACCATTCCGTGGATTTGTGTGAGTTTGGTATGATTTTGGTTGGATTTCTGTGCGTTTGTTCGCTCTGTTTTCGTCAGTTTCGCGCTGTCCGAACATCTGTCCGAACTTGGAAGTTCGGACAGTGCATCGGGCGCGTTTTGTTTTTGAAGGTTTTGACGTGTCCGAACGTCGGTCCGAACTTCGAAGTTCGGACCTGACGCGAGGATGGATTTTCGTAAAAGTTTCGATGTGTGTCCGAACTTGCAAGGTCGGACGCAAGTTCGGACACTAAGATGATTCTGGCTTTTAACTCTCGACTTACGTCCGAACTTCGATGTTCGGACGTAAGTTCGGACATTGGTATCTCCGTGACTTCTGTTTCTCGGCCTCTGTCCGAACTTGCAAGGTCGGACGCAAGTTCGGACATGCCACTGTTTTGGGCATAACTTCTCCGTTTTAGCTCCGTTTTGAGTTCCGTTTGCGGGGTTGGATTCCCCTATCTGTGTACAAGCTTCCTATGCTGTTTATATGCATTGTTATGCACTTAAGATCTGTTTTGTGAGCTTTTGGTTTTGGGACCTAGTTACTTTGCTTCTGAGCCTTGGATAGTCGGGTCGGGCTGTCCCGTAGCATGCTGCGCAGGAATTCCTTCTGTTATATTCCTTAGGGTCTCCCTTGGGATGTTATTTGACCGACGGGTCTGTTAGCTGTCTCTACGGCTTCTGTTGTGGGATCCTCGGATCCATAGGACCTTATGGTGTCCTTCTGTTGTGTTAGCTTGTTTCTAGTGTCCCATCTTCTGTTCTGTTCTGAAGGTCCGACTGTGTTTTGAAATGATATTCCGTTCTGCTCTGCTTCTGTTTTGTGGTTTCATTCGGTCTGTTTATATTGACTCCGCTATCCTCTCTATTTATAAGTATCCTTCCGCTTCTGTTTTGAGTAGGCTTCCTTGAGGAAGTCTTCTGCTTGCTGGGCTGTTTAGCTCACCCCTTTACTTTGTTGCAGATTGAGCTCGTGGGATCTTCTCTCCTCGTCCCCTTCTGGAGCTTGTTTATTTTATGTGCCTTTAGACTTTGTTTTCTTGCGCTTTGGACGCTTTAGTTCTTTGTGTAGCCTTTGGGGCCTTTCGCTTTGTATTTGACTTGTAAGCCTTTGGATCTTGTAAACTCTTTTGGTTTTTATATAAGTTTCTTATTCGGTTTTGGGGTCGTTACACATACACATCCATTCTCATTCAATCATTTCATGAATTATACAAACTAAATGTTCAAGACAATATTGCAAGAACAAATATAAACAAGCACAAGTAAGTGCATTAAAGTCTGATTCATGCATTTATCTTATTTAGTTGATCAAATACGCACACAAATCGGGGTTACCAGGTTCGAATACAGAGCATGAAGAAATCATACCTTTCACCGTAGATTTTGGACTCACCGACTCCTCTTCGGTGTTCAACTAATCAAATCCTATCACATACATACAGTTGGGTGGTTAATTTTCCATAATTAACATTACTTATTTTTTAACTAAGGTTCCCAGTTTATACTTACTAACTCATTGTTACTTAAATACATTTACTTATGTTACATACTTAAAACTATTTTCTAAGCTTGTTTATAGCCTTAATGACCTTCAAACATCATTAATCATGTCTTAATTATCTTATAATATCATTACCATTCAAATCCCCATCATTAGAATGCATTAAAACACATTTGGTGACTTTTTGGGGTGGTCCGGGTTTGTGTCCGGGGTTACAAACCCGGACTAATCCGAGAAATCACATTCTGGTGCAAATTTACTATGGTCCGGGTATGTGTACGGGATACAAACCCGGACCATACCCTGGAATACATTTCTGGTGTGTTTTGGGGTGGTCCGGGTTTGTGTACCGGTTTTTAAACCCGGACCATCCCTGTTACACATTAAAATGTAGTTTTTAAGCCTCTTTTCAACCCCTAATTCATACTTAATCCTTTCCTTATCTTCCCACAAGTAATCTAACATGTTTTCACACCACTTAGGCACACTAAACCTCCTTAATCCATCCACTATACTCCTCTATTAACTTACACATTTTTCACTTCTAGTTTTTCCTCCTGTTACAGTTTTTCTTCTCTGACAATTGCCACAGATTTTTCCTTCCTCCTTTACCATTCGATACTCCCTCTACCAATGCTACTCCTAGCATTCTAAATCCATTACTTTACCACTCTAGTTCTTCTCATTACCTAAATCCTCTTCAAATCTGTTTTCAAGGTACTAAACTACTCACTTAAACTCTCCAAATACACCTAGTTACCACATAGGTTATCCCTTCTTCTTCCACATCCAAGTCCTCCAATTTCCATACAAATTTGGGCAGAGGTTCCCCTATATTTTTAACATTGCCCACATACATTCTCAGCTCACACATTCATTCCAATTCCCATATCAAGTCACACATCATTCTTCACACTATAACACAATATTTTTCCTGCACATACACATACATTACCCAATGTTTTAGCCAAGCTTTTAAACCTCTTTTAAAAACTCAAAACTGTTACATTCTCTTCCTCATTATACTACAATATACTTACTACTCATTACTATATACTTTACACACTTCTAATACCCAAAATCTGTTACACTACATAATACAAAACCAACTCAAGGTAAGAGCATTTACCTTATGATTTTAGTTTCTCCTTCTTTCTTCCCCTTCTCTTCCTTTCTTCTTTCTTTTCCCTTCCTTTCCTTCTTGTGCTCGGTTTCAAATGGAGTCCAAACTCCAATGCTATAGCCCACACTAGTACACAAATTCTAGCTTAGCATTTCATCCTTAAACTAACCTAGGGTTTGTACATGTTTAAGGTTTTTAGAAGAGTATTATCTTCCAATGAGTAGGTGGAGTTCTTGTTTAGCAAGAGAGCAAAATTCCAGCACCAATGGGGAGCCAAAATCGGCTTTGAATTTTCGTTTTGCCAAAAGGGGCTAAAAGAAGGTGGGGTTTCAAGACTATTTTAACCTCAAAATGACAAGCAGATGAAGGTGCTTCTAATGGTGGTCTTCAAGCTCCAAATGCAGCACACCCATAGAGATGAAAATGGGTGTTTTCGGATTTTGAAAGGATGGATGTGTTCTCCTTGGTGAGAGGATTCTAATGGTACAAGTTTTGTAATTTTTGGAGAAGATTTGAGTAGTTAACAAGAGGAGAGAAGGAGGGAGTTGTGTGGGATATGGCAAATCGCCATGGCTGTCGCAAGAGGGAAGAAGAGAAATCAGAGAAGAAGGAGGGAGTGCAGTACGTGAGGGAGTGAGGGGGTAGAGGAGAGAGAGTGCCCAACTCCCATTTTTCTTTATTTTCTTCTACTTTATGGGTTTGTCTTTTAGCATGTTAGAAAAACAAAAGAGAGTGTGAGAGGGAGGGGCAATCAGCCACCTACAGCACACACACAGAACTTTTGCTTTTTATTTGCAAATGGGGACACATTAATTTTTCTTATTTACATTCTCACCCCACAACTTCCTGTTTTTGACAGTTTTTACTTTTTCCTCGTTTAATTGATTTTATTGGTTCTAGACCTTCATTAACGTTTATTAACGACTATTTGGTTGACCAAAATTGTTATGAGTCTATTTGACCCGCTTAAAGTTGTGTTTTCCCGGTTTCCTCGAAAAACGCGCTTTAAGGTTCCTTTGTGGTTCTAATCCATTTAAGGATCCGTTTTCTTCGGGAAATGTTCCCATATATTATGTAACACCCCCGAATAAACATACAGTAGTACAAACACGTTCCTCGCCTTAATACAAGACAACTATGCAGCGGATTCTCAACATCATCCGGGTGTCACAGACGCCAACCACCCTCGTGGTTGACACAACCATACCACCAACACCAAGTTACAGTCTGCATGACTGGAAACAGCCCTCAATACAAACTCATATACAACACATAGTACAATTCCCAATTACCGAGTGTCTACAACAAATTTACCAAATCATAAACTAAGAATTACATCTCGGGTTTAGTATCAACCCATATATTACATATACTACTACAAACTTAAAAGTCATGCCCTGATGGACTACCCCCATGGTAGCCATCCCGCCTACGCTCCGTTATCGTCCAGCACAATACCTGTAAAAATTGGGTTGTAAAGGACTCAGCAAACTACGCTGAGTATGAACGTGTGTAGCCCGTATGTTGCCGGGCCACACGACTACTTGGTCGAATATTATTAAGTCAATTTACATGCTATAATAAAGCAGTAAAGCACACCACCATATATCATGATACCATACACATTTAAGGTAGCATAGCAATATCAACAAACACCCAAGCATAACATGCTGGCATCATAGCACATCAAACACACAACCAAGCACAACGAGCTGCTAGTATAGCAACAACAATCATGTAAGTAATAAAACGTGTGCATAGGTATATTATACCCATGATCCTCGCTATGGGATCATTCGAGCGTTGTGTGCTTTCATTTCTTTTCTCTTGTTCCCTTGAAGTGTATTTTCTTTCTCTTTCCTTGCACCAGGTCCGAGGATATGGTTTAGATCCCGTGACCATCTCATGTAGGTGCTAATCTTTCCTTGTTTCTTTAAGGGTTTTTGTGAATTCTCTTATCATCACCATTTGGAGAACGTCTTCTTCATAGCTAATCCTCCATTCCCGGATAACTCTCTTTCTCTTGTTGTTTTTAAATGTTACTAGCCACTGCCCCGGATACCAAGGGTCCGTCTCCCTATTCCTTTTCAATGTTACTAGCCTCTGCCCCGGATACTAAGGGTCCGTCTCCCTATGTCTTTGATATTACTGGTCTCTACCCCGGATACAAAGGGTCTGTCTCCCTATTCTTTTTAATATTATTGGTCTCTACCCCGGATACAAAGGGTCCGTCTCCCTATTCCTTCTGATGTTATTGGTCTCTACCCCGGATACAAAGGGTCTGTCTCCCTATTCCTTCTGATGTTATTGGTCTCTACCCCGGATACAAAGGGTCCGTCTCCCTATTCCTTTTCAACGGGTATTGGCTTATCATTATCATTGATAGTTCAACACCATAGTGGGTGTCATTAGAGGTCCTCTATAGTTAAGAGGAGTTTTTCCCTTTATGTAGTACCTTTGTTTTGTTTACGAAGTTCGTTGTGTTTCATCTCAAGGTTTCATCAACGAGAAGGGACTACACTACTGTGTGCGCGCAAGCAATATGCATAATAATAGCAAGCGGGTAAGCAAGGAAAATAAGCGATCCATTCACATGCCTTACACAAGCTCACAACAGACAAATAAGCACGGTAAAACAAACATCCGTTTTCATGCATTAGTCTTGTGGTCATAATCAAACAAGGCACACAGCACACAAGCCGTGTAACACGGCAACATACGAACCACACATGTCCATACCTGATTTAGAAGCAAGAGTTGTCTCACACACACACGGGGTCCCGGCTGGCGTTCGTTACGGCCCTAACGTTAATTAAAAACGATTTGTCAGTTTATAATTTCATATGATGACCCTTGTGACATTTCTCCTAGTTTATCACATTTTATCGGGGTTGTTCCTTAGGTGAATTCTTTGTTGAATGCTCAACTGATATTAGCCCCTAGGATTCTCCAAGTATTAACCTTAAGCCTTAGCTTACTCCTAGGGCATCTATATCGACGTTTTACACGTTACTAAATATTTCTCACTAGCAAAAGTTTTAGAGTATTCTAGGCAATAATATGTAACAGTTATCTAAGACGGGTTTTTTTTATATATATATATGCCGAGGAGGTATTCCTACCTTAGCTAAATAGCTATGTTTCAAGTTCATTATCAACACAATAATACTCCTCAGGTATTTCTGAAGCTCACTCATACTGAAACTCAAAGGTTTCAAAACTGAAATAAGGTTCATGTATTCAACCTTATCTTATCGCACTTTTAATGTATCTAACGGTGTCTAACCTTTCCAAGGTATTCCCTCATATAGCTAGGTGTATTAGGTCTGTCCTGGGTTCATTAACAGACTAGCATCACACTCATATACTCCTGTAAAACAGTTAGACAGAAGCTACAATTTTTTTTTACCGAAATCTGAAATCACTAAGAATATATTTCTTTTGATTCTTGGGTTTTGTTGGCTCAGCTGATGTTTAATCTTCTCACAACACTTTGCTAACCTAGCTGCAGTTATTAGTTATGATTTGGGTTTATTTTTAAACCAACACCACCTTTAACACCTCTGGATATTGATCATACAAAGACACAAGTTTCAGAAACTGAAACATCAACCTTGCAACTTCCACTAAATCTCTCCTTTTAATGTATTAAACTGCTTTCTGCTTCCTCCCAAATGGTTTACTCTCTTAGATAGATAATTAGCAAGGTTATAAGTTCATTTCCAGATCATTTCAACACTCTTATACCCACTGTATTACAGTATACAGAAACAGCAACCTACAGAAAAACTGAAAGCACAGTTTGTATGTCTCTTCTTTAGCTTTCTTTTAGTTCATTAATCTGTTTCCAAATCCACCCAAAACTTTCACCCAACTAGATAAACGTATTAGGAAGGTTTTAAACTAAAAACCAACTTAAAACAACTCTATTAACCACTCTAGAAGTTCATTATACAGAAACAAGTAACTGCAGAAAAGTGCAAATATAGATTCTGTACAGCTCCTCTTCAAGCTTTGTTTAAGGTTATTAATCAGTCTCCAATTCCTTCCAAACTTTTTGCCCAACTAGATAAGTGTATTAGGAAAGTTTTGAACTTAAAAACAACTCAAAACAAGGCTGTTAACACTTCTGAAAACTCATTTTACAGAAACTGTAAACTGCAGAAAACTGTAACTTCTAGTTTTGTACAGCAGCTGTACAAATTTTCTCCTAGTCCATAAATCAGTTTCTAATCTCACCCAAAAATTTTACCCAACTAGATAAGTATATTAAGAAGGTTTCACACTTAAAAACAACTCAAAACAGCACTGTTAAATCTACTGAAATTTCATTATACAGAACTGTTACACTGCAGGAAAACTGAAAAACTGATTTCAGTATCTCCCCTTTAACCTCTCTTTTAGTTCATTAAACTGACCTCCAATTTTCCCCAAGGTATTTACCTATCTTATTCAAGTGTCTTAGCAAGAGTTTGATCTTTAAAACATCTCAAAACAACATTGATAACACCTCTGGAGGTTCTTTACACAGCAACAGAAAAACAGAAAAACAGAAACTTGAAAGTGATCTTCTCTTCTCTTGTGTTGCATTGATTCTTTTCCTTCCCAAAGTGTGTACAAACTTAATTCACCTCTTTAGCCATACCTTTTAGTTCTTTATTAACCCACTATAACACTCATATAACTTCTGTACAGAAACACTTACTAATGACAACCTGGGAAAACAGGATTGGCGCAATTAGTTTTCCTTCTTCAGTCAGGTTATTAAACTGACTTCAAATTCATCCCCCAAGTGCCTAACTCTACTCAGACGTGTTAGGTGTTTTTAGGTTCATTTACTTCTCAATTCAATCCTTATAAACCCTCTGTAATAGGGTTATACAGAGAGTAAAAATTTCAGAAAAACTGAAAACCTGAATCTGTGAAACTGATGTATATTTCCTTCTTGTCTTTTCTGTTTGTTATTAGCTTATCCTTCAATTCATCCACTAAGGTACTCACTACCCAATCAAGTGTTCTAGTTTTGTTTTAAACCCAATACCCACTAGACAACACCCTGCAGACTCTTTACACAGAAAAGAGAAACCAAAAACTGAAATTATGAGAACTGATACATGTTCTCATCTGTTGTTTCCTTTCTGTTTTTTTTTTCTTTTTAATCTGATGTCTGTTTTCTTTCAAGTTGTTTTCCCATTAGATACACGTTTTACCACTATTCTCAGTTCAAGAACAGACCCATAGTCGCCTAGACAAACTCTCTAAGAAGCTCTTTACACTGCAACTCAGATCTGAAAAAAACTGTGACATGCTCTGATATAGTTTTATCCTCTTTTTTTTGTGTCTTTCTGTTTCGTTATCAGTCTATCTCTTAACTTCCCCTACATACTCATAGACTGGATTAAGTATGTTGGTAATGTTTTAGGATCATTAACATCCCAATGCAACCACTTATAAGTTCTCTGTAACTTAGTTATACAGAACTCACTATTTCAGGAAAAATGAAAATCTGAAATGCAACATCTGATATCTTCACTTCTATCTCTTTTCTTAGTCCTCTCATACGACTTTCAATTCTTTCCCGAATTGCTTACACAACTAGTTATGTGTTTTATCAGGGTTTTAACTTTAAAACAGATCCACAACAGCCTAAGCACCTCTCTGAAAACTCTTTATACCGAACCAGAAAACTGATGCTGATAACTTCTCTTCTATTTCTTTTTCTCTGTTTGTTCAACAACCTGGTTTCTACTCTCCCCAGTTATCTAGCTACTCAATTAAACGTCTTGGTATAGGTTTAACTTTAAAACAGACCCAAAACAATCTTGATGACCCTACTGCAACACCCCACTACTGCAAGTTAATGTTACAGACTAAAAGAGGTTATCAGATTACACTTACAGTCTTTTTTGTGTTTTCTGTTTTTCTTCTAACTTCAGTCCTGATGCACCAACTGATTTCTACTTCTGCCTAGGTGTTTTAATTGTGTTTTAACTTCATTATTAACCCAATAAACACCCATGTAGCTCCAGTACTTATTACACAGAGGCACCTACAATGAAACCTAAGGGAAAACTGAAACTGATAACTCTCTCTTTGTTTCTCTTCTGTTCTTTAATCTAGTTTCCAATTTCCCAAAGTTGTTTACCTCTAGATCGTCTAATTACCTAGTCTAGTGTTTAGTCAAGGTCTTAACCTCTTAACAGGCCCCAAAACAATGCTGCTATTCCCCACTGAAACATATCTATACCGACACAAGAAATTCAGAACTAAGATTCACTCTTGAATTCCTCTACTTCTTTCTTCTCTTTCACCTCTCCCAAACTGTTTACCCACTGGGTTTAGTTACTTAGTTACGTATTTTTGTACAGTTTTAAGTTTAAAACAACCCAAGGTAACAAGGAGTACATCTCTCAAACCTCTTCATACAGAATTGGAAGAAAAACTGCAGAAACTGTAATTAAGTTTCTACACTCTACTACTTTCTAAAGCCTATTTTAATGTATTGACTGATCATCCCAAACTCTACCAGCTTAGTCCCTATTTAAGTAAGGGTGTTGCCAAGTTTTAGGTTTATCGTTAAACCCATAAGACTCTTATAAGTCCTCTGGAATTTTGTTCTACAGAAAGTAATCAGTTTTAGAATCTATACAGCACACTTATGCAGCTTAATACCTTGAGTTAAGGGGTGGTTTCTCCTTGTTCTCCATTGGGGTTTTCTGGGCGCACAAGGTGGAGTCTTAGAGCTTCACTTGATCATGCATAGACATAAGAGAGGGAAGTGAGATGATGAGAGAACAGGAGGGAAAACAGAAGAAACAGAACCAGTTTAAATATTTCACCTTGGGATGATTCCCAATCAGACTTGGACCAGATTTTTTTTCGTGGAGTTTCGGTGTAGTTCTGTGAAGGTTCTTCCCACGATGTTCAAGCATGCACACAGGGAGGTGAAAAAGGGGAGTCAAACACCAGAGCTTCTCAGACAGAATATCAATGGGAGAAGGGGAGGAATGGACTGCTGATTACCTTGCTGTTTCACAACAGTTTGCTCCAGATCTCTTTTTTTTGAACTTGCATACCAGGAGTCGACCATGCACAGAGGGGATCAGGGGCACTTGAATCACTGGTCATGTGGTAGAAGGGAAGGAAAGGAATCAGGAGTAACGGAGGGCAGAAAACAAGAACAGGAAACAGAAACAGCCATGAAGACTTGGCTTACCTTCACGCATGGGTGACAGCAGATGTTCCAGTCTTGCTGTTGGCGTGAGTATGCAAGTAAGGAGGAATTATGGTCTCTGAGTTCCTCGGGAGTATGGTCATAACTGAAAGATAAATGTGGCTGTCTTCTTATCTATTCTTTTCTAGCTGGAATTCGACACTGGAGCATGGCTTAGTTGATTTCTAACATCAGACCGGAATGTGGGGTATTGGAAAACTGATTCTGATGCACATCTGTCGTCTGAGCTGCTTTCTCTGAAATCCAGAATGTCTCAGGTGGTGTGTCTGAAAGTGGGGTTATCTATTCGTTGCTAAGACAGAGGGTCAAGGTCAGGAAGATGCTTGCTGATTCCAATAAAGGGAGTCCGTGGGAGTTTGGAGTGTTCACTGCAGTGGGTGAGTACTATCGGCTCAACAACCAGAGAGTCATGGTACCGCTTTACATGTCGTTACAGTAGGAATTCCAAGGCATGGCCATCAGTCCAGATTTTCTTTTAGTTGTTTAGTCGCGTAGATAACTAGGGAGTAACCTTGCTTTAATTGATTCTCGGCTAGCACTAGGATTAGGTGAGCTTGATCTCCCCGGTACTTACTATACTATGGACTCTAAGTTTTAATTCGTCAGTATTAGTTGCTGAATTTGAGCACAGCTCATCCGGTTAAAGCATTCAAGGGGTATATGAGAGGTACGGGGTTCGAACCTCAACGGGAGCGTATTTGCTCCTTTTTTTTCTTCTTTTTTTTGTATAAGCTATACACATGTCTATTTATATTTATATGTAAGACTATATATTATATCGTGTTATTATTTTTTTTTTGTTACGAAGTTACGCGACGTTATTATTACTTATTACAATGTTACAATATCGTTACGTACATGTATAAGTACGTGACTATATTATTATGTAACGTCGTCACGCTTCCGGAAACGTATACACTAAATTTAATTGTTCACACATTGTTTTATGTCCGACTTATATAACGTGTTATTTTCGGATAATCCCGTCGCGTTTTAGTTGTATGCCCATAAAGGTTACTCATAATTAAATTTAACCTTCACGAATTTGGACTGTTAATTATTCGGGGTATTTCAGCCTACCCCTCTTAAAGGAACTTCGTCCCGAAGTTGTTACTTCCTTAACTGATGTTTTCCATTCCTGTTAATCCTAGGGATCAAGTCCCGCATTCATTCACGATAACCAAAGGATTAAGTCTCCTATATTATAATTCTTAGTGTTTATACGCACTATGCTGCCCTAGTGGCTTCACACACAGATTCTCATAGCAATGTATATATAACACGCTGAGGTGTAAATCACAGGTACACAACATTCATTCATAGCAGGGTGTACATACAATGCAATACACACACAATTCTGCGCAATTCATACACACCGACCTACCAACCAACGTGTGGTTGTAGGAATACACATAGTGAAAGGATCAGGTCCCAAGTTCGTTCTCTCTAACCAAGGGATCATGTCCCGCAAATTCCATAGTTCTATTTCAACATTTGTGCTTATAAGCACTACGCCACATTTGTGGCTTCACCCAATTATCAATAATATTTCGATGTACCAATAATATTTATGTACTACACTCATATCAACCAGGTGAACAAGTCATTCATTCATGACTTCCATGCATTCAAACCAATCCACACACAATTCACAAACATCGCAACCAAAACAACACCACAAAACTCATATCAACCAGGTGAACAAGTCATTCATTCATGACTTCCATGCATTCAAACCAATCCACACACAGTTCACAAACATCGCAACCAAAACAACACCACAAAACGAGCAATAACCCAGTAGAAACGCAACGCGCCTACCCCCCTTAAAAATGGATTACGCCCACGTAATCCCAATTATACCCTCCTAGAGCCTTGGTTCAAGATGTTTAATTCTCATTGAGCATTCTAGTTCCTATGCAATGTAACTCACAGTATATTCTCATCAAAGGTCTTGACCATGTTAAGGGTTTAGTTTCTGTATTAAAAGACTCTTATCGGTATCCGTACCGATCTAGAAATGGATTCGGGTTTAGGCTCTCTAGGTTTAAGGTATTGGTCTATAGATCACTTGTTATTCCACAGGATAATGGGGGATACGGTCCACCAGCTTCTGCTGTGCGACTCTGATTACTTTCAGGTTTAGTTTTCCCTCACTATACCTTTTAAGGTAGTTCATGGTTTAATTGTTTCTTCCGCCTAGTCTTTTGGCTGACATAGGGTATTTTAATTCATACACGGTCTCGGTGGGTTGTAGATTGTCTACGTCACCTGACATGATTGTAAAGTGTTTGACATGGGATATTTAGTTTCCTTATCGTTATCATTGTTCTTATGATTGTATCGAGCAACAGCTTGTCGATTAGCTCTGCTTAGTCGCAAGGTCCAGTGTCTTGCATTTGGTTTCTGTAGTACATGTTTTCATGTATTATCTATTTGGTTACTAGTAACATCACACCATTCTTCCTACAATTTCAAGTCCTCACATCTTTGTATGTGTTTACTTTCTAGGTTTCAGACCATGTATCCATGTATTTACACGCTCGTATCATCTAGCATCAACCCCGCTTCCTTGGGAATTTCTAATCCAGCTTGTAAAAAAATTTCCCACTTATTTGTAGTTTATGTGACCACTTGAAGGGGGGGTTTCGAGACCCATCCAACACTGACGTGATCAGCGTAGGTGTTGGACTTCCTCTGCACCCCAATTTGTGCTCAGTGCCACTTGACTTGGCCAGGGTCAAGATCAACCTTGCACGTCCGATTTAAAACAAATAGTTAGTTTAACCAATTTTAATTCTTATAGTAATCAATTCATGGACTAGTGTCAAAATCTGAGCCTTTAGATTAATCGTGCGAATTCTCTAAATGTATATTCATACATATATACTCGTGTGTTTTAAACTTCTTGATTTATTGGTAGGTTCCCATATGAGTGTTTCGACAAATTTAGTGATATACTAGTACATATGGTCTCATAAATTCTAGTGCTAGCCAATTGGGTAATTAGTGGTGTACATCCCAATTCTTAGTATTACTATGATTTCTTCACACTTACAAATTAATGTTGGATTTACAAGATGATTCATTACTCATCTTAGCCCATCAATTAATCTTTCTATTATGCCCTTTAATTTTGTTGAAAATTTCCAAATTTTCAATACCCAGTTGTTCATAAATATTTGGTTTCCTCCTGATATTTCCTTCCTCATAAACATTTGTCTGGTTTTTTTTTGTTGGCCTGTTTAGGCTCATTTTTATCTGACTTACACGTTATTCCATTTTCCACATTACTCTTTTCTGGTATGTATGTATGTACATTAGTATTGATGGTTTGGTAAAATCCCGTTTGGGATTATTTCACAATAGTGGCATTATACATTGCCCTTTTAAACTTTGGGGTGGATTTCGGAAATTTAGGTATTTGAACCCCATTTACTCCTTGGTTTTATTGTTGTTTACACTGTATATCTTGCTGTATTTCATATTAGTTATTGGAACTAGAGTCTTAATTTCATGTTTCACTGTATTCGTTAGTGAGACTCCATATCATATCCTTCATAACCATAGTTAATGATACGTGTGATTTAGAAGGTTCTATCGACTGCTAAGCATGTCGACCCCGGTTGCCGCTAAAATTGGTCCTTATATGGGTATTATCCTCTTGGCAACGTCTACTGTACAGTATAGTCATTTCTTCACGGATTGATTGTATGACATTAAGTAGATGTCAGATCGGGTTTTCCCGAGTATGAGGAGGCTTTCTTCCTCTCTGGCGTTCTTTCTCTGGGTTTAAGGAAAATTAGAGGTGTGGAGGTTGGGCGTAAGTGTCTGTTAGGTATTCAGTAGATATTAAGGAAGAACCCTAACTAACGCGCCTCACATACTAACCCTTAACCCTGTTTCCCCAAATTCAGGTTTTTCCTATACTCGGTACTTTTCTGTTCCAGTCATCAGAGCGTAGTTACGCTCTGATACCACTTTCTGTAACACCCTCGAATAAACATACAGTAGTACAAACACGTTCCTCGCCTTAATACAAGACAACTATGCAGCGGATTCTCAACATCATCCGGGTGTCACAGACGCCAACCACCCTCGTGGTTGACACAACCATACCACCAACACCAAATTACAGTCTGCATGACTGGAAACAGCCCTTAATACAAACTCATATACAACACATAGTACAATTCCCAATTACCGAGTGTCTACAACAAATTTACCAAATCATAAACTAAGAATTACATCTCGGGTTTAGTATCAACTCATATATTACACATACTACTACAAACTTAAAAGTCATGCCCTGATGGACTACCCCCATGGTAGCCATCCCGCCTACGCTCCGTTATCGTCCAGCACAATACCTGTAAAAAATTGGGTTGTAAAGGACTCAGCAAACTACGCTGAGTAAGAACGTGTGTAGCCCGTATGTTGCTGGGCCACACGACTACTTGGTCGAATATTATTAAGTCAATTTACATGCTATAATAAAGTAGTAAAGCACACCACCATATATCATGATACCATACACACTTTAAGGTAGCATAGCAATATCAACAAACACCCAAGCATAACATGCTGGCATCATAGCACATCAAACACACAACCAAGCACAACGAGCTGCTAGTATAGCAACAACAATCATCTAAGTAATAAAACGTGTGCATAGGTATATTATACCCATGATCCTCGCTATGGGATCATTCGAGCGTTGTGTGTTTTCATTTCTTTTCTCTTGTTCCCTAGAAGTGTATTTTCTTTCTCTTTCCTTGCACCAGGTCCGGGGATATGGTTTAGATCCCGTGACCATCTCATGTAGGTGCTAATCTTTCCTTGTTTCTTTAAGGGTTTTTGTGAATTCTCTTATCATCACCATTTGGAGAACGTCTTCATAGCTAATCCTCCATTCCCGGATAACTCTCTTTCTCTCTATTGTTTTTAAATGTTACTAGCCACTGCCCCGGATACCAAGGGTCCGTCTCCCTATTCCTTTTCAATGTTACTAGCCTCTGCCCCGGATACTAAGGGTCCGTCTCCCTATGTCTTTGATATTACTGGTCTCTACCCCGGATACAAAGGGTCCGTCTCCCTATTCTTTTTAATATTATGGTCTCTACCCCGGATAAAGGGCGTCTCCCTATTCCTCCTGATGTTATTGGTCTCTACCCCGGATACAAAGGGTCCGTCTCCCTATTCCTTCTGATGTTATTGGTCTCTACCCCGGATACAAAGGGTCTGTCTCCCTATTCCTTCTGATGTTATTGGTCTCTACCCCGGATACAAAGGGTCCGTCTCCCTATTCCTTTTCAACGGGTATTGGCTTATCATTATCATTGATAGTTCAACACCATAGTGGGTGTCATTAGAGGTCCTCTATAGTTAAGAGGAGTTTTTCCCTTTATGTAGTACCTTTGTTTTGTTTACGAAGTTCGTTGTGTTTCATCTCAAGGTTTCATCAACGAGAAGGGACTACACTACTGTGTGCGCGCAAGCAATATGCATAATAGCAAGCGGGTAAGCAAGGAAAATAAGCGATCCATTCACATGCCTTACACAAGCTCACAACAGACAAATAAGCACGGTAAAACAAACATCCGTTTTCATGCATTAGTCTTGTGGTCATAATCAAACAAGGCACACAGCACACAAGCCGTGTAACACGGCAACATACGAACCACACATGTCCATACCTGATTTAGAAGCAAGAGTTGTCTCCACACACACGGGGTCCCGGCTGGCGTTCGTTACGGCCCTAACGTTAATTAGAAACGATTTGTCAGTTTATAATTTCATATGATGACCCTTGTGACATTTCTCTTAGTTTATCACATGTTATCGGGATTATTCCTTAGATGAATTCTTTGTTGAATGCTCAACTGATATTAGCCCCTAGGATTCTCCAAGTATTAACCTTAAGCCTTAGCTCCTAGGGCATTATATCGACGTTTTACACGTTACTAAATATTTCTCACTAGCAAAAGTTTTAGAGTATTCTAGGCAATAATATGTAACAAGTTATCTAAGACGGGTTTTTTTTTATATATACATGCCGAGGAGGTATTCCTACCTTAGCTAAATAGCTATGTTTCAAGTTCATTATCAACACAATAATACTCCTCAGGTATTTCTGAAGCTCACTCATACTGAAACTCAAAGGTTTCAAAACTGAAATAAGGTTCATGTATTCAACCTTATCTTATCGCACTTTTAATGTATCTAACGGTGTCTAACCTTTCCAAGGTATTCCCTCCATATAGCTAGGTGTATTAGGTCTGTCCTGGGTTCATTAACAGACTAGCATCACACTCATACTCCTGTAAAACAGTTAGACAGAAGCTACAATTTTTTTTTACCGAAATCTGAAATCACTAACAATATATTTCTTCTTGATTCTTGGGTTTTGTTGGCTCAGCTGATGTTTAATCTTCTCACAACACTTTGCTAACCTAGCTGCAGTTATTAGTTATGATTTGGGTTTATTTTTAAACCAACACCACACCTTTAACACCTCTGGATATTGATCATACAAAGACACAAGTTTCAGAAACTGAAACATCAACCTTGTGCAACTTCCACTAAATCTCTCCTTTTAATGTATTAAACTGCTTTCTGCTTCCTCCCAAATGGTTTACTCTCTTAGATAGATATATTAGCAAGGTTATAAGTTCATTTCCAGATCATTTCAACACTCTTATACCCACTGTATTACAGTATACAGAAACAGCAACCTACAGAAAAACTGAAAGCACAGTTTGTATGTCTCTTCTTTAGCTTTCTTTTAGTTCATTAATCTGTTTCCAAATCCACCCAAAACTTTCACCCAACTAGATAATCGTATTAGGAAGGTTTTAAACTAAAAACCAACTTAAAACAACTCTATTAACCACTCTAGAAGTTCATTATACAGAAACAAGTAACTGCAGAAAAGTGCAAATATAGATTTTGTACAGCTCCTCTTCAAGCTTTGTTTTAGGTTATTAATCAGTCTCCAATTCCTTCCAAACTTTTTTACCAACTAGATAAGTGTATTAGGAAAGTTTTGAACTTAAAAACAACTCAAAACAAGGCTGTTAACACTTCTGAAAACTCATTTTACAGAAACTGTAAACTGCAGAAAACTGTAACTTCTAGTTTTGTACAGCAGCTGTACAAATTTTCTCCTAGTCCATAAATCAGTTTCTAATCTCACCCAAAAATTTTACCCAACTAGATAAGTAGATTAAGAAGGTTTCACACTTAAAAACAACTCAAAACAGCACTGTTAAATCTACTGAAATTTCATTATACAGAACTGTTACACTGCAGGAAAACTGAAAAACTGATTTCAGTATCTCCCCTTTAACTCTCTTTTAGTTCATTAAACTGACCTCCAATTTTCCCCAAGGTATTTACCTATCTTATTCAAGTGTCTTAGCAAGAGTTTGATCTTTAAAACATCTCAAAACAACATTGATAACACCTCTGGAGGTTCTTTACACAGCAACAGAAAAACAGAAAAACAGAAACTTGAAAGTGACATCTTCTCTTCTCTTGTGTTGCATTGATTCTTTTCCTTCCCAAAGTGTGTACAAACTTAATTCACCTCTTTAGCCATACCTTTTAGTTCTTTATTAACCCACTATAACACTCATATAACTTCTGTACAGAAACACTTACTAATGACAACCTGGGAAAACAGGATTGGCGCAATTAGTTTTCCTTCTTCAGTCAGGTTATTAAACTGACTTCAAATTCATCCCCCAAGTGCCTATAACTCTACTCAGACGTGTTAGGTGTTTTTAGGTTCATTTACTTCTCAATTCAATCCTTATAAACCCTCTGTAATAGGGTTATACAGAGAGTAAAAATTTCAGAAAAACTGAAAACCTGAATCTGTGAAACTGATGTTATTTTCCTTCTTGTCTTTTCTATTTGTTATTAGCTTATCCTTCAATTCATCCACTAAGGTACTCACTACCCAATCAAGTGTTCTAGTTTTGTTTTAAACCCAATACCCACTAGACAACACCCTGCAGACTCTTTACACAGAAAAGAGAAATGAAATTATGAGAACTGATACATGTTCTCATCTGTTGTTTCCTTTCTGTTTTTTTTTTCTTTTTAATCTGATGTCTGTTTTCTTTCAAGTTGTTTTCCCATTAGATACACGTTTTACCACTATTCTCAGTTCAAGAACAGACCCATAGTCGCCTAGACAAACTCTCTAAGAAGCTCTTTACACTGCAACTCAGATCTGAAAAAATCTGTGACATGCTCTGATATAGTTTTATCCTCTTTTTTTTGTGTCTTTCTGTTTCGTTATCAGTCTATCTCTTAACTTCCCCCTACATACTCATAGACTGGATTAAGTATGTTGGTAATGTTTTAGGATCATTAACATCCCAATGCAACCACTTATAAGTTCTCTGTAACTTAGTTATACAGAACTCACTATTTCAGGAAAAATGAAAATCTGAAATGCAACATCTGATATCTTCACTTCTATCTCTTTTCTTAGTCCTCTCATACGACTTTCAATTCTTTCCCGAATTGCTTACACAACTAGTTATGTGTTTTATCAGGGTTTTAACTTTAAAACAGATCCACAACAGCCTAAGCACCTCTCTGAAAACTCTTTATACTGAACCAGAAAACTGATGCTGATAACTTCTCTTCTATTTCTTTTTCTCTGTTTGTTCAACAACCTGGTTTCTACTCTCCCCAGTTATCTAGCTACTCAATTAAACGTCTTGGTATAGGTTTAACTTTAAAACAGACCCAAAACAATCTTGATGACCCTACTGCAACACCCCACTACTGCAAGTTAATGTTACAGACTAAAAGAGGTTATCAGATTACACTTACAGTTCTTTTTTGTGTTTTCTGTTTTTCTTCTAACTTCAGTCCTGATGCACCAACTGATTTCTACTTCTGCCTAGGTGTTTTAATTGTGTTTTAACTTCATTATTAACCCAATAAACACCCATGTAGCTCCAGTACTTATTACACAGAGGCACCTACAATGAAACCTAAGGGAAAACTGAAACTGATAACTCTCTCTTTGTTTCTCTTCTGTTCTTTAATCTAGTTTCCAATTTCCCAAAGTTGTTTACCTCTAGATCGTCTAATTACCTAGTCTAGTGTTTAGTCAAGGTCTTAACCTCTTAACAGGCCCCAAAACAATGCTGCTATTCCCCACTGAAACATATCTATACCGACACAAGAAATTCAGAACTAAGATTCACTCTTGAATTCCTCTACTTCTTTCTTCTCTTTCACCTCTCCCAAACTGTTTACCCACTGGGTTTAGTTACTTAGTTACGTATTTTTGTACAGTTTTAAGTTTAAAACAACCCAAGGTAACAAGGAGTACATCTCTCAAACCTCTTCATACAGAATTGGAAGAAAAACTGCAGAAACTGTAATTAAGTTTCTACACTCTACTACTTTCTAAAGCCTATTTTAATGTATTGACTGATCATCCCAAACTCTACCAGCTTAGTCCCTATTTAAGTAAGGGTGTTGCCAAGTTTTAGGTTTATCGTTAAACCCATAAGACTCTTATAAGTCCTCTGGAATTTTGTTCTACAGAAAGTAATCAGTTTTAGAATCTATACAGCACACTTATGCAGCTTAATACCTTGAGTTAAGGGGTGGTTTCTCCTTGTTCTCCATTGGGGTTTTCTGGGCGCACAAGGTGGAGTCTTAGAGCTTCACTTGATCATGCATAGACATAAGAGAGGGAAGTGAGATTGATGATGAGAAAACAGGAGGGAAAACAGAAGAAACAGAACCAGTTTAAATATTTCACCTTGGGATGATTCCCAATCAGACTTGGACCAGATTTTTTTCGTGGAGTTTCGGTGTAGTTCTGTGAAGGTTCTTCCCACGATGTTCAAGCATGCACACAGGGAGGTGAAAAAGGGGAGTCAAACACCAGAGCTTCTCAGACAGAATATCAATGGGAGAAGGGGAGGAATGGACTGCTGATTACCTTGCTGTTTCACAACAGTTTGCTCCAGATCTCTTTTTTTTTGAACTTGCATACCAGGAGTCGACCATGCACAGAGGGGATCAGGGGCACTTGAATCACTGGTCATGTGGTAGAAGGGAAGGAAAGGAATCAGGAGTAACGGAGGGCAGAAAACAAGAACAGGAAACAGAAACAGCCATGAAGACTTGGCTTACCTTCACGCATGGGTGACAGCAGATGTTCCAGTCTTGCTGTTGGCGTGAGTATGCAAGTAAGGAGGAATTATGGTCTCTGAGTTCCTAGGGAGTATGTGTTAGAATAACACATGTTTATTTAATACATACTTATAAGTGTTATTCTTAAGTGTTATTCTTCCTTGTTTTAGCCTCTGTTGAACTGGTTTGCGTTTTGCCTTAAACGGCAGTGTAGCGGTCGTTTAGTGCAATTACATTTGTGTTCCATCTTGTAACTTAGTTAAGTAGTCGGGTTCTAGGGTTGTAAGAGTATCGAAGGTTGATCTTCTTCCTTCTTTCTCTGAGCCTTGTGCTCTTTTGCAAGAAGCATTCCACGTGAAGCTTTCCACGTTGATCCAAAGAGAGTTTTTCCTTCTTCGTTTTCTTTATGGTATCAGAGCAACACGGTCCAGGGATCTTGCTCTCGTTTTCTTTTCGTTGCGGCATCAGCATCGTCTACCCAGATTCTTCTTCAGCATCTGTTGTTTGATTCCCAGCAACAGATCTTCTTGCTCCCGTTCTTCCTTTCTCGATTCCGGAAAACGCTTTTACACGATGAGCGGCGATATCTTAAGCGAGACACCGAAGGAAGACGATGGGAAAAATTCGGCAGAGACTGGCGGAGCTAACAGTGAAGCAATACAAGTTGGAGATGCCCTTTACCTCGCCAGTTCCGAAAGTCCTGGGCAAGCTCTCGCAGCCAAATATGATGGCGGGCCAGGATTTCCCCGATGGAAACACCAAGTCCAAATAGCTCTCGCTTCCAAGAACAAACTGGGTTTTGTTCTTGGAACCCTAAAGAAGCCGACGGACTCTGAGCAGAAGGCGGAGGCATGGACTAGGTGTGATAATATGGTCCGCGCATGGCTGTTGATGAGCCTAGAAAAACGAGTCGGCGACTCCGTCTTGTTCCGAGGATCCGCAGCAAAGATTTGGGACGATCTGTGCAAGCGGTATGGGCAGGTCGATGCCACCCGAATGTTTGAACTGGAAAAGAGACTTAGTGAAACCATTCAAGGAGGCGACTCAATTGGTGAATATTTTACTAACCTTCGAGCCATTTGGGATGAAATTGATGCAACATCGTCTTTGCCCAGCTGCGATTGCTCAACCGACAAGGCCTTCAAGGAATATATCGAAACTCAAAGATTGCTCAAGTTCTTGATGGGTTTAGATGAGAAGTTCGCGGCCGCTAGGGAAAGCATCTTAATGATCAGCCCTTTACCGTCAATCGAACAAGCCTTCTCCACCCTTATACATCAAGAACGACAGAAAGGGTTGACAAACAAATCCACGGCAGAAGGAGAAAACTCAATCGCCTTCTCAGTCAATCAACCAAGGAAACCACAAGGTCGCGGTCAGGGGAGTAATGGAAGGCGAAGCAATCTTCAGTGCAGTTTCTGTCATAAGGCTGGGCATACCGAAGACCGGTGTTATCAAAAACATGGTTACCCTGCAAGCTGGCGAACTGGGAAAGACAAGAAATCTCAAGCCAATGGTGCGGCTGACCAAAAGGACGAAGTGGAAAAGGATCCATATGGTGGAGTTCTAACCACGGACCAGGTGAATAGCCTACTGAACTACATCAGTAAGTCAAAGGTGGTAAGTAAAGACCCACAATCAGCCGAATCAAACTGTGGGTTTGTAGGTACTTCCTCTTCTTATCCCTTTGATAAATTAAACCGTGATGTGCATAATGTGTTTAATATGTCTGGTAGTTTGAGATCCGAGGAATTAGAATGGATTATTGACAGTGGGGCCTCGGATCACATGTGTGGTAATCTTGCTGTTTTTAATAATGTATTTTCCTTGACATGCCTCATACTGTTGGGATGCCCGATGGGCATCCACAAACTGTGAACTTGATTGGTACTGTCAAAGTCAATGAGCTAATGACATTAAAGGATGTCCTTTATGTTCCTAGTTTTAGGTTCGGTTTGATATCTGTAAGTAAGTTATCCAGTCAAATGAGAGTTAATTTGAGTTTCAACCCAACCTCCTGTTCTTACCAGGCTTATAATCACAATGAAGACCTGGAGATTGGGCATGTGCATAGGGGTCTGTATGTCCTAGACAAGGAATTTGATAAAAAGAAGGGAAAATCCTCTAAAACAATTGCTGGTGTGTCTGTATCTGAAGAGAATTGTCTCAAATGTAATGTCAATAAGTCTACTGTAATTCCACATGACATGAATAGAAATCCTCATCTTGGACATGTTTCTGTTATGAATAAAGCTCCTGGTGTTTCTGTTTCTGTCAGTGTCCCTGAGTTTAATTTGGATATTCTGTATCTGCTGAAACCCAAACTGTTTGTAAAGGCAAAATGTATATTGGTGACCAAAGCACTACTAACCAGGTTTCGTCTGAATTATGGCACACTAGACTTGGACATTTGTCCAAAGATAGGATGTCAAGACTAGAGTTTTTAAAGGGAAAGAATACACGAAAAAACCTAGTTTGTGAACCCTGTAATAGAGCCAAAAGCCACAGACTGGCCTTTCCCTCTAGCTCCACAGAAACCCAAAGCATCTTTGATCTCATTCACATAGACCTATGGGGTCCCTACAGCATCAACACCTATGACAGCTTCTCCTATTTTCTCACCATAGTAGATGATAACAGTAGGGCCACTTGGACTCAACTGGTTAGATCCAAAT
Organism: Limonium bicolor; assembly: GCA_023374045.1. Taxonomy (NCBI): domain Eukaryota; kingdom Viridiplantae; phylum Streptophyta; class Magnoliopsida; order Caryophyllales; family Plumbaginaceae; genus Limonium; species Limonium bicolor. Next base: position 114,015,473 of record CM041776.1, read on the forward strand.
CAGAAAGCTTTGGGCTCATAATAGGTTTTATCAATATGATTGAAAGGCAATTTGACAGGAAGGTAAAATGCATCAGAAGTGACAATGCCTATGAACTTGGAACCTCTAAGGCTGGGATAGAGTATTTTAGGTTAAAGGGGATTAAACACCAGACCTCCTGTCCATACACACCACAGCAAAACGGTGTTGCTGAAAGAAAACACAGGCATATCCTAGAAACTGCCCGAGCCCTCATGTTCCACTCTTCTCTCCCAAGAGTTTTCTGGGGAGAAAGTGTCCTTACTGCCACCTTCCTGATAAACAGAATGCCTCTCTCCAGTATAGACTTCAAAACTCCCTATGAGATAATCTATGGGGAAAAACCTAATTACACTGTTTTGAGAAATTTTGGATGTTTATGCTTTGCCCACATAAATAAAGAACAACATGACAAATTTAAATCGAAATCTGTTAAATGTGTTCTGCTTGGGTATGGTCTGAATAAAAAGGGCTACAAGCTTTATGACCTTGACAACAACAAGGTCATCTACAATAGGGATGTGGTTTTTCATGAGAATGTTTATCCTTTCAGTATGAATTCTGAGGCACCCATCCATGTTGATAATAAGGAAGATCCTTTTATAAATGGGGAATATACAATGCATAATGACACTGACATGACTGAAATGAGTTTAAGACAGCAGGATGAAGAAAGAAACACAAATGGCAATCTGCCCAGCACCACTGTACAAGAAGAAGAGGAGGAAACAGATGGAGCAGCCACAGGGCAGCAAGATGCAGAAACAGAAGGCCCAGCTGGTGGCCAAGAAGGAGAGAACCTGAGAAGATCAGTGAGAAACAAACGTCCACCCAGCTATTTGCAGGACTACGAAGTTGGATATTCTGCCAAGAAACCAGATAAGTCTCTCTTAACTGATCATTTCTCTAATATTTTGAGTGAAAGAATGTTAACAGCCTCTGCATACACTGACTCCTCTGGTTTTAATAAGCCCTCTGGCACTGCGGACCTTGATGATAATGATAGCATTATTAGAGCAGATAAGGTTACATACAGTAGGGGTTATTTTTGATGAGGGAAACAGTTTTTATTGCTTGCATTCTAGCCTAAAAAACATACTGAACCTAGCTGTTTCGAAGAAGCCATTAGGGATACCAGATGGCAGAAGGCCATGAATGAGGAATTTGCAGCCCTAGAGAAAAATCAGACCTGGGAATTAGTCAGTCCTCCCAAAGGGGTGAGACCAGTAAGGTGCAAATGGGTTTATAAGGTAAAATTTAAGGCTGATGGGACCATAGAGAGGTTCAAAGCTAGACTCGTTGCTAAGGGGTATACTCAGAAATGGGGAATAGATTATCTAGAAACCTTCTCTCCAGTAGTTAGGTTCACTACCATCAAAGCCTTAATTATAATTGCCACAAAAAGAAGATGGACAGTTAGCCAACTGGATATTAATAATGCTTTCCTCCATGGTGACCTTGAGGAGGATGTTTATATGGAAATTCCCCAAGGTCACAATGAAGAAGGATCTGGAAAATTGTGTAAGCTGAGGAAATCATTATATGGCTTGAAACAGGCCTCTCGGCAGTGGCACTATAAACTGAGTATGTTTTTACAGTCTTTTGGGTTCAAACAATCTCTTAATGACTACTCTTTGTTTGTTAGGACAAAAGATGATAAAACCTGTTTCCTGGCTGTCTATGTGGATGATATTATCATCAGTGGTAATGACTTTGAATTTATTAGTAAAATAAAGGACTGTCTGGATAAGAGGTTTAAGATTAAGGACTTGGGTGTCTTAAACTTCTTCTTGGGCATGCAGTTCCTGCATACCACAGAGGGAGTAATCCTACTGCAGTATAAATATTGTGAGGACCTCCTTAATGAATTTGACCCAACAGGAACAAAGATTTCAGTTAGTCCCTTGGACACCAGTTTAAAAATCAGAAAAGAGAGTGGAACCCCCTTGAAAAATCCCTCTGATTATAGAAGATTAGTTGGAAAGATAGGCTATCTGTCCCATAGTAGACCTGACCTATGCTTTACTATTCAGTTCCTCAGCCAGTTTCTGTCTTGTCCCACCGATGAGCATTACAAGGCTGCTTTACATACACTTAATTATATTCGTGGAACTAAGAATTATGGTCTGCTGTTAATGCTAAGGATGACTTCACACTAATTGCTTACTGTGATTCTGATTGGGCAGGATGTCCCAATACTAGAAGGTCAATCAGTGGTTATTTTGTGCAGTTGGGAGGCAGCCCACTCTCTTGGAAGTCAAAGAAACAATCCACGGTGGCCTTGTCATCAGCAGAGGCGGAGTACCGCGCCATGAGGAGTGTGACAGCAGAATTAAGTTGGATTTCCAGACTTTTGCATGAGCTGGGAGTTGAGGACATCCTTCCAGTTCCAGTCAGATCAGATTCCCAGTCTGCAATCTACATTGCAAGAAATCCTGTCTTGCATGAGAGGACCAAGCATATCGAATTAGATGTGCACTTTGTCAGACAGAAGCTGCAAGAAGGATTAATTGTGGTTGAGTTTGTGGGCTCTAAAGAACAAGTGGCTGATGTCTTAACCAAGCCACTGGCGGGAAAGGCCTATCCTATTCAAGTCAGAAAAATGGGGCTGGAACAGAGAGCAGTTTGAACTTCCTTCTGCACTTCCTTATTTCTGTTCCAAATCTGAGACTCTCAACACTCTCAGATTTGAGGGGGGGGTGTTAGAATAACACATGTTTATTTAATACATACTTATAAGTGTTATTCTTAAGTGTTATTCTTCCTTGTTTTAGCCTCTGTTGAACTGGTTTGCGTTTTGCCTTAAACGGCAGTGTAGCGGTCGTTTAGTGCAATTACATTTGTGTTCCATCTTGTAACTTAGTTAAGTAGTCGGGTTCTAGGGTTGTAAGAGTATCGAAGGTTGATCTTCTTCCTTCTTTCTCTGAGCCTTGTGCTCTTTTGCAAGAAGCATTCCACGTGAAGCTTTCCACGTTGATCCAAAGAGAGTTTTTCCTTCTTCGTTTTCTTTAGTATGGTCATAACTGAAAGATTAAATGTGGCTGTCTTCTTATCTAATTCTTTTCTAGCACTGGAATTCGACACTGGAGCATGGCTTAGTTGATTTCTAACATCAGACCGGAATGTGGGGTATTGGAAAACTGATTCTGATGCACATCTGTCGTCTGAGCTGCCTTCTCTGAAATCTAGAATGTCTCAGGTGGTGTGTCTGAAAGTGGGGTTATCTATTCGTTGCTAAGACAGAGAGGGTCAAGGTCAGGAAGATGCTTGCTGATTCCAATAAAGGGAGTCCGTGGGAGTTTGGAGTGTTCACTGCAGTGGGTGAGTACTATCGGCTCAACAACCAGAGAGTCATGGTACCGCTTTACATGTCGTTACAGTAGGAATTCCAAGGCATGGCCATCAGTCCAGATTTTCTTTTAGTTGTTTAGTCGCGTAGATAACTAGGGAGTAACCTTGCTTTAATTGATTCTCGGCTAGCACTAGGATTAGGTGAGCTTGATCTCCCCCGGTACTTACTATACTATGGACTCATACTAGTTTTAATTCGTCAGTATTAATTATTGAAATCGAGCACAGCTCATCCGGTTAAAGCGTTCAAGGGGTATATGTGAGGTACGGGGTTTGAACCTCAACGGGAGCGAATTTGCTCTTTTTTTTTTGTATAAGCTATACACATGTCTATTTATATTTATATGTAAGACTATATATTATATCGTGTTATTATTATTTTTTTTGTTACGAAGTTACGCGACGTTATTATTACTTATTACAATGTTACAATATCGTTACGTACATGTATAAGTACGTGACTATATTATTATGTAACGTCGTCACGCTTCCGGACACGTATACACTAAATTTAATTGTTCACACATTGTTTTATGTCCGACTTATATAACGTGTTATTTTCGGATAATCCCGTCGCGTTTTAGTTGTATGCCCATAAAGGTTACTCATAATTAAATTTAACCTTCACGAATTTGGACTGTTAATTATTCGGGGTATTTCATATTATTTAGGCCTTATCAAGCCATAAGAATCCACATAATACGCTAACAAAGGTCTCGTACCTCTTATAGTTTTTAAACGCTTATTTAGCGTTTTTCGCTTTTTAAGCGTTTCATTATTTCTTTTGGATTTCTCTTTCATTACAAATATTAATTAGGTGTTATTAGGCCCTTAAATACGTATCAGAATACTCATGATTACTATATTTAAGTTCGGGGTATTTCAGTTTCCAAACATAAACTAACACTTAAGCTTAATTAATATAGCATTTAGAGGTTGGTTTATACTTACTTTGCTAGCTTTTAATCACACCCTTGGCTTCTGAAAATTTTACAGAATTTTCCCAAGGTTAGAATGACCTTGCGCCAGCCTCACATGCAAGGAAACAACCTTGTGTTAGCCTTGTAGTATTCACAATTTAATTAAGCTATAATGTTAGGTCAAACTATCATTGATTTACCTTGGTAATGGTAGGCTTTAATGGAGTTCTCACGCCTGGTTTTGCACATAAAAATTGTGTTAAAACACCATTGGAACCATGGAATAAAACCGGTAAGGACAAGGCAATGGAGTCTAGATTTCTACCTTGTGAAAATGACTTTTAATGAGTTATCCAGCACCAAATGAAGTAGCACCACAAGGAGTTGATTTCTCTACAGATTTTGCATGAAGAGAACAAAAGAATAAGCTTGGAAAATCTGGGTACACAACCGGTAGTGAAGAGTAGAGTAAGGTTTTTTTTTTTCTTACTGAAGCTGCTAGCAATGGAGCTTCTTGCATGGACTTGTTCCCTCATAAGGATGGGTGTTCTCCTCTGATTTTTGTACGTGAATAAGCAAAGAAAGAGCTTATAAGAAGCTGGGAAAAACTGCTACTAATACCAACATATGTAACCGGTAGAACAATAAGGAATAAGGTAAGTTTTTTTTCCCTACCGAAGTGGTACAACAAGGTGATTCTGTTTGGATCTTGCTGCTACATAAATCAGGGTATGCCTCCTCTGGTTTTTACGTGGAGAAAGCAGAGATTTAAGCTAGGAACTAGAAGTATGTTATCGGTAGAAAAGCAAAGATAATGTAAGGTTTTTCCCTTACCAAAATGGATAAAAAAAATGGAGCTCTATACTTGGATCTTTCCTTCACTAAGTGCTGGGAACTTCCTCTGGTTTTGTATGTGAAAGGAGCAAGGAGAAGAGCTTAGGAAGAGCTGGGTCATTTATCGGAAATGAGAAAGAAAGAATAAGCTAGTTTGTGCAGGTTTTTACCTTGAAAAAGTTATGAAGACCAACTCCCTTTCTTCTTCTGTAATCAGCCGAGAAACTGCTCAACTTTAAACACTAACACATCTTTGTTTGCTGGACAAAAATGGAGATGGGTGAGCTCCTTGAAGAGAGGAGGAAGAGAGCAAGAAAAGAAGCTTATTTATACCATAAACACTTACCTATAGAAGGAGATAGCAGCCATGGAAGATGAGTGTTATTCTCGGTTCTTGAACAGAAACGAAGAAGCTGGGATATTACGTAGCAGAGGAAGAAGAAGGTACCGAAAATAAAAGAAGGAAATCAGAAAATGATGTAGTAGGTATAGGATTGGCCAATAAGTCAAGTGGGAAGTTTTCTAAAACTGAAATAATCCTTATACTTGCAGGTATTGTCGGACAAGATGGGTAGTAGTAGTACGGTAGAAGCAAGTGGATTGGTTTGGTTTAGTTATTATACACTCAATATATACATGTCATATGGCTTATGTTTTATGTGACATTCGGTGGATTTGCAGGTTCTGCAAGTGGATAAGGGGCTAAAGGCAGCGGCAATTATAGAGGAGGTGGGATGATAAGGTTATTTGTTAACATTATAAAAAAATGTACTTATATTACTTTAATAAGGCATGGGTGTAAGTCATTTTAATTGCATATGGATACGGTAACTACCTGGGTTATAAGCTTTATATTGGCAGAAATGACATCCAAGGTCAAGGGGTACATATTGACCATATACATGATTAAGTGATTAAATGTTATTTTTGCACTATTTGGTTATTATTGACAAACCAATGCACATATTTTTGGTTTTTTTGAAGAAATTTGATTTAATTATTTTAATGTGGCTCATTATGTCACATTAGTATATTTAAGGGTATTCAAGACCCTAAAATCAAATAAAACTCATTTTGGAGATAATCTCACAAAAATGTGTTTTAAGAAAGCTTAGTGCACATTTTATGTTCTAGTGAGTTTCTGGAGCTTGGTTTCCCTTTGAAACGGTTTTAATGTGTTCATTTATGAGTTATAAGGCTCTGGTCAAAAGTTTAGGTCAAACGGAGTTCGTTTGGATATTTAATCACCCTAAAAGGTCAAAGGGAGTAATTCTTGCTTTCAGTTAAACTTTGTATTGTTTAATTTATTTTTAAGGCATGTTTAGGCCCTAATTTAATTGATTATATGTTAATCAATGTTTAATTAATTTGGTGTATTTCAATCTACCCTCTTTAAAAAGACTTCGTCCCGAAGTCGCTTTACTTAAATAGGTGTGTTAATAACTACCCACATATCCTCATAATGTATATCTATGTGATATATCATTTACACACATCGTGTTGTGCTAATAATGCACATAACCCTCAATTGTGGCGTTAGTTCAAACATATATGGATATAGGCGATCCATCAGTACCATCATTTCCTATCAGTTCTACAAACCCTAACAACCTCCCCGAGGTGTCTATACCATACCATCATTCCACATTCCATATCTAATGATTCATTTCGTATCTAGGTGATACCATATGTAATCAATATATATATATATCACAAGTATCATAAAGAAAAGTAATACCCACATGGATGTAAATATTTCATTCAAACAGGTATCGTATAGGATACAAACATACAAGTGCACATCACACACAAACAAACCAACAACGTACGCCCCGCGTACCAAACAACACCAACAAAACAATTAACAACGTACGCCCCGCGTACCAAACAACACCAACAAAACAATCAACAACGTACGCCCCGTGTACCAAACAACACCAACAAACAACGTATGCCCCGCATACCACCAATTCACTGTATGCCCTGCATACGAAACAAGCAAACAGACAAACATCATATGCCCCGCATACCACCAAAAATACCAACTACTACTGTATGCCCCGCATACTAAACAACAAAACTTAGTGCACACACGTGCACAGCCAAGAGGCTCTACCCCCCTTAAAAAGGGTTACGCCCCCGTACCCCACGAGTATACAACAGCCGCTCAACAAGGAGCGTTGGATACTTGGCTCTCATAGAGTTTTCCAACTCCCGTGTGGCATCTTCCACCTTTGGAGTGGATTATCCTCTTATCCGAGAGACGGGTATGACTCTAGCCCCTCCGGGCTCCAAAACATATAAAGGGTGAGGCACGTGTTTGTGCTCTCTCCCGAATTCGATCTAATGGGCCCACTCGCTCCGTACAGAGGTGTAGACCCATGAACATAGGCTTAGTTTGCCTCTTTTTCCTTTGTTGTATATCCTATCGTTTGGATTACTAGCGTACATGCGTGTATCTTTTCTTACTGATTCTCAGCTTGAGGTGTCATATAACTTGGCTATTGTTAGTACTTAGTGCTTCTTTGCACTTGTCTTTATAATAGTGAGACGTACAAGCCTTCATGTCTACTTAGATAAAGATTGTCATCCGTGTCTCCTGGTGGTTTGTTCCGGAGTAACACAGTGTTGTAGTTTTTGATACTTGCTTCGTGTTGATATATATTATATCTTCCCGTGTGTCGGGTTAGCGTCAACGTTCGTATGGTTCTTCCTGCTTTCGTCCAGGGGAATCCATATGTTGTGCTCGTATTAGAGTTCTGCAATTTCGTCTTCCATCTCACATTGTTCTCTACGAGTTTTACTTGTCTAGGTTCGCCCATGTATTTATTGTTGATGGATGTTCCTGTTGGTCGCTTCCGTGCGCACCATATCCCTTCGATTCGACAGTTGTTAGTTATCATAACGTTTGTTCCTTGATTGAGGCATCTGCTAGTGTGCTAGCTTTGTCTTTCATCGTTGCGTAGTCATGCGTTTATGTTCACATTATTAGGTAGATTCCTCTGGATTGCAAGAACTTGCTTGATCCTTATGAGGGTTCTACGCATTATTCGTTCTGACAATGGGTTTCCTGCTCCTTTCATCAGCGTCGTCATCTTCAAAAAGTTTCCTTGTCTTCACTGTGTATTTTCTGCTACTCTGTGTTGAAGGTTCTTGGTCTCTCTAGCCGTTGGTTTAAATGCGGATCTTCTCGTCCATCTTTGAGGTAATCTGCATCACTGTCTGTAGCACGGAGTTGACTACTTCTCGTGTTCCTAACACTACTTGTCTACATGCATGGGGTACCGTACTGATACATTACTACTTACCTGAATAACTTATAAATAAGTCTGTCAGGCCCACATGCTCCTATCGGAGTGCGGTCGTCCCATGTCTCGTTTAGTAAACTGGTAGCGTCCGTCACACGGCTATTGTGAAGTATTCTATTGTCAATCTCCCTTTTTGATGGATGTCCTTATTGTAGTTTGATGTTAATTAGTTCGCATTGTCAGTGATCTTGTGTTATTGTCCTAGTGGTACGGGTGGTAAAGTGGTTGAAAACAATATTCTGGCTCCCTGGACTCATGTCCTTAGTAATACATTTCATCTGGTACTGATTTCTTAAGGTAGTACTTGGTTGTTAATCGGTTAAACGTTAAATATTGATTCGCCTTTACGGCTGCAATCGGTTCATGTAATATTCGTGCTGAGTTAGCAACGTCAGGTCTCATATCTCGATCTCCTTGAGTGCTATACATATTCTTTTCCTCCTTGGTTTAATTATTATCTTATCTCATCTATTATTCCCGATACGGTGTAAGGTAAGTTCTCATATTTGGGAATTCATATTTGTTCCCTCATCCGTTTAATTGGATGTATTGTAGATTGTATAACAGCTTGAGCAACTTGGCTCTTCACTTACCAACCATCCTCTCGACGGTGGTGCATCTACTAAGGGTATACAATTTCACACAAGGTTATGCTCGTTCATATGGTCTAAACATTCATCACTATTAGTGATTAGCATTAAATGCTGGTATACACTTCTGGTTTTCGGCTAGTAGGCCATATCTAAAAAATTCTCGAACAATTTAAACTGGCGTGGTTTATAGTGGCTATATAACTCCTTCAATTGTAGTGGTCGGACTAACAGGTCTTCCCGAGGTTTCATGGGTTTCTCATCTTAAAGGTTTGTATGAAAACTGGTATAGAAATTTTGGTATTTATTGATTGGTAAAGAAATTAGTGGTAACTGCAGCACTTGCTGTGGCAAGTGCACAAGGCAGATGGAAATTTCGGTAGGTTGATTGTCATAGCGCTTGCAGTAGCAAGTGCGCCATGCAGGTTGAGATATCAGTTCAGTGATTACTGGTCTCGTTGACTCTCTCGTCATTGAGTATGGTTTACATGATAACGTAAGCATTAAAAATCCCATTCATATAAATACGATTCGTCAAGGTTTAAGATTACTGGTGTCGAGTTCACATAACTGTTCCCAAAAGTCATACACAGAAAGGCGAGTGGTCACTGACGCACTACCACATACTTACAACATATTTCTCTCTACCATTCAAAGCTAATGTATATATTAAAATAAACAGAAGTCTTCTACTAGCGGTCTCTCGGAGTTCAGGGTACTCATGCCCTGTCGACTCCCTTCCCCTTCTGGGCTCCAGCATCAGTAGATGTCTTGCCCTCTCGTGGTACTCCAGATCCTCCTGCTGAGGTCTTCTGAGTATTCTTTGGTGGTCTATAGTTTCGGCCCTCTGGGTTCATCCAACATTCGAATTCCCAGTGGCCCTCTTTCTTGCAGTACCGGCACTCAACTTTGCGGCCACTACAGTCGACCCCAGGATGATCCTTCCCGCAACGCTTACAGTAGTAATGGCGCTGGGGTTATCCGGTGCCTGATGGTTGTATTTAGTTTAAGTTAATGTCTGATGGTATAAGTTTAAGGTTACAATTGAATTTAATGGAAGGTGTTCTCACCCTTAGGAGGCGCAGATTTCACGGGTTGAGCATTTATAGCTGGGCCGGTCAACCGAGGGACGGGCTCTTTCCCCTTTGCTCCCTGGTTACCCTGCTGCCCTTTCTTCTGAAAGAATTTCCTGTTAAAGGTTTCGGGTCAGCACTTATTAAGTGTGTTTAGTATGGTAAACAATTTAAAATGGGATAAGTCCTTACTTTCCCTTCTTCTTGACATCACATGAAGACGCTCCTCCACCCTCAGACTCTCCCTCAGGGTTCTTTCTCTTCTTCGTCCCGAGAGTCTCTTCCCAAGTCTGGAGCATCAGCTCCATCCTTGAGGCAGCGTCTTAACACTCCTGGAATCTCATTGGTAAGTCCTCTCAAGGTTAATTGATAATTTAATAAGTAAAGATTTAATGGCATTCATGTTTATACCTGGATAGTATTATAAAGGGTAGCACCCATCGTCATCTGGATGCGAAGCAACAATCCCCCCCGAAACTTCTCGACCTTCACGGTCTCTGAGTAATCAACTCTAGGGATGAAGTCCAGTAGACCGATGAATCGAGCGTAGTACTCATCCACGGTCAGACTCCCCAGGGTAAGTGTCTCGAACTCTTGGCACTTCTTTTGCTTGAGATGTGTCGGGAAGTACTTTCCCCTCAGCAACTCCATAAAGGCAGCCCACGAAAAGTCGGGCGTAGCCAAGTGCTGGTCCTTGACCAACCTCCACCAAGTGCTAGCTGCATCCTTCAGATGGAAAGTAGCAATAATGACTCTCTTGTCGGCAGGTACTTCTAAAACTTCAAAAGCCTTCTTGTGCTCTACTATATAACGCTCTAAGGCTACGGGGTCTGGCTCCCCTGAATAAGTCGGTGGTCGGGTCTCAGAAACTGCCTTCAGCCAGTTCGTCTCCCTGGGCTGTGGTGGGTGGGCTGGTGCTCCTCCAATCTGAGTACCAAGTTGTGCAAGAACGGCAGCGACCGTCTCTACAACTCCCGGATTCGTGGGGTCGCCGCCTCCACCTCTACCGGCACCTCGACCTCTAGTCCCTTCAGACATCTGTAGTACAGAATGTCGCATGTTTACTCGGTTATTTACCGTACACAACCAGTGGATACTGAATTCCCTTTAAGGCTAACGTATCACGCAATTTGAGTTACTAAACATATTTTCGTTTAAGACGAGTCGTCTCGTACCTCACAAATGTTTCCCGTGTTTCCCAAGTCCTAAGCTCACTGTCTTATCCTAGCATCTCGTCATCATAACGGTACTCCGCTCTAATACCACTTTTGTAACACCCCACTCGATAAACACGTAATAATCACTCACGCTAACAGGAAATAAATACGTCTTACAGCTGAAGAATAAATAACAACATTAATACTCACTCGGGTGTCCCCTGCCATTACTCGCCCATGCGAGTAACGAAGCAGAAACTAAATCCAACAACCAAAATAAACAACACTACTAAACCGCTGTGACAATGAGATATCTCCTATACATCATACTAAGTCCACATCCATAACAGTCGACAAGTGAGCGTCTACCCAAATCCTAAATAAATACAACCGTACCGTCATACATCCACAGACTGATATCGTTAAACAAATAAATTCCATGTGCAACAATTAAAAAAATCCCTAACTACCCTGTTCCCGCACTTCGGCTTCAATGAAGATCAGCAACCTGCACAATGAGTGTAGTCTCAGCGATAGACGCTGAGTATGCCGGGCCTGGACCCTATTGGTCACTTGTCATTTTTAACCATCTTGATATTAGATTGGTTTCATGGTTTACCATTTTACAAATATAATAAATACTGTAACAAACATGCATAAATACATAACCATCCGTCAAATCCAAACAGTCATTACATATCACAAGCAACAGTTGTATAATCGAACATATCAAATAATTACAGTACTATGCATAATCGCCGTAGCGAACGTTTTCCTTAATTAATTTAATTTGGCCTTCAAGGCCCCATCCATCCAATCCATATTTACTTATTTATTTACCAGGTGGGCGTCATGTTGGGACAACCCGATAACCTTACTTATGGACAGTAGTCCTCCCGTACACACAAAGGTGCTTATTTTGCCAGGGGTTCGGAGGCCCTTAGACATTCTCTTTGCCTCGTAAGGCGTCCATATAAAGGCCGTAGCCGTGTACCAACAGCAGGTACCATCTGACCCACGATCCAATTAGGGCTCGTTGGAAAATTTTCTAGAGCGGGACCCGATCGGGTACCACTCAGTGATCACAAATGCGCAACCAAGTAGTTCGTAAACTACTGAGATTCCTCCCCTCAACTCATACCAACTCTCTCATAATGTTTAAGATATACTCTTACTTTTATGGAGATTACATTATACCAATTAGCCGCCCAATGGGTCTTACGCATGCCTAGAAGTAATCTAGGTTATACTCATGTTCTAGATCCATGCTCTGGAGACCGACAATGTCGTGTCTCGTACCTAAGTGTTTTACTTAGGTTACCATGTACTTAATTATAATACTAGGGTATTATACTAAGTAACCGTCATGCCATCACATTAAACGTGTATGTATATTTATATAAGCCGATCTATAGTCGACGTAGTGTTAGTTCCGTAGGACACGCGTGCATAATTTAAATAATGCAGCAACACACATAATCACATACACATATCTACACACATACCACACAAGTTATATATCAAACAAATCTAAGCCCGAGGAATTCCTCAGGACAACCCGGATCAAACCCCTTTACATACCGTACACCTTAGACCAAGGATGCGCAGTGTAGACCACTAAGCTTTCTCGAGCGCGCACGTCAGAAAGGCGACCTAAAAATACGAAGAATGCTAAGTGTCAATCCACATGACCATACGATTTGGTATTTCCGAATAACATCAGTAATCCCGGCATTACATCCCCGGATTTCAACTGTTACTAGTTAAGGTATCGTTATCCTTAAAAACTCTTTATCCGTAGTATGTATTAAAATTCGGTTTAACAAAGACGTTGCTTCCTATACGAACGTCGTAATTAACGTTTTCCAACTTAGGAATTATAGTTTCCAAACCGTAGTGTTTTATAAGCGTTACGCTTTATATAACTCCGTTCGTTCTCGTATATTTAATTCCACTGTTACATTGCATGCATAGGTATTGTTATAACCTATAGTTGCATGCATGGTTATGTTTTATAACCTATGGTTGCATGCATTCCATGCAACGTTAGTTTATATTACATAGTATATTACTATTCTGTAATATACCTTGTATTATACTACTTCCCATTTATGTAACATGTTATATTCATTTAAAACCTTATGACTGTATAGTATATAATTATACTAATAAGTTATCATTCATTATTTACTATTATATGGTTTGTAAACCATATTATATATGCTTGTTATTTGCGCCAGCATATATATATATACATATTAATTTTTTTATGAAATAAGAAGCTTTATATTATGTACATGTTATTCCTTATGCAAGGTTTATTTTAACCATTCCAAAATCATATATTAACCATAGTATTTCATGTCATTGTATAATATAGTTTATATCCTCATTTATGATATATAAATGTATATATGTATGCATGCGCTAGCATGCTAGTTTTCATAAACTATACTTTTGACCACATAATATTATTTAGTGTTACACTTATATCATGATATCATATAGTATGATATTTTATATGTCATTAACTTATAACATATAGTTTTGGTAACTATTATCATTTACCGAAAATGATATACATTATTACACTTGTTACATCTTTATCCACAAAGTTTTCATTAATTATAAAATAACCACATAACTTTTACCACGTTATAAATACCTTATTTTATAACATTAAAACTTTGTAACAACTATAACCCAAGGTTTTATAACACTTTGTTATAATTGCCGGCAAGGCATATATATTTTATTTCATTTCCTTTCAAATCCCACACTTTCTCATTATTACAATTAAACCGCTTATTTTATAACATACCATATTCATTATATATTATAACATTTAAATCATATAATATGTATATAATAAGGTCTAAAATTTCCGAAAATACAAACAGACCTCAAGGTTCTGTTTTTTTTTTTTAGTTTTAACTCTTAACTTTCCATATTTATACTTTTACCACAAATCTCATAATATTTTTACATAACGTATGTTATATCATCCATACATTATAATATTTATAACATATAGTTTTCATATGTTTTTTCTTTCCATATTAGCGAACAGCCCTTAGCTGTTTGGTACATTTCTTTTCCAGCCACCATATTTTCTTTATTTGCATAATAACCACATATATTATCATAATGTTTATATATGTGTTATAACTTAAGGTTTTAATATTTGTTACACATATAACCTATAGTTTTAATATGATTTATTCCAAACAGATCCCAAGCTGTTTCTAAATTCATTTTCCGCCCCCAAAATCTTTTCCTTATTTATATTTTAACCCCAATTTATATTATATTCTTTCATATGTCACAAAAACCATATATTATACTCTTTTATCAATATAACCTTTTGTATATTTCTAAAATTTCCCAAACTTTATACTTAGGATATACATCATATTATTAACCAAATCATACCCCAACTTTTCAGTAATTGCATTTTATACCACAAAATTTTATAAACTTTATATTTAATCTATAATGTTACTATAAGTTCATAAATTAATTATTTATGACATTAAATTTGGTCAAACCGCCTAATATGGTCTATATTGACCTATATATTTTCAGTTTGACCAGAAGTTTGTATAATTACAGTTTGACCCCTATAATTTTCATAAATTACATTTTTGTCTCAAAACTTTATTAAATTTTATATAATTCATAAAATAAGGTTTTAATGCTTAGTTATCGGTTATTATTCATAGTTAGCCCCTAAAATCATTTTAATTACAGAAAAATCCCAATATAATTAGGTAATGCTTGTTAACATTTTAAATTCATTTTAAACCTATTTTAAACTTAATAAGCATAAATTAAATGGCCTAAAAAATACATGGCCTTATTACAATAATTTGCATAGAATTCAAATACACATAAATGTCATAAAAACTACATTGTTTACGGTTTATCATATGGTTTTTCTTTAATGTCTCCTAAAATCATTTAATTAATTCCTATGACATTATATGTCATCTAAACCTTATATTATCAACTAAAAATGTTATAAAACATTATAATACATGATTTAGTCATTTAAGACCATGTTTGGTCTCGACTTTCATTACCCATACACCAATATTTTTGTAAATTATGTTTTTGACCCCTAATTTATTTCCTTGACCTTATAGGTCATTAATATACCAAACTAATTCACCAAAAATGTTATTAAATATTTTAACACATAATCAAGTCATCAACCTTTATATATTCCCACGACTGTTACATATATGTAACAAAATTGTCACAAAACCATATAATAAAAGTGATATGTATGCTTACATTGTTTTTAAGCAAATCCAAGCAGCCTAGGCTTCACATGTACTCACGACTGATGTTTAAAAATTCTTAAATTAGTTTCCAAACATAAACTAACACTTAAGCTTAATTAATATAGCATTTAGAGGTTGGTTTATACTTACTTTGCTAGCTTTTAATCACACCCTTGGCTTCTGAAAATTTTACAGAATTTTCCCAAGGTTAGAATGACCTTGCGCCAGCCTCACAAGCAAGGAAACAACCTTGTGTTAGCCTTGTAGTATTCATAATTTAATTAAGGTATAATGTTAGTTCAAACTATCATTGATTTACCTTGGTAATGGTAGGCTTTAATGGAGTTCTCATGTCTGGTTTTGCACATAAAAATTGTGTTAAAACACCATTGGAACCATGGAATCAAACCGGTAAGGACAAGACAATGGAGTTTAGACTTCTACCTTGTGAAAATGACTTTTAATGAGTTATCCAACACTAAATGAAGTAGCACCACAAGGAGTTGATTTCTCTACAGATTTTGCATGAAGAGAACAAAAGAATAAGCTAGGAAAATCTGGGTACATGACCGGTAGTGAAGAGTAGAGTAAGGTTTTTTTTCTTACCGAAGTTGCTAGCAATGGAGCTTCTTGCATGGACTTGTTCCCTCACAAGGATGGGTGTTCTCCTCTGATTTTTGTACGTGGAGAAGCAAAGAAAGAGCTTATAAGAAGCTACTTATACCAACATATGTAACCGGTAGAACAACAAGGAATAAGGTAAGTTTTTTTTCCTTACCGAAGTGGTACAGCAAGGTGATTTTGTTTGGATCTTGCTGCTACATAAATCTGGGTATGCCTCATCTGGTTTTTATGTGGAGAAAGCAGAGATTTAAGCTAGGAACTAGAAGTATATTATCGGTAGAACAGCAAAGATAATGTAAGGGTTTTCCCTTACCGAAATGGATAAAATAAAATGGAGCTCTATACTTGGATCTTTGCTTCATTAAGTGCTGGGAACTTCCTCTGGTTTTGTATGTGAAAGGAGCAAGGAGAAGAGCTTAGGAAGAGCTAGGTCATTTACCGGAAATGAAAAGGAAAGAATGAGCTAGTTTGTGCAGGTTTTTACCTTGAAAAAGTTATGAAGACCAACTCCCTTTCTTCTTCTGTTATCAGCCGAGAAACTGCTCAACTTCAAACACTAACACAACGTTGTTTGCTGGACAAAAATAGAGATGGGTGAGCTCCTTGAAGAGAGGAGGAAGAGAGCAAGAAAAGAAGCTTATTTATACCATGAACACTTACCTATAGAAGGAGATAGCAGCCATGGAAGATGAGTGTTATTCTCGGTTCTGGAACATCAAAGAAGAAGCTGGGATATTACGTAGCAGAGGAAGAAGAAGGTACCAAAAAGAAAAGAAGCAAATTGGCTAATGATGTAGTAGGTATAGGCTTGGCCAATAAGTCAATTGGGAAGTTTCCTAAAACTGAAATAATCCTTATACTTGCAAGTATTGTCGGACAAGATGGGTAGTAGTAGTACGGTAGAAACAAGTGGATTGGTTTGGCTTAGTTATTATACACTAAATATATACATGTCACATGGCTTATGTTTTATGTGACATTCGGTGGTTTTGCTGGTTCTGCAAGTGGATAAGGGGCTAAAGGCAGCGGCAATGATAGAGGAGGTAGGATGATAAGGTTATTTGTTAACATTATAAAAAAAGCATACTTATATTACTTTAATAAGGCATGGGTGTGAGTCATATTTATTTGAATATGGATACGATAACTAGCTGGGTTATAAGCCTTATATTGGCGGAAATGACATCCAAGTTCTAGGGGTACATATTGACCATAGACATGATTAAGTGATTAAATGTTATTTTTGCACTATTTGGTTATTATTCACAAACCAATGCACATATTTTTGGTTTTTTTTAAAAAAAACTTTGATTTAAGCATTTTAATGTGGCACATTATGTCACATTAGTATATTTAAGGGTATTCAAGACCCTAAAATCAAATAAAACTCATTTTGGAGAGAATCTCACAAAAATGTGTTTTAAGAAAGCTTAGTGCACATTTTATGTTCTAGTGAGTTTCTGGAGCTTGGATATTTAATCACCCTAAAAGGTCAAAGGGTGTAATTCTTGCTTTCAGTTTAAACTTTGTTGTGTTTAATTTATTTTTAAGGCATGTTTAGGCCTTAATTTAATTGATTATATGTTTAATCAATGTTTAATTAATTAGGGGTATTTCAATTGTGGTGTGTCTAACTCACCCTCTTAATTCCTTAAATCCTCCAAGACAATTCCTAGGTCATTCTAATCCTTAAGAGCACCTTAACTTATTTATTTCCACCAACTTAACCATTAATGATTCCTAGTACAACCTAGGTCATAATATTTCATTAGGACACCTAAAACTCTTAGTTTCTCAACCAAATTTTGACATAGCTTCCCTAGTACATTCTTACACCCAAACACTTAGTTTTTCATCCTTAAACAACCAAGAACACCCAAACCCTCAATAAATGTTCTCTACACACAAACTACACTTAAACTACAACAAATTATAATATAGTGCATAAACTTAAATTACTTGGAACTTAGGCCCTTAAATGACATGGCTCTTAGGCCCTTAAATGACATAAATCTAAACACTGAATTTCCCACATATATAGCCTTCAACCTGCAATTACACCCATCAATCTCATAGTAATTATACATGTTCTTATAATTCACTTAATGATTGTTTTACTAACTCATTTACCATTGGCTCTTTATTCACAAGTTCACAAATATGAACATGTTATTTTTCCTAGGTTTTATAGTTCATTATATAATTTAAGCTCTAAGCTACATTTAGTATCTATCTAAACCCCATTCCTTAAAACATTAAACCACCTTAAGGTAAGTCATTTACCTTATGTTTCTCAAGCTTTTCTCACTTTCCTCCTTTGGTTTTCTTGATTGGATTTCGGCAAGCACTTTTTTTTCCCTTGCTAATCCTCTAATCAACATTCAAATAATGTAATGAGTGCTAAGGAACATACCTAGACTCATGGAAATCATTCCTAGGTTTACAAGAATTGCTTAATGCAGTAAATGGATGATTACCTTTGGAATTTGGAATGAACTTGATAAGGAAGCAAGGTAAGACTCCTTCTAGTCCTTTGGAGATTGAATCATGCTAGTAAAATGAGCAAGACAAGGCATCACAAATGGTGATTTTCGGCCATGTACTAAAATGAAAGGAAACTTGATTTTTCTTTGGCTTTTCTAACCTTGAAGCAAAGGAGAGTAGTAAGGTTCAAGAAGATGAGATTTTCCCCCTTCAATGGAGTTTCTCTGTGGAATCAAACTTGAGCTTTCGAAGTTTTGAAAGGATAGAATTGAAGGCCTTGGTCTAACTAACAATAATCTAAGATTAGTTTTTGATTTGATGCAATATAGCAACATTGGTGAGAAAGACAAAGTGGAGAAGAATGGAGGCTGATTCTCATGTTTTCTTTGAGAGGATGAAGAAGAAGAAACCGGTGGAAGAAGAAGAAATGAAGAGAAGAGAAGAAAGAGGTGAGCTAGTATGAGATATTTCCTTGCTGAAGTCCATGGTGACTCATCACCTTTAAAACCGGCTCCCTCCCTCTTAATGTGATATTTATGGGCTAGTTTGACCATTTAATTAAGCAAAGTTGACTAAAGCCTAATTTGAGCACTATATAGTCACTATTCATAATTAGTGTACAAATTTGTGAAATTTTTGGTTTCTCATGGATTTAGGCTTCCTAATGTGATACTAAGTAGTACACATGTTGATTAAGGTATAATCTTGGTCATTTAGCCACTCAAAACCCATTTCTAAGACAATTTTTCAAAAATGTGCTTTAAGACTTCTTAAAGCACAATTTGTGTTTTAACTTGTTTGTGAGCTAGGTTTTCTTTGGTAATTGTTTAACATGTCCATTAGCATGTTAATAAGGTCTAAGAATGATATTTGGGTCCTAATCAAGGTTACACCAAGTCTAGAGCATGTTTTTGCTTAAATTATTCTTATGGTGTTTTCTTGTGTTTTCTATGATTTAAATTGTTTACTAATATTTCTAAGGCATGTTTTAGCCTCATTATGTCTTAGTTTAACATTTAATTACCATATATAGGTTTGGGGTATCTCACGTCCGGTCCCAGAATCAGTCCTACTAAGGAAAGCCGAGACGAGGAAGACACTTCTACTGCAAAAAGTGTAATAAAGATCACCCTTCGAAGGATTGTGAGGGGAACTTGATTACCTGCTTTTGGTGTGGCAAGCAGGGTCACCAGACATTTGAATGTTTCTAGAGCCCTCAGGGAGGCAACCAGCAGCGAGGCTATGGTGGTGACCATCCTTACCGGCAGCCTGATCAGTAGAGTAAAGGCCAGAACCAGAATCCGCGTGGGGACGCACCCCAGCGTGGTAATGGTAATGGGGGGAATGATGGCAATAGAGGCCAAGAGGAGAATAGAGGCAACAACCACCAGGCACCAGGGAAGATCAATGTTATCAGCCGGGCTGAGGCTGAAGCCAAAGCAGATGTTTTAGCACGTGCCTTTACTGTTCACGGTACTCCTGCTCGTATTTTATTTTACACGGGGGCTTCGTATTTTTTTGTTTCTGATAGATTTGTTGGGCCATTGGGGTTAATAGCTAGTAAGACTTCATCTATAGGTGTATCTATACCTTCGGGGAGGGTGATCACTTGTAGGAACATGATAAAAGATGTAGGTATAGACATTAAGGAGGAAAACTTTGTAATAGACATAATTCAGTTTGCCTTGTCCGACTTCGATATCATCCTGGGGATGGATTGGCTGAGCAAGTACAAAGGGAGGATAGATTAATGCGAGCAGAAGATTGTGCTAAGAGGGCCATCGAGGTAGAGTATCTCTTGCAAGAATGTGGAGGAGAAACCTGGAGTAAAGATTGTTTAGGGGATGTCTATCTTAGCCCAAGTGAAGAATAGGCAGCAGGCGTACCTCTGCTATGTCCAAGACTTTAGCAGACAGGCAAATAATAGGGAAGAGATTCGAGTTGAAATACCCCAAACCTTAATGTGTTAATTAATTATGTAATTATGATTTTCTAAGGCTAACTAAGTCCTTAAGATCATTCGTGAAGAAATAAAAACCAAAAGAGAAAAAGAAAATGCGTAAAAGTCACAAAACGTGAAAACGCGTATTTAATTATTTAAGGAGGTATATAACCTTCACTAGGGTTATGAAAATATTTTTATACCCTAATTACACACTTATAACATGTGGGAAAAATTCCGGAAGAAAACAGATCTAAATAATGTATTAAAACGCTAATGAAGCTTTAGCGTACGTTTTTCGAGAAAACCTGAAAACGTGACGTTAAGTGGTCAAACGAACCCGTAAAAATTATAGTTCATTAAATAACTATAAAATAAAATTAATGGGGAGCTTAGTAGCCATTAAAATTGAAGGAAACGGGGAAATTCCAGGAAAACGCGGCCCGGTTAGTGAATAGGGCCAAACCGGGTAAATAAATTAGCGTTTCTGTAAAAAAAATGAAAAACGCTCCAGCATGTGTTACTGTAAGGGGCCGGTTTTAATATGTTAATTAGCTCTCTCACACTCTTGACTAGTTAGCTAGTTAAATAAGTCAAAAAG
This sequence comes from Limonium bicolor, assembly GCA_023374045.1. Lineage (NCBI taxonomy): Eukaryota > Viridiplantae > Streptophyta > Magnoliopsida > Caryophyllales > Plumbaginaceae > Limonium > Limonium bicolor. The sequence continues at coordinate 114,036,661 of CM041776.1, forward strand.
CAATAAAAAAAAAGTAACTTAACACCACCCACACAACTCTCTCTCTTCCTTATTTTTTTCCCTTCTCTCTTTCCTCTCTTTCTTCCTCCCATCGTTTTTTTTCTCCTCCCTCTCGTGTGCAGAACGACCAATGGAGCCCATGGCCTCCTCCATTCTCCTCCTTGTCCAAGCTAGCTCCAAGCTTAAATCACAAAAATAACTACATATTTGCGATCCTCTCTTCAAGCTCTACGCTTCCCTCTTTTCAAAATCCGAAAATAATGAAGTTGACCTCCATGGGTTTTCCCCATTTGAAGAGAAAATGGCACCGATGTGAAGCTTGGAGTCTCCTCTTCCTTCTAAGGTAAAAATTTCCAAGAAAAAGTCATCTTTCCTTCATCTCATGGTGTAATCGATTTTTCACCATTTTTGATACCTTGTTTTCCTTCTTGTTCTTGAGCTCCAAATTGACCCTTCAATGGTGGAGTAATTTCCTTCTTGATTCAAGGGTGAGAATCCCTCTTAAAAGCTTCAAAAAGGTAAACCCTAACTTTGTGTTCTAGCCCTTTGATTGAATTGAGACATTCCAAGGGTTTAGATAATTAATTGAGTATGTTTGTTGGTTCTGAATGTTGGGATGGAGTTTGGAAACTCCATGCCCTCTAACCGATTTTGGAGAAGATGAGGAGCAAGAGGAGAATTAAGGAGATTGTGAAAAAGGTAAGAAATCACCTTAAACCTCGTCTATAATTGTTTAAGTTTTGGGGATGGGTAAACAAGTTAATGAACCCAAATTGTGGATTAAAATCTGGTTGTAATGTGTTTAGTAAGTGTGAGTGTGGGGAGTGTGTGAATTAATAGTTGAGTTGAGGGCCTTAAGAGCCAAATGTTTAAGTTTGAGGTTGATATTGTGGTTACGGAGTTATGGTGATTATGTTGTTGTTAATGGAGTTTGAGGAATGTTATGTGCTGTTGTACCCTTGTGGTTTGGCTAGAATAGGGATGAAGCTTATGAGAAAAGATATGTGTGGATAAGTATGAATTATAGGTGAGCTATGGCAAAATTTTGGTAGGAATTGTGCATTAAAGAGTGACTTGGTGAATGGGAGAACCAAGGTATGTATTGGGATTAGTAGAGATGGGTAATGACCATGGATTGGTAATTGGAGGGTGAGGATTGAGTTATAAAATCTGTAGCATAAATGTAACAAAAACTGTTACAAGTGTTGAAGGGAGTGAGGAAAAATTGTGTATATGGATTTAGAAATGAGTAAGGTATTTGGGGGATGAACCAAGGCAGTTTTGAGGGCCTATAGTAGTGTTAAATATGTGGGATTAAGTGTAGGAAGATTGGGGAAGTAATGGGTAAAAGAGAGGACTGAAAACAGATTTTTAAAACTGAAGTACTGGGCCGGACCGGACTTGCGACCGGACTTGCAGGTTCGGTCGGTCGAGCCCAGATTTACAAAGACGGGAAACCTTCTGGAATCGACCGGACTTGCGACCGGACATGCAAGTTCGGTCGGACCAGAAAATTCTCCCGTCAGAAACCTTCTGGAATGGACCGAACTTGCGGCCGGACTTGCAAGTTCGGTCGAGCCAGAAAATTTCCCGTACTGGTAGCTACTGGAATGGACCGGACTTGCAAGGTCGGTCGCAAGTCCGGTCGAGTCAAAAAAAAAAATTTTACTATATGATTATAATAATCATATGTATATATATATATGCCTATACACACATATGCATATGTATGTGGTAGTACACTACAATTGAAATAATAAAGGTAAGAAAGTAAGTATATGAGTATGAAACAAGTGTAAAAGTAACCAAGCAAGTTGAGAGTATAAGAACATTAAGTACACCGGGATAACGGGGTAGTAGTACGGAAATAATAGAAGCTTACATACCGTAAGACTTTGTTGTTAATAAAACATTTTAAATATTACCAGTTGTTCAAAAACTATCCCGCGGAGCGTGAGATGACGCGTTGGAGTGAACCCACGGGAACACGGCGAGCAGAGTAACCCATGGTGTAAGGTATGGTTTTCTTGCAACCTGTGTCCTACCGGATTACACCGGCTTGTATGCCAATGTGTTTTTCTGTGTGTTTGCCATCTTGCAAGATAAAGCATGAAATGAGTTTATAGTAATTCGTTATTGTGGCGTAATTAATTCCGATACCGCTTAACCTTAGTTATGTGTTAAATAATAGTTAACCGACTTTAGGTTCACATAAGAGATCGGTATTCGGAATAAACGTCCCAACCCATGGGAACGTTCTAACTACGGCTATCCGTGCGTTAGTGTATGTTGTTATTATGAGTGATGTATGTGACTTGTTGGATATGTTGTTGTTGTTATTGGATACAGTTATTCATGTTTGTTAAAAAGGGATATTACTCCCCATATGTGTTTAACCGAGTTAGTAACACTATGTGATGTATGTATGTGGTAAGTTCCATAAGGGAACCTCTAACTAATAAGTATATGTTATGTATGGAGAGGAATCCGGTTGTTTCGGTCGCGCGTGTTGTTTGGGAGTTAATACATATATGAGAATTAACTCCCATCCTGTTATGTTAGGGTTGTTTTCCTTCATTGGATTTCGACCTCCCACTAGCTTAGCCAAAGCTTACCTACCCGACCTCCACATCGGGCTAGGAGGGAAATTATGTATAATGTTGGTAGGGTGTCGATGCCTAAGTTCGCTTCGACTCCCTCTTTGTTATGTTACGGTTGTTCTTCCCCCTGGATTTACAACCACCCACACGCTAAACCAAGGCTTACCTACCTCATCACTATTGGAGTTAGGGGGAAACTATGTATGTTGTGATCGGTCCTATATGAGGCCGCCACTCAAGTAAAGGAAATGTATGTATGTCGTGCTCGGGCTTATATCACCCCGGCATTCCCTAAATAAAGTTATAACCTCTCAGAGGAAAGAAATTAAGTTGAGTATGTTATAAAGTGAAGTGTACTGTTATTGAGCGTGTGTGTTAATTTGTGTTTGTGCCCTATTAATGATTGGTTGCTTATAAGCATGATATGTGTGTGAGTTTGTGCATGTTTGAAATAAATCAACCGCATGCTAAGACGACCAATAGTTGTGCGTGGCCCGGTAGCATGCGGGCTGCGGATTACCATACCAGCAAAGGTGCTGACCCCCTTTGGGGGCTCCCATACTTTTCAGGTACAAGGAACTGGAAGCCGTTCGAGAGTAGGACAGGGTAGTTGATTGTATGTGGGTAGTCATGAAAATTGTGGATGTGTTGTAGGTGTAGTAAGACCGAAATTGTATCGGCGTTAGTTGGTAATTACTCGGTACAGTTGTAATGTAAGTGTAAAATGAATGTTGAACATGGAACGCGATTAATGTGTAGTTGCTCGGGAGTTTAGTCCATCAGACCGGTACGATGTATGTATGTTAGCCTTGTTAGTCACGTGGGTGGCTAACGGCGTGTAACACCAAGGAGTTAAGTTATGTTGTGAGTTATGAATTCCGCTGCGATACGTTATTAAGTGTGTTGTTAGTAGTTGGGGTGTTACACGAGTGGTGAACGAGTTCCTACACTTATTCCCTGATAAGATCCCTGGCATGCCGCCAGACAGGGAGGTAGAGTTAAGCATCGACTTGGTGCCTGGGTCCGCACCCATTTCGAAATCCCCGTACCGTATGGCGCCATTAGAGTTGAAAAAGTTGGAGGAACTCTTGGAGAATGGATACATTCGGCCAAGTGTACCACCGTGGGGAGCTCCTGTCCTGTTCGTGAAAAAGAGGGATGTAAGCATGAGGCTGTGTATAGATTACCAAGAGCCGAACCAGATCACTGTGAAGAACCGATATCCACTGCCGAGGATCGATGATCTTTTTTACCAGCTTCAGGGTGCAGGGATTTTCTCTAAGATTGACTAGAGGTTGGGCTACCATCAGCTTAGGGTGGTAGAGAAAGATGTCCCGAAGACAGCCTTCATAACCAGATATGGGCACTTTTTAGTTCATGGTTATGCCCTTAGGGCTGACGAACGCTTCAGCTGTCTTTATGGACCTCAAGAACCGGATCATTTATCCCTACCTAGACTGGTTTGTGGTGGTATTCATAGATGACATATTGATTTACTCTAAGGATGAGGAGGAGCATCTAAGATTGGTGTTGCAGATTCTGAGGAAGCAGCAGTTATATGCAAAGTTGTCCAAGTGTGACTTCTGGTTGGACCGGGTGGCATTTCTGGGCCACATAGTTACCAAAGAAGGTATATCAGTGGACCTGTCTAAGATTCAAGTAGTAAAGGAGTGGCCTAGACCAAGTGATCTGTCGGAGGTCTGTAGTTTCCTGGGCTTAGCAGGATACTACAGAAGATTCGTGACAGATTATTTGAAGATAGCAAGACCACTCACGAATCTTTTGAAGAAGGTGGTGAGGTTCCAGTGGGATGACGGCTGTGAGAAGGCATTCCAGACGCTGAAGGAAAGGTTAACCACAACCCCAGTTGTAACACCCCTCTCCACAATCACGTAATAATCTCTCACGTAGCAATAAATAAAACGTCTCGCAGCGGAAAATAAATAACAATAACAATACTCACTCGGGTGTCACCGGCCATTACTCGCCCATGCGAGCAACGAAGCCAAACTACATCCAACTTCCAACATAAACAAACTGCTAACCGCCGTGATAACGAGAAAACTCCTATACATCATACTAATTCCATAAACCATAAACAGCGACAAGTGAGCGTCTACCCAATCTCAAATATACATAATCTTACCATAATACAATTCACCATCTTCATTGTCATATAGACAAACTCCATGTGCAGTAATAATTAAAGTAGAACTCCAATTACCCTGTTCCTGCTCTTCGGCTTCGACAATAATCAACAACCTGTAATGGTGTAGTATCAGCGATAGACGCTGAGTATGCCGAGCCTGGACCCTAATGGTCAGTTGTCATTTTAACCATCTTATTATTAGATCGGTTTCATGCTTTACCATTTTACAGTTATAATCAATACTGTAATAAACATGTATAATATACATAATCATCCATCTAAATATTCATAAACATTTAACCATCCATCCAATCCAAACATTCATTTAATATCTCAAACAACATTTGTATATCGAACGTATCGTGTAAAAACAATATAATGTACAATGTACAATCGCTGTAGCGTACAGTTTCCATAGTTAATTTAATTTGGCCTTTAAGGCCCCATCCATCCAAACCATGTTTAATTATTAATATCAGTTGGGCGTCATGTTAGGACAACCCGATAACCTCACCATGGACAGTAGTCCTCCCGTACACACAAAGGTGCTCATTTCACCAGAGGTCCGGAGGCCCCTGACTCTCTTATGTCTCGTAAGACGTCCATATAAAGGCCGTAGCTACCTGACCCACGATCCAGTTTGGGCTCGTTGGGTATAACCTGGAGCGGAATCCAATTAGGAAACCCCTCAGTGATCACAAATGCGCAACCAAGTAGTTCGTAAACTACCGGGATTCCTCACCTCAACTCATACCATCTCTCTCTCATAATGTTTAAGATCTGCTCTTAGTCTTATGGAGAATATTTATTAGTTAGCTGCCCAATGGGTCTCACGCATACCTAGAAGTAATCTAGGTTATATTCATGTTCGAGATCCATGCTCTAGAGACCGACAATGTCGTGACTCGTCCCTAAGTGTTTTACTTAGGTTACCATATACTTAATATTAATACTATGGTATTATATCAAGTAACCGGCATGTCATCACAATAACGTATATGTATGTTTATATAAGTCGATCTATAGTCGACGTAGTGTTACTCCCGTAGGACGCTCAGGCATAAATAAATAATGCAGTAACACTTAATCACATACATGTATCCACACACATAACACACAAGTTATATCAACCAAATCCGAGCCCAAGGAGCTTCCTTAGGACAACTCGGATCAAACCCCTTTACATACCGTTCACCAAGACCTAGGATGCGCAGTGTAGTCCACTAGCTCGTCAAGTGTCCTTGTCTGAAGTATGATCTAAACGGTAAAAAACTATAAGTCAGTCTCCATGACTAACTACATCCGGTATTTCCGAATAATAAGTAACCCCGACAGTTCATCCCTGTTTTCTACAGTTATATGTTACAGGTTTCTCTAAAACAGTCGGCTTTGTTACTTAAAACGCGTACGTCATAATATTTCAACTGTTAAGTTTAATTCGTTATCTTTCTTTAAATCTTAACCATCATCTAGCTTAGGTACATAACCTATAGTTGCATGTATGCATGCATTATTATATTATTTTGTATTATTTTTCCCACCATCCATTATAGTACATTATATTATATAATCCATTATCTTTAGCAAATATTATTTGCATCCAAAACTCATAACTTATAGTTCGTAACTATCCTCCATGTAGTAACCACCACCATTATATTATATGGTTTCCAACCATAATATATATCCACCCTTATATACATTATTCTTGTGTATGTATATATTTACCACGTAGGTAATTCCCATGAGTTTGATAAACTCTTATATTTTATGTTACTTTTTATCATCTTTTATTAGATGATTATTCCCATTAGTTGTATTATATTATACAACTTATATTAAGATTATTATCCTAACATGAGTAACATTTTATGTTGTATATTTACAACTCCTAAGGTTTATTCAATAAATACCTTAGCTTTATAAATCTCATTTATTTATAGTTTGTCACATTATTTAATGTGGATATTCTCACCTATATTAATCCCACCTAAACCATATAATTGTTATAACATTTATGACATTATAGACCATAGTCTAAAATTCATTTTCCAACCTTTAATAATTCGGTACAGCCCTTGAATTTATTTAAATTCTATTTTGGCCACAAAACATTATGTAATGTTATACCTTATACTAATATCATTTGATATGATATTCTTATTTCCTTTAATTTATAACCTATAGTTTTTATACAAAACTATTTTATATTGCCGCTTAGGCACCATAAGAAAATCTTATTCTTTTCCATAATCCATAGTTTCCTTTATTTACAAAATCATCCCATAATTTATACCATGTTATATATTCCATTTAATATAACATTCTAACCTTAATATAAATATAACCTATGGTCAATATCTATAAAAAATACCGAACAGACCCAAAACTGTTCAATAATTGCCATTTGGCCCTATTTATAACATATAGTTTTATAATCTCATTAAAACTATTATATACACATATCTTAATAAATACTCTTATATAATTCTAAAACTCTCCAAATTTCACCAAAGGGTTATTATTACCTTATTAACCCATATATTTTCGGTATTTGTTATACCACCACCTATATTTCTCCAAAGTGTCATAATGACATAATAACTATATATTATACATATATAGTTTATTTTAATTCCAAAACCAACCAAATAAATTCCTAAAAATTCCTAATAGCCCACGGGTGTTTATAATACCATTTTACACCCTTTATTTTCGGTAATAACATATTCACCACATATGTTATAAAATTGTTACAATTAAATACATAACTTATTATAAAACCTTAAATAAGATATTTAACTTATCTAATTTGGTCAAAACCTACCATATGGTCAAGGTTGACCTCCTTAATATTTCCTTGACCACCAATTCCTTATAATTACGGTTTATAACCCATACTTTTTAGAAATTACCATTTAACGCCCAAAACTTTATAAAATCTTATAAACTTTATTTTAAATCCTTTTAACCTCTAATTTTCGGCCTTATTTTTATAAAGCCCCCAAATTTAATTTAATTACACTTTAACCCCTTATTCATTTCGGTAATGTATAAATATCACCTAAAACCTACTTTAAACTAAATATAAACAAATAAAATGGCCTAAAGTACATGGCCTTATTACAAACATTTGCTCACAAAATAAATTACACATAAATGTCCCAAAAATGCTTATAAATCTCGGCCTCACCATATATTTTTCATTAAATTACCAAACTTCCACATAAAGTCTTTATTTTGACATTTATGCTTGTTTAATTAGTTATAAAATTTACTAAATCATTTCCTTAATCATTTTAAGGTCAAACATGACCATACCACCTTGTTCTCTCACGGCAATTAAATGTTCACAAGTTTAAACTTGTATTAATGTATCAAGTTAAGGTTTAAATGATTTATACCTTGATTTAGCAAGGTTAAGACCTTGTTTGGTCTCGCCACCTTAAGGAGAATTTCTCCACAGCTTGATCTACTTGTCTTCATGTGGAAAACAAGACATGATTAAACTCCAAACATGAGCTAACCATGAGAAGTAATTTAAGTCATGAAAATCATGGATTTTTACCTTAGATCTTCAAGTTTGTTGGAGATCTACCTCCGCCCTATTTTTCCAGTAGAGAAATAGTATCGAAACACTCTTAAAAACAAGGTATAAAACCGTGGGTAGTTAGCTTGGAAGATGGCTAAGATTTACCTTGTTTAAGATGCCAAAAATGGTGTTTTTGGCTTGGATCTAGCTACTCCTTGTAGATCTTGGTATACCAACTGAATCCACATGAAAAGGAGAAGAAAATAAGGCCAGGGAACCAAGGTTTACAACCGAAATTCACAAAGAAGAAGAGATATGTGCTTAAAGCACATTTTTACCTTAAATGGTCTAGACTTGAACTTTACTCCTTAGATCTTGTTACAGCCAAAAATTATCCTTCCTTTAACCTCCAAAACACTCTACATAAATGTATAGAAATGGTTGGAGTCTAGATCAATGGAAAAAGGAAAGAAAGATGAAGAAAATGGGCATTTTTATGCCTTAGAAGCTTACCTAGAGCAAGAGCTCTCATCAATGGAGCTTGGAAGCTTACCTACGGTCAAGGAGGAGCCAAAGAGAGCATTTGGCAAGGAGTCTCATGACTGGAATGGAGACTAATGAAGAAAGTAACCTAAATTTTCTTAAAACACATTTTTTTGCTTATTTTATGATTTTAATGACTTGATGACTCACCAAGGATTGATTGGTGTTGCTTAATTGGTGGAGACAAGGAGCATAGGCAGCTGGCCATGATTGGAGTAGTGGGTGAATAATTTGTACATAATTGACTCAATAATGGAGTAATAATGTTACTTTAACCAATTATTGAAAGTGAGTAATCATCCATTGCCTTTGTTGGCTTGGAGACAACCGTATAACAAGGAGAAAGGAGACTCCAAATCGGCAGCATTCACATGGGTAAGCAAGTGGTAAGCTCACTTTATGTTTTATATGTTAAAGTTCACTTTTTCTTATTTTATGTAAAAGTAAAGAGGTATATTTAATTGTCACATGGAAATTGTCACATGGTCTGTTAGGAGGATTACTCCACCGATTTTATGTGGTCCAATTCGTGGTCAATGGTCAACATTGACCAACTTAGTCAATGTTGACCCAAACGGGCCCCCTTTTAGGGTTTTATTAATATTTTAATATTAAATTTGTAAAAATTTGTAAATTTCTGGAATTAAATTCCTAATATGATATAATATGATATATTATCATATTTAAGGGTAATTATAACCTTTAAGCCCATTAAAAACCAATTTAGAAGGCAATTACACAAAAACATGCTTTAAGGAGTTTTAGTGCACATTTTGTGTCGCTAGGTATTTCTGAGCTTGGTTTTCTTTGACAACGTTTTTTTTGTGTTCCTTACATGATATTTGATCATGGAATCCAATTTTATATCATTTAGTGGTCATTAGACCTTTAAGGTATTCTTAGAGCACATTTTTGCCCTTCTTGACCTTGAAGCATGTAAATGCTTGTTCTTTGTGTTGGAGTGTTGTCCAACGATTATAATCTGTTTAGTAATGTGTTACTAAGCTTAGGACAAATTTTTAGGTCCTAAGAAGTTCATTTGGGTATTTATTTACCCTACACAGTCAAGGGGTGCAATATGTTGCTTTGTGTTGACCACTGTTGTTCTCAGTTGACTTTTTAGGCATGTTTAGGCCTTAATTAATGTGATTAGATATTTAATCCATATTTTATTAGTTTGGGGTATTTCATCAGTGTTAACCTTACCTTTAGGGACCGAAGGATTTGAAGTATTCAGCGATGCATCCAAGTATGAATTGGGATGCGTTAAAAGGTAGAACGGGAAAGTGATAGCTTATGCATCGAGACAGCTGAAGGAGTATGAGACTCATTATCCGGCACATGTTTTGGAATTGGCTGTGAGGTATTTGCACTCAAAATCTGGAGGCATTACTGTCAAGACAAGATCCTTTAGTTTTGATGATATCAAACCTTGTATTGTCTATCTAATGTGTTTGTCAAGATTCATGATTCAGATAGACAGGTAAGTGAGTGGCTTAGCACGCATGGTTGCAAGCGCACTCAATCCACGACATGTGCCCAACCAGTCGGGCACCTGTCTGTGAGAGCTCCGTAGAACTTCTAGCACAGACAACCAGTCAGATACCGCACGAAAATATCTCTCGTGCTTAAAGATGAACACCAAAGACAAAGGAATGCAAAGGATTAACAATTTCAGATAAAACACATACATCCACATAAGCAACTTGTTCACGACAAGTTCATGACAAAAGGAGAAGATCATTAATACACAAGATAACAAGGCTATCAATGAACATCATTACATAGCCGTAATAAATTTATAAGAGGGAATTTATGAGCATTTAATGAGCCAGACAGAATCAGGCAAGTGGGGCACACAAGTGGTGATCGACCTATCAAGAGGGCTGCCGCCAACTTGACCAACCATGAGGCGACACGTAGTCCAGACGCCTCCAGATCAAGTTGAAGACTCTCGGCTAGTCTAGTATGGCTGATATGTGAATAATCGAAGCTGTAGTCGACCCCTAGAAGTCTAGGGACTAATAGGACGGTAGTTACATCCTAACAACCGTGTATATATACTTGCATTTATTCCTTATGTAAGTATGCCAGTACGAGAGAAAAGAAAGAGATAATTTAGGCAAGTGTGGATCAGACTTAGGAGTGTGTGCAAGTGCTAGAGAGTTGGTGAGCTAGATAGGATTGGGTTAGAGTATCAATGTATTTGATAGACCGACAGGTTGGGGAACGGTCGGTGAACCGTAGGCCGGTATTCAAGAGAGGGTTAAGGACTTTAGGGGTAAAGTCGAAACTGTCCCGGGAGTCAGTTTGTGGGGCAAGGGAGATTGAGTGAATTTCGTGTGTGTAAATTCTCAATTGAAATGCGTTTTCCAGTTTAAGTTTATCTCGCGTCCATTCCTTAACTATTAAGTTTAATTAGAGTCCACGATACGTCCACGACACGTTGGGGACGCATCAGGAGCGCTTGCTGGTTTCAATTGGTGTCAGATCGGGTATCTTCTAGAAAGCTAACTGCTTTGGAAGGCAATCAAGATGTCTCATGCAAGCATTCTAGCAGCAGAAGAAGGTTCTGCACCAAATCGATCACCACTCATCAATGGAGACAACTACACTCACTGGAAGAATAAGATGGAGTTTCAAATCAACTGTGACGATCCAAGGATGTGGAGGGTGATAACACATGGAGAGTACACCTTCTAGAATACTCAAGGACAAGACATATCTATCGACAGCATGACTGATGATCAAATCAAGAAGCTGGTATTCAACGCTCGAGCCATAAGAATACTTCACTGTGCACTACTACCTGAGCAATACTCCAAGATTGCTTCAGCTAAAATAACTCAAGAGATTTGGAAAACTCTTGAGGTCACTTATGAAGGGAATGATGAGATCAAAAAGACTCGCATTGAGTTGCTACTCACTCATTGGGAGCTATTCAAGAAGGAAGAAAAGGAGAGAATTTCTGAAATGCATACAAGGTTCACTAAGCTGATCAACGAAATGTTGGTGCTTGGAAGAACAATCTCTAACGAGGATCAAATTCGGAAGTTCCTCAGATCTCTTCCTGCCTCCTTTGATAGCAAAGTAAATGCCATGCAAGAAGTACATGATCTCTCCAAGATGTCTTTGGCAGACATGCTAGGATCTCTAATGGCTTTTGAGTTAAAACTACAACACAGGAATTCAGAAAGCTCATCAAGAGATAGAGAAAAAGGCATAGCCCTTCAAGTAGCTGAAAATGAAAAGTCCGAGTCAGGAGATGACAATGATGAAATGGTCCTCTATGCTAAGAGGGACGTTCGAAAGTTCATAAGAAATAAGATGAGGAAAGGCAAAGAGTCCAAGGAGTCGGATGATCAAAAGAAAAACAATGAAAAATGTTTTGGGTGTTCAAAACGCGGACACCATATCAAAGACTGTCCTCAGTGATCCCGAGAGGACAATGACAGGGTAAAGAAGCCTGTCCGACGATCATTCAACAAAGGGCCAAAGAAGGAAGCCTTCATTGCTGCATGGGGAGACTCTGAACTGAGTGATGACAATCAAACCTCAGACAGTGACATCTGAGAAGATGAGAAGGCTCATCTATGCCTTGAGGAAGTTTGCCTGATGGCACAAAACAAAGACACATCAGAATCAGAAGAAGAAGATCAAAACATGGTATACTACTCTAAACTCAAACAAAGGATTCAAAAAGCTGAACTTCTTGAACTTAGAAGGTTCTCTCTTATACTAGTTGATCAACTAGAGGCATTGGGAATTGAAAACAAGGAACTCTTGGAGGAAAATGAGGAATTGAGAAAAACCTCGGATAAAAGCAAGGTAGATAATCTCATGAGGGCACTCATGAAATTACAAAGTGATTATAGTGAAAATCTCTCCGTTCATGAATAATTGAAGCATGAAAACAACCTAAAATCGATGAATTGATTGTTGCGCTTAACGCAAAACAAAAGGAATTAGCTACCATCAACGAAAAACATTCTAAGATAGAAGCTGTTTCTAAGACACTCATGAGTAGAAGCAAACGACAGGTCAGATACCGGTCAGAGACCAGTCGTAGAGATGTCTGCAGCATATGCAGAAAACCTGGTCATCATGAATCCAATTGCTATAAAACGAGTTTTATGAGGCATTGTCAACTCAAGAAAGTAGGATTAAAATGGGTAGTAAAAAATGATCTTAGAACATTTAATGGTGGAAATGAATCCAATATTTCTATGGACCCTAACCCCACACCACTAACGTGTTAAGTATAGAATCGAGTGAGAATGGACTCCTGCTGGTACATCGATAGTGGGTGATCTAAGCACATGACAGGAGACAAAAAGAAGTTCTTCTCACTCGAACCAGGAAGCGAAGGAACCGTCTCTGTAACACCCCAACATACAACAACATACTTAACAACAAACTGCAGCGGAAAACATACCTCATCACATTACTTAACTCATTGGTGTTACACGCCGTTAACCACCCACGTGGCCAACAAGGCTAACATTTACAAAATTGTATCGGTCTGATGGACTAGATCCCCGAGCAACTATACAATACCGTCTCCTTTATCACTACCAACATTCATTATACAAATACCTTCCAATTGTACCGAGTATTTACAACTAATGCCGAGAACAATTTCGGTCTTACTACACCTACAGATTACAAGTAATTACATCAAATACCCGTACGCAACAACTACCCCGTCCTACTCTCGAACGGCTCCAGCTCCTTGTACCTTAAATAGAAAAGGAAAGAAAGGGTGGCCCCCCAGGGGCTCAGCACCTTTGCTGGTATGGTAATCCCGCAGCCCACATGCTACCGGGCCACGCACAACTATTTGTCGTCTTAGCATGCAGTTGATTACATTTAAATCAAGCATGTGAAACATAAACTCACGACACAATACATTTCACCCCAATGGGCTTAACAAAAATAACTCATCCATACTTAACCAATCACTCTTTGAGTTCTTCCACCCTATAGTATTTCTCCTCTAACGGAGCTATTTCCTCAATAGACGATACTTACCCACTATCGGGTTTCCACAAACGTCTCTTTTACATACTAGGAATCATATCCATGATCCTCATATTTCACTCCTAAGCGACATATAACATCACATCACAATAACTTTGCAACACATAAATAACACATACATAACGGGTACGGATCTCTTAGGAACCGGCCCAAACATAGTTAATACACTGGTGAGCCTAGGGAAAGATATCACCCCCATGTTAAGCTCGTTATACAACACTCATTACCGCCCTAATAGTCGGACGAGTAACTTACCTAAAGATGGATCGGATTTAGTGACCGAACACACCACACAAACACATGTTCCCCCTAAACCGATCGTAAGTCAGAATAGCTAAGCTTTGGGATAAGCTAATGGGAGATCATAACCCGTGAGGGAAGCAACCATAACAGAGAGAAGGGTAAATCTAAAAAAAGGATACCCACTCCCAAACAACGCGCGACCGGCCAAACCGGATTCCTCACTACTGTTAGTACATACTTACTTTTAATTTTTTCGTTAGAACTCCACTACGGAGTCTATCGTACCTACACACCATACAGTATTACTCTTGGGTTAAACATACAAGGGAGATCCCTACATTCACATACACATACCACACATTTAACTCACGCATAGCCGTGGTTAGAACGCCCCATGGTTTCGTTAATCCGAATACCAAACTCTATGTGATCCTAGACTCAGTTAGTAAGGTTTAACACTTTCGAGGTTAAATGGTATCGGAACTAGGTGCGCCACATAATGAATTACTATAACTCATTACATGTTTTATCTTACAAGGTGGCAAACACAGAAAAACACATTGGCATACAAGCCGGTGTAATCCGGTAGGACACAGGTTGCAAGAAAACCATACCTGTCACCAACGTCCACTCTAATGTGTCGTCTTAAGTTCCTTGAACAGTTCTCGAACAACTGGCAACATTACATTTACTTTTATCAACATCGGGGTAACACGGTTGTTTAAAGTCTAACGCTCATAACTTACCCTCGTTAACTAGTTAAACAACTTGACACTTTTAACTTGTTTTACTTTCACATTTTATTACAACTTTCCACCCACTTGGTTGTCTTTATATCACATCTAACATGTCCTTAACATCCTTACAACATCATTACTTATCAATCCCCATCATTACACATCATTTTTATACCTTAAACAACATCTTTAGAGTGGGCCGGGACTTGGTCCTTACCTTAAGTCCCGGATCAACACTTACACAAACTCACGGTATGTTTTGATAGGGTGGTCCGGGACCTTGTACTCACCCTAAGTCCCGGACCAAGACAGTCTTGTACTCTCGGCTACATTTAACAGGGTGGTCCGGGACTTCATACAGGTCCTAAGTCCCGGACCATTCTAGGCAAAAACTCTCGGGTATTTAAGGGGTTGGTCCGGGTCCTTGTACAAGACCCAAGTCCCGGACCAAGACTATGTAAAACTCTCGGCCCTTTTTGATATATGGTCCGGGATGTTATCCAAATCCCAAGTCCCGGACCGAAGCTACAGAATTGACGTACTTGCATTTTTCAAGTCCTGCTGCATAAGTTCTTTACACCCATCATATGTATAAACTTCCCAAATGATCTTAGGTACACTCTTATACTCAAAACTTCACCAAATATACCACATTACAACATAGTGCACAATTTAAATTGCATAGCACCTAGGCTCTTAAAATGCATAAATCTTAAACACTGAATTTCCCACAATATATTTGCCTTTGACCTGCAAATACACACAACAATACGTATGTCCTTTACTAGTCTCTTTGAGAACATTTTTCTAAGTCATTTACCATTGGCTCTTTAGGTAGTTTCAATAGACAACATAAGTTCATTTTCCAAAGGAATTATAAGCTATTTTTGGTTAGCATAATTACCTCCTTTCCTCACAAGTTCTTTCTTGTTTCAGAAATCTTAGATCTTGGAGAGAGTTTGGATACTTGTCAAGAGAGGACTCCACCCAGTCCTTGAATGGTTGGAATGAAGCTAGAACAAGGCAACATAAGGACATCATTTAAGGTAATTTTCAGACAGCACAAAACATGGAGGAACATCATTTTTCTTTGAGTTTCCTTACCTTGAAGCAAAGGAGAACAATAATACGTGAAAAGATGAGCTCAAGCTCCTTCCATGGAGATTCCCCTTGGCACCAAATGGAGCTCTGAAGATTTGAAAGGACCAAGTTGAAGAGCTTGATGAGACTAAGAGATTGGTGGTCTTAGTTTTTAATTTGGCCAAGTGAGCTAGAAGTTACAAGGATTTGAAGGTGGTGTCTGGTGCTGTGCTGCTTCAACCGTGAAAGAGAGCAGGAAGGAGATGGGATACACGAGAATGAGGGAGATGAAGAGAATGATTGATTGCAAAAGGGTAGTCATTAAATAAAGCAAATAGTGCTTAATAAATAGTATAGTATTTTATTTATGTCTTCCTTCACTTATTTGATTGCAGGTGGTGGTGACTCACCTTACAAAAACCGGCCCCCATATATTACTTAGGGGTGTTTTGGTCTTTGTTAACTCATTTAATTACTTAATATAACATATGTTACAAACTAGCTTATAAAAGTCACTATTCATAAAAACAAGGCACTAACTGTGAAATTTTTGGTTTCCCATTGATTTAGGATTCCTAATGTGATACTAAGTAGTACACATGTTAATTAAAGAGTAATGATGGACATCTAGCCATTCAAAACCCATTTACAAGACAATTTTTCAAAAATGTGCTTTAAGGCTCCTTAAGCACATTTTGTGTTTAAACTTGTTTTCAAGCTTGGTTTTCTTTGGTAATTGATTTAATATGTCTATTAACATATAAATGAGGTCTGGTATGCTCATTAGGTCTTAACCAAGTTATCCCAAGCTTAGAGCACACTTTTGCCCTTATCGACTTTAAGGTAATTTATTGTGTTTTATATGGTTAAAATTGTTCACGAATATTTCTAAGGCACTTTTTAGCCTTATTATACCATATCTTAACATTTAAACAACATATCAAAGTTTGGGGTATTTCAATCTACCCCCCTTAAAAGAACTTCATCCCCGAAGTTCACACTTCCCACATATCATTGGATCAGAATACGGAAATTACTTGTATAATAAAACACTTCCATACCCAAACATACTTTACATCACAGTCCCGGACTTGACGGTCCGAGTAACATATCCACATCCATACATCACATAACATACTTACATAGTATCCTCGGACTTAATGGTCCGGGTACCTTAACAACATTTGCACATACATAACAACCCTTAGACTCTCACGTCTGGGCAACATAACAACATTTAGACTCATAGGTCTCGATAACATAACATCCTTTAGACACATAGGTCTTGATAACATAACACTTCGGACTTAACCACATTAGGACTCAAGGTCCAAATGACATTTTTTTTTACACATTCCACACAACATGTCTTAGCCTGTATAGCAACTAAAAATTTCCTTTTACACTGTGCCCCCGCAGAATTCGGTCGCGATGGACACATATTGTCCCCGTTCCTTTGGGAGGTCAAAACAATCACTTAAATTTAAAATTTCCTTATGAGGTTAAGTAAGAGAACTTAGCTATGTAAGGTATCCATCGACGTTTTATAAATACCGGTTCAAAACCCTTTCGAAAACACATACAACTCCAAGTCCAACTTATGCTCTTTATTCCCTTTTCAGCGTGGTTATTTGTGACCACTTGTAGGGAGCTTCAAGAATCATCCAACCCTGATGTGATCAGCATCAATGTTGAACTATCCTTCCACCCCAATTTGTGTTCGGCTTCCCTTGATCGCATGCAAATCAAGTTCCACCTCCCACTTCATTTTCAAACATCAACTAATACACTCATTTGCCATTTTCTATTTTGTCTTTTCTAGTCATAGTCATTACATCTCCAAAGGATAGAACTCCGTCTATCAGTTATCTCCATTCACTTTAATCCAATTACCTAGGGAATCTTATTCTCACTAGGTTCTATGTCGATTTCATACCCTTTCATAGATCACTATATTGTACATATACATATATTTTATCAAAATACAACACACAGTTTTACATTTAGTATCATATGAACATATACTGTCGGGGTTTTAGTTCCCCGGGAGTTTCTTTACTCCCACACTTGTACCCTCACACACAACTGTTACCAATATTAACACATTCATCACAATGGTATTCGCATCTTCTGTGCGTAATTACCACAATTAAACCATGAATGTATGCGTATGTTTATGTAACACACACACCACTCATCAAAACAACTTATTTTGTGCTATGCACACCATAGTTCACGTACACTTGTACGGTAATAGACACTAAGTGGTTTTGTGCTCTACCCCCCTTAAAAGGGATTACGCCCACGTAATCAATCACTTAATCACTGTGTTATAACGTTCTACCGTCGTGAAGTGTTTAATCTCCACGCGGTTTATTAATCAATGTATTCCGGTTTGAGGATCTTAGCCATATTGGCGGTTTAGTCCCTAACCAAGAATTCTCTTTAGAGTTTATTTAATTTCTAACCAGTTTCGATTCTGGCCTGTGAAACTTCTAGGCGTCACTAATCATCCATTCACTCATATTCACAACGCACATCCAACACTTGGATCGCTGGCTCACTAGTTTCTACTATGCGATCCCTGATAATTTAGAACTTAGTTGTTCATACATTATTCCTACTGTATTGTACATTCCCTATTATCACCCTTATCTAGGTAATAACGGTTTCTCAACCGACGCGTGGTATTTCTTACCACGAGCGAACTCGGTGAGTTTCAACTTTCTATGCATCTCCATGATGACTTATTGTATTCCACCATGATTTGCCTGATTTCTTCCGACTCACTATCGGTTGAATTTGAGCTACTACCTAATGTGTAGTATACTTTCAGTCATTTCCAACAACTTTGGTACATCCCATACCAATATTTAACACACTGTGTAACTATAGTCACTTATTGTGAATCAAGTATCCTTTCATTGATACGACCTTGCATTTCCTATGCTTCGGTCTTTATCCTGTTATAATTCTCTTTATACTTCTACCACAATTGACATTTCCCGAATTTCTAACTATCCCTCTCGATCATTATTGCACAAGAGCAATACCAAAACACTCAGTCATACAGAGTGCAGAGGTGTAAACTCTTGACAGTAAATCTCTTATGCGTTTGCGAGGGATTCACACTGTATTCCTTATCACATAGTATCAAGTACTGGCTTGTTGCCCAGTCTGTATGTCATCACTTATCTTACGTGTTCACTGTGTCTAACTCATAACTGTGCTTGTTGGCCATTTTATTATTTAACAATACCCATGCAACGGTCGCTTACTGCGCATCGTGCGGTTACTCATTGTATAACATCAATTCACACTGCATCAGCTATTATATTAGCTTCCGCCATTACACTGTGTTTCGCCATTTATTTGGCTGATTACTGGGTACTCTATTCTTCGGGTCTATATGCTCCTTGAGCGTTGTTCATTACACATTTAGCATCACACACCTCTGGTGGTTGCTATTAGACTTATTACTCATCCGTCTTCACAACTCATACGCACTCTCATTTTCGTATTATTCTTACTGACATCACTCCTGGGTAATAACAATATGGTCGACCCTTAACATATACCCCGTATATAATCCATGCTACTACCGCTCCGGCGGTTTCTCAACTCTAGGAGGTGTCCCCACTCTTTAAGCGGTGGTTCGTTATCCGCTTTATTTACTTATATAACATACACTTCCGTAGTCAACAAAATTCACTTATGACATCTTACTTGTGGCTTATAAGCCCTATTGCCTCGAGCTCTGCTCATTGTAGGCTGTTCACATTCATTTACTTCTTTGAACAATATTACACGGTTCACAGGTTGTATTGGGCTCCATGACAAGGTCGGTATTCCTTTCATGGGATGTCCCTTCAAGGATGTCAGACTTCCTCCTGACGCCTTATGATTAAACTGGGTGTTAGTTTCAACCCCCGCGTTTCTTGCCTGGGTTAAATATTCTCTTTAGTGAGACTGATATCTCTAGTGATCATCTCGGGAGTCTCATCCCGATCGTTGTACATTAAGGTATCCACAGTAGGCATCTACCTCACCGTGTTTAGGCCGGATACTCTCCCGCTATTACATTCATTCCACAGGATTTTTAAGACATATTCCATGTCCTTATTTACCAACTAGTGCACTTCGCACTTGTTCACCTTTAAACATTTCCTTAAAATGAATTCACTGATTCTTTTAGTTTTATTGACCTTACTGGTTCCATTACTTCTACCATTCTTGGTAATTTCTTACTTGTCTAACTTTTACTTCGGACCGTAGTATGGAGTCGACTACTTCCCGTGTTTCAAACTCCACTCGTATACATATGTGGGGTATCCTGTTGATACATTGCTACTTACCCGGTTAACCTATAAGAAGGTCTGCCAGGCCCACAAGCTCCTATCGGAGTGCGGTCGTCCCACAATTCAGTTGGTACACTCGTAGTGTCTGTCACGCGCCTAGGTGAAGTATTCTGTTGTCAACTCCCTTATATTATCCTGTGATAATATGCATTCCGTGCTTCCCGATCTTAATCAAGGGAAGGTTTATCCACTATTGTATTTTTTTTTATGGTCTCCATCCATTCCCTCGGGTTGCTACCCTTGGGTTTACCGGTTTCCATCCGGTTATTTAAAGGTCACTGGGTATAACTTACCTACCATGTGGTACTGAGGCTGGTGTAGGTTTCCTGGTCTGGTTTCAAGGAAGGTTGGAAATAAATGGGTTTGAAAGAAAATTTGGTTTGAAAAAGGTTTTGAAAATGAATTTAAGTCTAAAAGATTAATTCTCGTGGCTTCACAACTTTTCCTTGCTTTAGCCAAGTCTAGCTTCTTGCTGACTGGTGTACTTCAATTGCAGAGGTCGGGCTGCTAAGCCCTTCCACAACTATGCTGGTCTCACTTAACTTTACGGTACTTTACTAAGTACCTGTAGTTGTTTTAAGTTTCCCGTACAGCCTTGTTATAGCGGCACTTGCCATGGCAAGTGCGCCATGCTAACTGGCTACTGGTTCAATAAACATTGGTTGCGGTATTGTTTCCGCTTACTCTGACATTAGTGGCCTTGCTGGCCCTTACTTGATCTCATAGTCTTAACAATAAATCCTCTGGGTTTTTCTCACTATTTCACATGGTGACCATTAACTAGGGTGTTTCCCCTTCTGGGAGACCCCTTTTACTTAGTATTACATCCTCCTCATACTACGCTGTAGTTCCTTAATCGGTCGGTATACCGTTGGTGTGTTAGTTAACATTGTAGTCCCGTGGACACTTGTCTCGGGTTTCATTACCTCACTTCTTGCCTGTTGCACGCTTGGTGCATTGCAAGCTTGTTTTTCTCGACTGCTCGGCATGTCGATCCAGGTTGCTGGAAATTCTATTCTCTTATGCGCAAGATTCTTCACTTTTCGCTATCTTATGCGGCAGACATTGTTAAAATGGGAACCGTCTTCGGGATTCACACCTTTCGGAATCTACCGTATGACAGGCTCTCCGTACTTATAAGGACATTTAAATGCAGCCAGGTCGGGTATTCCCGAGTAAGAGGGGGCTTCCATCTCTCTGGAGTTCTTTCCCAGTTATAATCAGGGATTGTGGAGGGTGGGATGCATATGGTAGGTTTCCAATATTCACTGGTCCTCCTAGCTAGCGTATCTCTCACGCTATCACTCATCCCCTAACCCACATGTACTGAAATCCTAACTCGGTACTTCCTAAGCTCGGTAATTCAGTCATCAAGCGATACTTCGCTCTGATACCACTTTTTGTAACACCCCAACATACAACAACATACTTAACAACAAACTGCAGCGGAAAACATACCTCATCACATTACTTAACTCATTGGTGTTACACGCCGTTAACCACCCACGTGGCCAACAAGGCTAACATTTACACAATTGTATCGGTCTGATGGACTAGATCCCTGAGCAACTATACAATACCGTCTCCTTTATCACTACCAACATTCATTATACAAATACCTTCCAATTGTACCGAGTATTTACAACTAATGCCGAGAACAATTTCGGTCTTACTACACCTACAGATTACAAGTAATTACATCAAATACCCGTACGCAACAACTACCCCGTCCTACTCTCGAACGGCTCCAGCTCCTTGTACCTGAAATAGAAAAGGAAAGAAAGGGTGGCCCCCCAGGGGCTCAGCACCTTTGCTGGTATGGTAATCCCGCAACCCACATGCTACCGGGCCACACACAACTATTTGTCGTCTTAGCATGCAGTTGATTACATTTAAATCAAGCATGTGAAACATAATCTCACGACACAATACATTTCACCCCAATGGGCTTAACAAAAATAACTCATCCATACTTAACCAATCACTCTTTGAGTTCTTCCACCCTATAGTATTTCTCCTCTAACGGAGCTATTTCCTCAATAGACGACACTTACCCACTATCGGGTTTCCACAAACGTCTCTTTTACATACTAGGAATCATATCCATGATCCTCATATTTCACTCCTAAGCGACATATAACATCACATCACAATAACTTTGCAACACATAAATAACACATACATAACGGGTACGGATCTCTTAGGAACCGGCCCAAACATAGTTAATACACTGGTGAGCCTAGGGAAAGATATCACCCCCATGTTAAGCTCGTTATACAACACTCATTACCGCCCTAATAGTCGGACGAGTAACTTACCTAAAGATGGATCGGATTTAGTGACCCGAACACACCACACAAACACATGTTCCCCCTAAACCGATCGTAAGTCAGAATAGCTAAGCTTTGGGATAAGCTAATGGGAGATCATAACCCGTGAGGGAAGCAACCATAACAGAGAGAAGGGTAAAGCTAAAAAGGATACCCACTCCCAAACAACGCGTGACCGGCCAAACCGGATTCCTCACTACTGTTAGTACATACTTACTTTTAATTTTTTCGTTAGAACTCCACTACGGAGTCTATCGTACTTACACACCATATATTACTCTTGGGTTAAACATACAAGGGAGATCCCTACATTCACATACACATACCACACATTTAACTCACGCATAGCCGTGGTTAGAACGCCCCATGGTTCAGGTCGTTTAATCCGAATACCAAACTCTCATGTGATCCTAGACTCAGTTAGTAAAGGTTTAACACTTTCGAGGTTAAATGGTATCGGGAACTAGGTGCGCCACATAAATGAATTACTATAATCTCATTACATGTTTTATCTTACAAGGTGGCAAACACACAGAAAAACACATTGGCATACAAGCCGGTGTAATCCGGTAGGACACAGGTTGCAAGAAAACCATACCTGTCACCAACGTCCACTCTAATGTGTCGTCTTAAGTTCCTTGAACAGATCTCGAACAACTGGCAACATTACATTTACTTTTATCAACATCGGGGTAACACGGTTGTTTAAAGTCTAACGCTCATAACTTACCCTCGTTAACTAGTTAAACAACTTGACACTTTTAACTTGTTTTACTTTCACATTTTATTACAACTTTCCACCCACTTGGTTGTCTTTATATCACATCTAACATGTCCTTAACATCCTTACAACATCATTACTTATCAATCCCCATCATTACACATCATTTTTATACCTTAAACAACATCTTTAGAGTGGGCCGGGACTTGGTCCTTACCTTAAGTCCCGGATCAACACTTACACAAACTCACGGTATGTTTTGATAGGGTGGTCCGGGACCTTGTACTCACCCTAAGTCCCGGACCAAGACAGTCTTGTACTCTCGGCTACATTTAACAGGGTGGTCCGGGACTTCATACAGGTCCTAAGTCCCGGACCATTCTAGGCAAAAACTCTCGGGTAGTTTAAGGGGTTGGTCCGGGTCCTTGTACAAGACCCAAGTCCCGGACCAAGACTATGTAAAACTCTCGGCCCTTTTTGATATATGGTCCGGGATGTTATCCAAATCCCAAGTCCCGGACCGAAGCTACAGAATTGACGTACTTGAATTTTTCAAGTCCTGCTGCATAAGTTCTTTACACCCATCATATGTATAAACTTCCCAAATGATCTTAGGTACACTCTTATACACAAAACTTCACCAAATATACACCACATTACAACATAGTGCACAATTTAAATTGCATAGCACCTAGGCTCTTAAAATGCATAAATCTTAAACACTGAATTTCCCACAATATATTTGCCTTTGACCTGCAAAT
Source organism: Limonium bicolor (assembly GCA_023374045.1). NCBI lineage: Eukaryota > Viridiplantae > Streptophyta > Magnoliopsida > Caryophyllales > Plumbaginaceae > Limonium > Limonium bicolor. Next base: position 114,060,755 of record CM041776.1, read on the forward strand.
ACACACAACAATACGTATGTCCTTTACTAGTCTCTTTGAGAACATTTTTCTAAGTCATTTACCATTGGCTCTTTAGGTAGTTTCAATAGACAACATAAGTTCATTTTCCAAAGGAATTATAAGCTATTTTTGGTTAGCATAATTACCTCCTTTCCTCACAAGTTCTTTCTTGTTTCAGAAATCTTAGATCTTGGAGAGAGTTTGGATACTTGTCAAGAGAGGACTCCACCCAGTCCTTGAATGGTTGGAATGAAGCTAGAACAAGGCAACATAAGGACACCATTTAAGGTAATTTTCGGACAGCACAAAACATGGAGGAACATCATTTTTCTTTGAGTTTCCTTACCTTGAAGCAAAGGAGAACAATAATACGTGAAAAGATGAGCTCAAGCTCCTTCCATGGAGATTCCCCTTGGCACCAAAATGGAGCTCTTGAAGATTTGAAAGGACCAAGTTGAAGAGCTTGATGAGACTAAGAGATTGGTGGTCTTAGTTTTTAATTTGGCCAAGTGAGCTAGAAGTTACAAGGATTTGAAGGTGGTGTCTGGTGCTGTGCTGCTTCAACCGTGAAAGAGAGCAGGAAGGAGATGGGATACGCGAGAATGAGGGAGATGAAGAGAATGATTGATTGCAAAAGGGTAGTCGTTAAATAAAGCAAATAGTGCTTAATAAAATAGTATAGTATTTTATTTATGTCTTCCTTCACTTATTTGATTGCAGGTGGTGGTGACTCACCTTACAAAAACCGGCCCCCATATATTACTTAGGGGTGTTTTGGTCTTTGTTAACTCATTTAATTACTTAATATAACATATGTTACAAACTAGCTTATAAAAGTCACTATTCATAAAAACAAGGCACCTAACTGTGAAATTTTTGGTTTCCCATTGATTTAGGATTCCTAATGTGATACTAAGTAGTACACATGTTAATTAAAGAGTAATGATGGACATCTAGCCATTCAAAACCCATTTACAAGACAATTTTTCAAAAATGTGCTTTAAGGCTCCTTAAAGCACATTTTGTGTTTAAACTTGTTTTCAAGCTTGGGTTTCTTTGGTAATTGATTTAATATGTCTATTAACATATAAATGAGGTCTTGGTATGCTCATTAGGTCTTAACCAAGGTTATCCCAAGCTTAGAGCACACTTTTGCCCTTATCGACTTTAAGGTAATTTATTGTGTTTTATATGGTTAAAATTGTTCACGAATATTTCTAAGGCACTTTTTAGCCTTATTATACCATATCTTAACATTTAAACAACATATCAAAGTTTGGGGTATTTCAGTCTCCTTTGGCGACAACAAGAAAGAATAAATCATCGGTGCAGGTAAGGTTGGTATTACATCTGATTATGTCATAGATAGTGTAAATTTAGTTCATGGTTTAAAATTCAACTTTCTTAGTGTTTCTCAAATTTGTGACAAAAGCAATTCAGTTCACTTCTATCCTACACATTGTAGCATAGTAAGTCAGAATAATGGCAAAGAGTTGTTAAAGGGAAAAAGGTGGAAAAATGTTTGTGTAACTAGTTTAGAGGATATTTAAAATCGTAATCTTTCATGCTTGACTGCTTCAATAGAAGACTCTACACTATGGCACAAAAGACTAGGGCATGTTAGCACTTTTTGTAAAATAAACTTGTCAAGAAACAGTTGGTAAGAGGTCTTCCTGAGATTAAGAAATCCGAGACCAATCTTTGTGATACATGTGTTAGAAGCAAGCAAACTAAGACTTCTTTCAAATCAAGGAACTTAGTTAGTACAACCAAGCCACTTGAATTACTTCACATGGACTTATGTGGACCTACAAAAATCTAAAGTTTTAGAGGAAATAGGTATCTGTTTCTGATTGTTGATGATTACTCATGATTTGTTTGGACACTCTTCATTGCTTCCAAAGACGAAGTCTTTGAGAAATTCCAAGTCTTTGCAAGAAAATTCCAAGTACAACTCAAGCACAAAATCAAGGCTCTTCGGTCTAATCATGGGTCAGAGTGTGAGCATCAACAAGTCATGGATATGTGTAAACAATATGGGATTAATCACACATATTCAGCACCAAGAACACCCCAACATAATGGGGTAGTTGAGCGTAAGAACATAACATTACAAGAGGTAGCTAGGGCCATGCTATTGGGGAGCAGTCTTCATCAGGTCTTCTAGGCAGAAGTAGTGGGAACTGCATGCTACATCACAAATAGAACGCTCATAAGACCTATCCTCAACAAAACTCCCTATGAGTTAATCAATGGAAGAAAACCAAACATAAGTCATTTCAGGACCTTCGGTTGCAAATGTTATGTCCACAACAATGAAAAGAGTCCCCATGGAAAGTTTGATGTCAGAAGCGATGTGGCCATCTTCCGTGGATTCTTTGAAAGAAGCCGGGCATACAAAGTATACAACAAAAGGACACTGAAGGTGGTAGAAAGTGTGCACGTGGTCTTTGATGAGGCTGGCGTACTCAAGATTATGAAATATGATGAAGATGAAGAACTTGGATTTGATCTAGTTGATCAGGATCACACAAATAATCTCAAAGATGAATCAGCAACTAAAGAAAAATTGCCCGACAGGTCAGCGATAGGTCAACAACAGGTCAACGAAGGAAACAATGATGTCGAGGATCCTCTATCAATTCATCGATCTCGTGCTTTGTACAAAAATCATCCATTGGAGAATATCATATCAGACATATTCAAAGAAACTCAGACAAGAGCACAAACTCGAGATCTTCTAGCCTTCTCGACGACAGTCTCACCCAACGAGCCCAAGAAAGTCAAGGAAGCTCTTCGAGACTCAGACTGGATCAATGCAATGCAAGAAGAACTAAACCAGTTTGAAAGATGCAAAGTCTGGCATCTTGTGCCTCGTCCTTCACATCAAGGGGTACTTGGCACAAAATGGGTCTTTAGAAACAAACTGAATGAGATAGGAGAAGTTGTTAGAAACAAAGCTCGTCTGGTAGCTCAAGGATATCGTCAACAAGAAGAGATAGACTTCCAAGAAACCTTTGCTCCAGTAGCAAGGATGGAGTCCATCAGATTACTAATTGCATTTGCTGCACACAAAGGAATCAAACTCTTCCAAATTGACATCAAAAGTGCCTTCCTAAATGGGTACGTCAAAAGGAAGTGTATGTTGAGCAACCTCCTGGTTTTGAGACACAAGAAGGAAAGGACATGGTACTTAAACTAGACAAAACTCTTTATAGGCTCAAACAACTTCCAAGATCATGGTATGATCGTCTTTCTTCCTATCTCTTGGAAAACAATTCAAAAGAGGAAATGTGGATAAAACCTTGTATGTGTACAACAACAAGAGGGTTTTTAATTCTGCAAGTATATGTTGATGATATAATTTTTGGGGCCTCTAATGAGAAATATTGCAAAAAGTTTAAAGCATTGATGAAAAAAGAATTTGCAATGAGTGATCTGGGAGAATTGAAGTTCTTTCTAGGACTTCAAGTCAAGCAAAATGACGAAGGGACTATCATATCCCAAGAGAAGTACGTAAAGGATTTACTGAAGAGATTTGGAATGGAGGAATGTAAAACGTTTGACACACCAATGGTAGTTGCCTCCAAGATGGGCATCATGACTGGTGACCGACCGGTCGACCAGCGATCATACAGAGAGATGATTGGTTCTCTACTATATTTAACTGCTAGTAGACCTGACATTATGTATACCGTTTGCTTACGTGCCAGGTTTCAAGCAGATCCAAGAGAAAGTCACCTCACAGCTGTAAAAAGAATCATGTGTTACTTAAAAAGAACCATGAATCTTGGTCTCTTTTATCCTAAGTTCACTAACTGTAATGTTGTAGGACCTTCAGATGCAGACTATGGAGGATCTATCACCGATAGAAAGAGCACGTCAGGGACAACATTCTTTGTTGGGTCTTGTCTAATTGCATGGGGATCAAAGAAACAACAAAGTGTTGCCATCTTAACAGCTGAATCTGAATACATTATTGTGGCAAGCTACTGTGCTCAACTCCTATGGCTTAAACAATAAATTGATGATTATGGCATCAAAACAGGTACATTACCAATTATGTGTGATAATACAAGTGCCATCTCTATTTCCAAAAATCCTGTGCATCTTTCTCGTAAGAAACATATTGACATTAGACATCACTTTCTTAGAGATTGTTGTGAAAAGGAATTAGTTGGTTTAAAGTATATTTCTACTGAAAACCAACTAGGTGACATCTTTACTAAGCCATTAAGTAGAGAAAGGTTTACTAAGATTGTTCATGATCTTGGAATGATATTCATTAATCACAATTAAACTGTCTTTTATTTCCCATGATCGGTCACCGAAATGTGAGCAATACCTATTATATTGTCGTTCAGTAGTCAACGATCAGTTTAACGCATAGAAATTATGTCAAATGACTACTTGAAATAGATTTGTCATTTTCCACAAAGTGAGGTTAGTTTAGAGATAGTTCAACGGGTAGAAATAGGGAAATTACCAACGATCGATGACTGCCGTCACGACCGCTACCCGTTATGAATAGTACCATTGGGATATGTCAGCGAGCGAACGAGAAGCGGTCGCCGACCATTACTCGATATCTATAAAAGGGCAATGAGAGTTCCTCTCTTGTCACACTATTGCCCTTACTCTCTCTAATCTCTCTAAGCACTCGGAAGCATTTTCTTTTCTCTCTTATAAACACTCTCGTGAGATTTTGAGCAAAGAACCCTTGCCTCAGAGCCGCTAAAAGAACAACCCGATCGAAAATTAATAAAACTCCAGTACAAATCCTCTAAACAAAGATGGCACCAAAATCTGCTCTTCGCTCCAAGAAGAAGGATGTCCTCACTTCCTCAAAGCAAGTGGCCGACATACGACCGACAGGTGCCGTAACAGAATCACCGCCCCCTCGCCTATCCAAAGAATTGGAAAATCAACTTGTGCGCAGGGTGACAGATGAAGGAGAAGTGTACCAGGATGAAATTCCTTATATAAGCCACCATCTACCTAAGATTCATCACTACATCCAGGCTGAAATTCTAAAACCCAAGATTCTTCCAACTCCTACCTCCACAAAAACCATGTCTTCTCCTAGTCCATCACCTACTATCAACACCAAACATTCCAAAGCTAAAAATACCAAAGTTCCCAAAAACCAAGATCTCTTCACTACTACGACAAGTCACATAACACGCAAAACTCGTGCCTCCAAAGGAGCTAGAAAATAGAAGGAAACTCTTCAAAGAGCCCATTCAACGCCTGAAGGAGAAACTCGCAAGTTGCACTGCACCGACGATGAGGAAGCAACTCCCTCAGCAGTCATCAAAGCTGTCGCTCGATAGATAGAAGAGGAGGAAGTGCAAAGTGATGAAAAATCATAACAGGACGCTTAAACAGAAAAAAAAGGTCAAGAAAAGGACGTGACAGAACCTGACTCAAAAGTTGAAGCAAAACTCATCGAGGTATTTGGAGAACCATTCATCGACAAGTCCACAACATCTCGTGATACCAGTCACGACGCTGATAGTGAAACGGAGTCCTCTCCAATCATACAAACACTCGAACAACAACAGAAGGCAGATGAAGAGAAAGGGAAGCAAATGCTAGTTCTCTCACCACATGGTCAAGCGCTGGAAGAGCTCTTCCAAGATAAGAAGAAGGCTGCGAAGCCACACCACCTCAAGCATTCAAGAATCTAAAGAAGCTCAAAGAGCTGAAACCAGCGATGTTTAGAGGAGAGAACGTCAGCGACAAGTTGATAAGCCGCAGACTTATCATATTTTATGCACTAGATTTAGTATTATATTTATCTAAATAATGTTAAATATATGTTATTTATGCTTATTATGTGTTAAAATATATTATTTGTACAGATTTATGTTTTTATGAGTTTTATGTGCAAGGAATGATTTTCTAGGCAAAAGTTCAGTTGAAGCCGGACTCCATGCCGGGTAGTTTCTGCACGGCAGTACAGAACAGAATGAAGCCTTGCCGGATGTGATGCCGGGTAAATGCTATCCGGCATGAGTGTAAAATCGCCTCGATTGACCATACGACAGCACATGTGATCCACGTGTTTTCCAACCGCTGCCGGGTGTGATGCCGGGTAATTCCTACCCGGCATAAGCACTGTTTCGCACGGACATCGACGGTTTCGACCGTTAACAGTTGGGCACATTTAACACGTGTGCCGGCTATTGGGGACCCGGCACGACGCCCGGCATCGACGCATTTGATGCCTATAAATAGGCCGAGGCAGGCTACAATTTGACACACTTCAACACCCATATACACTCCACTCACAACTCCAATTCCGCCCCACTCCATTGTTGGTGTCCAAGGAAGTTTCTACAGTTCCCATCCACGCGAAGAAGAAGAAGAAGATCCTGTCGGGTTAAGGCTATGACCATTCCCTTCTCCCCTTTGTATTCTCTTCTTGTAGTTGTGTGGATGGAGATGTAGAACTCCTTGCTTATTCTTGGTTAGGGATGAATTCCTTCTTGTAAACAATATGATTTCTTTAATATAATTTTCAAGTTTATTTTGAGTAAGGTTCTTATTGAAAGAGAATAGGTTGATCTCTTTTTCTCTTCATGCAATTCTTACTTGTGGAAGACAAGTCCCAAGTAAGATAGGTTAGACTCTCTTAATGGTCTTCCTACTCTCTTCTTATGATTTAAGGGTTAGTGGTAAGAGTGAGAATTAATCCATTTTCCCCCATTTCCTTGTTCATTTCGTGGCATGATATATGCTCGATTTGTTAATAGGGATGAGTCTTCTGTTTTCTACTCGGAAACTGGAGAAAGAATATGCAATATGGCTATGCCGGATGCACTGCCGGGTGGCCAATGTCCGGCATATTCAATGTCTTTGAATATGCCGTGCAAGTGGTATCCGGCAGGACACCCGGCGTGTTCAGTTGTTGGTTAATTCGAAGGCCTGTGTTTATGTTTAGAGTTCATATTGATGCCTAGATGGTTTCACACCCTGGATCAAGGATAATTTCATTGTAATTACCACATAGTTTAGTTAGTTTTATTTAGATTAGAAAACATTTCAATTTCCCCCCTTGTCTTAGAATAGGCTTTTTGCCCGGATTAGGACTAATTTTCTATAAGTCCCTTGGGTTCGATACTCTCGGTCGTAATATATTTACACTATACTCCGACCGGGTTTTATTTTGCTACCCGTAGTAGAGTTGTAGGATTAGTTTATTATTTCATTCTTTTGTATATATTTTTATCTTACAATTTCTCTGTTAGCAAATTGGCGCCGTTGCCGGGGATTTGGAATTAGTCCAAGTCCTAAATTCGGTAAAACGCCCTATTCTTTATTCTTTGATTCTTTATTCTTTGATTCTTTGATTCCTTAATTTATTTTCGCCCTTAGTTTTATAGACTTGAATGTGCCGTGCGGAGTGCCGGGCGTCTGTCACCCGGCAAATTCGGAGGAAGTCTGATGCCGGATACGTTTTACCCGGCATTGTGTCCGGCATGTTCAAAGTTTTTCAAAATTTCTTTAATTATTGAGTTCTTGGCAATTTAAATTTGTTCTTGCTTGCGCCCATTCATTATTTCTCTCTTCTAATAGTCCCTATACTATGATTCTTTAATTTAGATTTCGAGAATGAACTTGCCGTGTATTATGCCGGATTATCTATACCCGGCTTTTCGGAGGAAGTCTTATGCCGGGCGGGTTTGATCCGGCATGTCACCCGGCATGCTCAATTTCTCTCAATATTTTTGTCGCAAATTGGAGGGACAATTAGGAGTGATCTCAATCTCTTATTTACTCTTACATTTATTTTGTAAATCATTTACATTGTCTTTTAATTAAGTTAATGTCGATTTCTTTTTTGGTCACGCCGGGTAACATGCCGGTTTGTATACACCCGGCATTAGTGGAGGAAGTCCACTGCCGGGTATGCATCACCCGGCCCGCTGTCCGGCATAAACAAAAATTTGTTCATTCGTGTATTTTCATAATTTTAATTATGTAATTTTATTATTTCTTTTATTATTACTAAATATTATAACATTTTCTTTTGCTCCTCCTGAAGTTATTTCAAAGGTGAATGCTTCTTCGGTCAACAAGTACTCCTGAAAATTTAGCCAACTTTGATCCGGAGATCGAGAGAACCCTGCTTCATACTTTAAGGCAACAGCGAACCCTACAAGAAGCAGATCCTACACCAATGGCAACACCTACCGTCCGTAACATAAACCGGCCTTCTAACCAAGGCCAGAAACCAGCAATCGACCTTCCTATCCTTCCTCAAACCGAATACGATGAATGGCAGAAACTTAAGCCATATCATCAAATTAGATGCATAAAAGAGTTAGGATTGTTCGATGGTACGAATCCGGACGATGCTTTGCTCCACGTCACCAAATTTCTACAGCATACAAACAGCCTAACCTCCACAAACAATGTCCTCCAATACGCCAGACTTGCTCTCTTCCCCCATAGTCTTACGGGGAACGCCAGCAAGTGGTACCACAGTCTAACCCCCAGTACCATCACCACATGGGAGGACATGGTAACCAAATTTTATGACAAATTCATGCCCCCTAGTCGCACCCTGGAGATGATCGCCGACATTTACAACTTCAGACAACCTAGCTCGGAGAACATCTGTGAGACTTGGGACAGATTCAAAGGGTTGTTGCGCACATGTCCACACCACGGCCTCACCAAGGAACAACTATCTCAGTTGTTTTACAAGGGATTGGTCAATCAAAGCAAGACGATGATCTTATCCTCCCTTGGTGCAGATATATTAAAGAAGCCTGGAGATCAATTCCTTAGTGGGGTTGAATCTCTTTGCGAAGAGATTAGGGAATGGGCCACCGGTGGAACCAGGGGCAGTACCACTGGTTTATTTCAAGTGGGAGAGGGCGACTCCAAACTCGACAAATTGATGCAAAGTCATGAGCAGTTGTTGGAGAGCAATGCCCAGACATCAACAAAGGTTAGTGCTCTACAGAAAGTGGTGGAGCAAATAGCAATGAACAAACTTCCTCAACAAGCGAACGTGGTTAGTGCACGACCGCACGCTCCAAGCCCTGACATGCCCAACTCTCAGAATGTTGAGGAAGTCAACTATGTGAGTAACCAAGGGTATTGGCAGCCATGGCAACAGGGGAACCAACCCCCTCAACACTTTCAGAGTCAAGCCGGCTACCAGGGAGGTCCAAGGCAATTCAGACCATCCCACCCTGCATCATCATCAGAGGCTGAAATGGCTGAACTTCGTGACATGATGTCAGCCCTGATGAACAAGACCCAGGATACTCAAAATGAGATCTCAACCATTCGCAAGGAGCACAAATCGTTGCAGCTGCAATTACAGCAACTTCTGATGCAACCACGACAGCAAGGTCAGCTCCCGTCCCAAACTCAAACCAATCCACGGGAGCATGCGAATTCGGTCACTATCCTGCCAAGGATCTCAGATAACGCCAAGTAGCCTAAAAGGCTAAGTGTAGGGCGGTTTCTCCTCACGCCTTCACTATCAAACAGGGGAGCCCTTCGTATTAATTAATTTTTCTCTTTTAATTTTATGTTATTGTTTTTACATTGCTTTCATTCTAGTTGTTTCAAGTTTATTAAAAAAAAAAAATTATTTTCTTTCGAACACTGGGGACAGTGTTCCTGCCAAGTGTAGGGCAGGGATCCCCCTTAAAAAAATATAAATAAGTTTTTTTAATAATTTGCATAAGTTGTGAGTTTTATCAATGTTTTACTAAAACTTTTTGCATGTTTTTGATCGAGATAAGATTAAGAATGACTAAATGCTTGTTCTCTCAAGAGGTAAGCTTTCTAATGACTTATAGATTCCTGTTTTTAACTTTTTGATTCTCTTTATTAACATGAGTACATGATCTTGCTCCTAATTCTTTCCTTTATGTACTTACGGGTATTCTTTTCTTTTTTTCAAATTGTGAAAAATCTTTTGGGTGAAAATCTTAAAAAGGGTTTTTGTGCAAAAGAAAGAAGAAGAAGAAAAAGAAAAAAAAAGAAAAAAAATCTTCTTCTAAAGGAAAAGCAATATATTCCTAGAGGTTTCATAAAGTGCCTCAGAATAAAAGCAAGAAACGAGAGTTTTTCCTTTTATTTTTCTCCTAAATTCCCCGTTCTTCAATGCAAAAAAAATCATGGTTGATTCAGAAACCCTTGCAAAATAGGGCTGAATAATAAAAACCAATGATGAGAGTCTTGGCCACATTCAGAAACTCTTGAAAAATAGAGCTGAATGATGGAAACCGGAAAAAGGAGAGATTACAAAAATCCCTTATGCAAAATAGCCCAAAAGTTTTTGATCGATTTTGAAATTCCTTGTTTTATACCCATTAGTATGTTTTGACAAGATAAGGTAGATTAAGTGATACTTATGAATTAGAGTCATATAGTTGGAAATATTTATCTACATTTCATTCTAGAGTTTATCTGTTTTGTGCATGAGTAATTAGTCCTTTCTAATCTTGTTTTGCTCGAGGACTAGCAAAAGGTAAGTGTAGGGCCTTGATAAGCCGCAGACTTATCATATTTTATGCACTAGATTTAGTATTATATTTATCTAAATAAGGTTAAATATATGTTATTTATGCTTATTATGTGTTAAAATATATTATTTGTACAGATTTATGTTTTTATGAGTTTTATGTGCAAGGAATGATTTTCTAGGCAAAAGTTCAGTTGAAGCCGGACTCCATGCCGGGTAGTTTCTGCACGGCAGTACAGAACAGAATGAAGCCTTGCCGGATGTGATGCCGGGTAAATGCTATCCGGCATGAGTGTAAAATCGCCTCGATTGACCATACGACAGCACATGTGATCCACGTGTTTTTCAACCGCTGCCGGGTGTGATGCCGGGTAATTCCTACCGGGCATAAGCACTGTTTCGCACGGACATCAACGGTTTCGACCGTTAACAGTTGAGCGCATTTAACACGTGTGCCGGCTATTGGGGACCCGGCACGACGCCCGGCATCGACGCATTTGATGCCTATAAATAGGCCGAGGCAGGCTACAATTTGACACACTTCAACACCCATATACACTCCACTCACAACTCCAATTCCGCCCCACTCCATTGTTGGTGTCCAAGGAAGTTTCTACAGTTCCATCCACGCGAAGAAGAAGAAGAAGATCCTGTCGGGTTAAGGCTATGACCATTCCCTTCTCCCCTTTGTATTCTCTTCTTGTAGTTGTGTGGATGGAGATGTAGAACTCCTTGCTTATTCTTGGTTAGGGATGAATTCCTTCTTGTAAACAATATGATTTCTTTAATATAATTTTCAAGTTTATTTTGAGTAAGGTTCTTATTGAAAGAGAATAGGTTGATCTCTTTTTCTCTTCATGCAATTCTTACTTGTGGAAGACAAGTCCCAAGTAAGATAGGTTAGACTCTCTTAATGGTCTTCCTACTCTCTTCTTATGATTTAAGGGTTAGTGGTAAGAGTGAGAATTAATCCATTTTCCCCCATTTCCTTGTTCATTTCGTGGCATGATATATGCTCGATTTGTTAATAGGGATGAGTCTTCTGTTTTCTACTCGGAAAACTGGAGAAAGAATATGCAATATGGCTATGCCGGATGCACTGCCGGGTGGCCAATGTCCGGCATATTCAATGTCTTTGAATATGCCGTGCAAGTGGTATCCGGCAGGACACCCGGCGTGTTCAGTTGTTGGTTAATTCGAAGGCCTGTGTTTATGTTTAGAGTTCATATTGATGCCTAGATGGTTTCACACCCTGGATCAAGGATAATTTCATTGTAATTACCACATAGTTTAGTTAGTTTTATTTAGATTAGAAAACATTTCAATTTCCCCCCTTGTCTTAGAATAGGCTTTTTGCCCGGATTAGGACTAATTTTCTATAAGTCCCTTGGGTTCGATACTCTCGGTCGTAATATATTTACACTATACTCCGACCGGGTTTTATTTTGCTACCCGTAGTAGAGTTGTAGGATTAGTTTATTATTTCATTCTTTTGTATATATTTTTATCTTACAATTTCTCTGTTAGCACAAGTCCTGTCCCGTCTTACCAAAGACGTTGGATTTGGACTGGGTGGAGCAAATGGGTCTTTGAAAGATTCAGGAGCTCCTGGAATTTCAAGGATGGGTAGACTTCTTCCAAGAGCCTATCCCCATCTACACTGAGCTGCTCAAAGAACATATGACGTATCTTGGACCACTCCAGGGCGACGACAATGACGAATATCTCATCTCCACAATCTATGGCGTCACCATCAATATCACCAAGTCTTGGATCTGCAAGACCTTTGGTTTGGAACCAAAAGGACTCATGGTTACAAAAAAAACCACCTAGAATAATTTGGGACACCAAGGAGGAAAAATGGTCCAGCTACTTAACCCCGGGGCTATAATGAAAAACTTCAACGCCATAGAAATATCTATCCCCGACAGGGTGCTCTTCAGTATCCTCACCCACAACATCATCCCACGTAACCAATGCACTCACATCATCAATGCAAGAGATGTGAGATTGCTTTATGCTATGAAAACCAAGGAGAAAATAGACCTTCCAGCCATGATTCTGCTCACCATAGAGGGGAGTAGATATGTCAACCAAGGTCTTGAGCATGGTGGAGAGCTAACAAAAGTGCTATAAGAAAACGGAGTGGACACCGACAGGTTCGACGAGTGCACACGCACCGCTCAGGAGATAAGCTTGTAGTTGCTCAGAAGCCTACAAAGAGCGAGGACTCAAGGTCGGAGCCTCAACCAACTACAAGAGCATCAGCACTCAAGAGGAAGAGGAGTCTCTCACCGGTCCACGGCAGGTCGGGGACCAGTATGGATAATTCAACTTGGGACGTTCTTTAGCGTGTAAGAGTAACTCTTACCGTTGTGTAGGCTGTCTCCTCTGAACCAAGTGTTCATCACATGGTTCAAGGAGCAATAGATTTTATAGACTCTCACATAGACTGAGTGTTCATTGTGTCCTAGAGACTCGAGTGAAATCGTGAGATAGATTTAGGATTAGATTTTATTTTCCATTAATGTTTTATTTTGTCATTGACAATCTGTTTCAAAGTAACTTTTGATATCAATGAAAATGCAGCTGCTTTTTGTCGACTTGAATGCTTATGATGGTTGGGAAATAATTTATTGTATTGGCTGCTTCTTCCTTGATTAAAAATTACAAAATAATCTGAGATATTTAGTTTCATCCATTCCACTAATCCAATCTCGGACCTTGGCACCGAAAACACCTATAAACATAGCCCACAAGACGTAGCACCTCATTTATTACCACTTACCGATCAGTCGTTGAGCATATCCAAAGTGTCTATTAAACTTGCTTACTCCTTCTGCCACTCACACTCAGTCCTTCACATCTCACGAAATGGCACAAACTCCACAAAGTTCATCCAGTTTGAATGAACAAGCAGTGCACTCCACAATTCGCAACTTCATGGCCACAAAACACCCAAAGAAATATGTCACCTAAAGCTATGTTCAGTCAGACTTCGACTCACTTACAGCTTGGTCTATCACCTCAAGTGTCACTCTATCACATACACGTTCTCCACACTGCATAGAGTTAACAATATATTATGATGAGTCTGGCCTTTCCACTACAGTTGAATCACCTTTGATCAATCCTACTACAACCACACCGTCTTGGATCAAAGATAAATTTTCAGAGGATGAAATTTTTGGATTCATAGAATGAAATCACCAAACACGTCACTCCATCTAGATTATCTTGATCATGTTCGTGGTTTATACTCTATGGAATGTCATGGCCTTTACAACATCTTATGTCGTGTAGTTGCTCCCTATTTTGTTGTATGACAAAGGGGGAAAGAAAAAGTATATGTACTTGTGAGAATATGTCTATCGTCCTTGTATTATGCATCATCTAAATGATAACTTTATCTACTTTGGTTATAGTATAACATAAAAGTTGTCACTTATTGCTATCATTCATTAAAGTCTTTCATATTTAAAACCCTTAACAAACTCATGGGGAATCCTTCTAAGGGGAATCTCTCAATTTTTGAATTGCCAAGTACATATAATTGAATAGGTTGCCATCATCAAAAAGGGGGAAATCGTTAAGACAAAATCCTTTAGATTTGATGATAGCAAACCTTGTATTGTCTATCTAATGCGTTTGTCAAGATTCATGTTTCAGATAGACAGGTAAATGAGTGGCTCAGCACGCAAGGTTGCAAGCGCACTCAATCCATGACATGTGCCCAACCAGTTGAGCACCTGTCTACGAGAGCTCTGTAGAACTTCTAGCATAGACAACCGGTTAAACACCGCACGAAGATATCTCTCATGCTTAAAGATGAAAAACAAAGACAAAGGACTACAAAGGGTTGAGACATTCATATAAGAAACATACATCAACATAAGCAACTTGTTCACGACAAGTTCACGACAAAAGGAGAAGATAATTAATGCACAAGATAACAACGATATCAATGGACATCATTACATAGTCGTAATAAATTCAAAAGGGGCATTAGAGCATTAATGCGCAGACAGAATCAGGCAAGTGGGGCACACAAGTGGTGATCGACCTATCAAGAGGGTTGCCGCCAACTTGACCAACCATGAGGTGACACGTAGTCCAGACGCCTCCAGATCAAGTTGAAGACTCTCTGCAAGTCTAGTGTGGCTGTTATGTGAATAATCAAAGCTGTAGTCGACTCCTAGAAGTCTAGGGACTAATAGGACTGTAGTTACATCCTAACAGCCATGTATATATACTTGCATTTATTCCTTATGTAAGTATGCCTGTACAAGAGAAAAGAAAGAGATAACCTGGGCAAGTGAGGATCAGACTTAGGAGTGTGTGTAAGTGCTAGAGAGTTTGTGAGCTAGATAGGACTGGTTAGAGTATCAATACATTGGGTATTTGATCGACCGACAGGTCGGGTACGGTCGGTGAACCGTAGGCCGATAGTCAGGAGAGGGTTAAGGACTTTATGGATACAGTCGAAACTGTCCCGGGAGTCCGTGTGTAGGGCAAAGGAGATTGAGTGAATTTCGTGTGTGTAAATTCTCAATCGAAATAGGTTTTCCAGTTTAAGTTTATCTTGTGTCCATTCCTTAACTATCTAGTTTTATTAGAGTCCACGATACGTCCATGACACGTCGGGGATGCATCAGGAGCGCATGCTGGTTTCAATTACCTCAATGGTGTCTCGTGCAAAATTTATAGAGACCACAAAAGCCTCAAGTACATCTTTACACAGAAGGAATTAAATATGAGGTAGAGGAGGTGGTTAGAGCTCATCAAGGACTACGACTTGGAGATTTTATACCACGAGGGGAAGTCTAATCTGGTGGTTGATGCTCTGAGCAGAAAAAGGAGCCACTTAGTGAATTCAATGTGGGTCTTTCTAGATGAGTTAGTATGTGACTTCTTGAAGTTGAATTTGGTGGCGCTGAAGTCAGGCAGTGTTGATCGAGAAGTAAGGGTGTTCCACATGAGTGTTACCTCTGATATTTATGGGGAGATCCTCAAAGGACATCCTGGAGATGTAAAGATGAAGAGGATACAAGAAAAGATGAAAGATGGTAAGGTAGATGGCTTCGAGATTCATAGCGATGAAAGTCTCAGATTCAGGGGCAGATGGTGTGTTCCTCAGAAGTGTGTAGAGGTGAAGGAAAGATTGATGAGAGAGGCTCATAACACTCCATATTCAACCCATCCAGGAAGCGACAAGTTGTACAAGGATTTGAAGAAGCAATTCTGGTGGCCAAAGATGAAGAGGAAGGTGGCCGAATTCGTATCTAAATGTCTAACTTGCCAGAAGGTAAAATATGAACACAAGAGAATGAGAGGATGGCTGCAACCATTAGAGGTCCCCAAATGGAATTGGGATTCAATTGCCATGGACTTTGGGGTTGGACTACCGTCAACGAAGGGTGGAGTCAACCAGATTTGGGTGATTAGTTGATCGACTTACCAAGTCTGCTAGGTTCATACCTATGAAGAGCACTTGGTCGATAAGTCAGTTGGTAGATGCCTATATTAGAAATGTAGTGAGATATCATGGGGTGCCTAAGTCGATCATTTCTGACAGAGACTCAAGATTTCTGGCTCACTTCTGGCAGTAATTCCAGAAAGCAATAGGTACCAAATTGAAGTTAAGTACATCGCTCCACCCAGCTACAGATGGGCAGAAAGAGAGGACCATTCAGACTTTGGAAGATATGCTCCATGCGTGGATAATGGATGTTCAGGGTTCATGGGCAGACATGTTACATTTAGTGAAGTTCTCTTACAATAATAGCTACCATGCTAGTATTAAAATGGCTCCTTATGAAACCTTGTATGGGAGGAAGTGTAGAACCCCGCTATGCTGAAGCGACATCAGTGAGAAAGTGGTATTGGGACCTCAGTTAATAGAGGAGACTGTGGAGCAAGTTCGAGTCATTCAGAGCCGAATGAAAGCAGCCCAGGATAGGCAGAAGTCCTATGCCGATCTAAATCTGAGGCCAGTAGAGTTCGAAGTAGGAGATAAAGTCTACTTGAAGGTATCTCCTGTGAGAGGGGTAACCAGATTCGGGAAGAAAGGAAAGTGAAACAGAGTATTCATCCTAGTCCAATTCGATCTTCCTTACTACTCTACGTTACCTGGTTCTGATCACAAGTTTCGTAATGGAGAAAAGAGAGAGAGAGAGAGAGAGAGAGAGAGAGAGAGACTTTCGCTAGAATCGAGCTTTAGTCTGATTGCCAAATGAAACGTGTCTTATTTCATGGGGGTACACCCCTATTTATAGTATTTTTGGGCCTGGTCTTATGTTGCTAGTCTGTATTTTACATGTATAAGTACGGTTTTGTCCTTCCCTAGCATCCTTGGCGGACCACAGACTGGTGGCCATATTACACTTTGTTTTGCCTAAGTCCTACTTTCATCCGGCTGGAGACAGCGGAAGCCTTATGTGTTTTTATTTCCATCCGGCTAGAAGCGGCCGGATGCGCCATGCGTCTGGTTTGGCTTGGTACCATTTCTTCCCTTCTCATCAGTCCCACAAGTTCTTTCTTTCTGAATTTTCGGTGAAGAAAATAGAACTTCTATGTCTTGCGCTCCGGCGAGAAATGTTTGCGGCTGCGGCCAATTCTGAGGTTCTTTGGCCTGCCTGTGCTTCGTCTTTTCCTCATCCCAGTCCCACAAGTTCTTTTCCTCCATATCTGGAGAGAAATAACTTCTTATTGGTCATGTGCGAAGCTCGTGACTTGAATCTGTTCTGTATCACTCTTTTCGAATTTTCTCACCTGTTCTCAGTGTAGAATACGTAGGGTCCCTCTTCTTTCTAATTGTCGGAACCGTCTTTAGGAAGCGTGTGGCCCCTTTCTTTTTTTCCTGTAAAAAGGTGTTTTTTTTTCGTATTTCTATATATATATATATATATATATATATATATATATATATATTATTTATTTGAGCAGGAGAAAACTTCCCTTAAAGTCCAAATTTTGAGCTTCCTTCTCTTTCCTCCTCCGTCCTCTTGCTTTGACTATCTTCTTCTCTCACCACTCTGCTATCGTGCTCTGTCTTTCCTTTCGTAGTCGTCGCTCTTCGATTTCGTGCTAAGTTCATCAATGTCTACCTCTGCTGCAAAAAAGAGTAAGCTTGCTGTGAATTTCCAGCCTGCCATCGAGGCGATTCAGGGCTCTCGCTCCCCTAATGGCTTTTGTCCCTCGTACCTGAAATCTTCGAAGCCCTTTTCGCCCGGGCGCCAGCCCTCTCCTTCCTCTCTTGATTTCTCCTCCCTTAGTGATTGCCTCAGGAGTATTGAAGCTCCACTTGGTACCCAAATTTTCCTACCATCCCCCAATTCTCACCCCAATGACGACTTTGGCCTTGGGTATATGGTTTACGCTGATTTTTTCTGCTCCGGCATGACCATACCCCCACACCCCTTTGTCTTGGGCTTTTTGGTTCGTCGTTGCTGCTCTCTTGCCCATTTACATCCGAAGGCTATTTCGCATCTCCACGCCTTTGTCTCTCTTTGTGAAGAAAACAAGATTCGGCCGGAGGGTACCGACTTTGCCTGATTTTTCAAGGTTAGGACTGACCCTGACAGCCTAACCCTTATTGCGAAGGCCGGATACTCCCTTTTTGACTACAAGAAGGTTCATGAGTGAAGCTCGCGGTGGTTCATCATCATCCTTCCGTCCGGCCGCTGCCTAGGTGTCCCATACTGTGCCGAAGTCCCCAAAGGTCCGTTGATCTGTCCCCCTACTCCTCCGGCCGAGCTGCCTATTTTGAAGATTCTGAGGGCACAAAATCACAAACCGCCGACTATTGAGGCATTGTTTACAAATGCACGCTTATCTTCATTGAAGACCTATCACAGTAAGTGTTTAATTTATAGTGCTAGTTTTGCTGCCTCTGTTGTCTCTTTTATTGCCTCGGTGTGTTGTCCGCAGATTTCTTCTAGAAGGGAGAAAAGATCGGTCCCTTATATTGTAACACCCCCAAACACTGGCCTAGGAGTTAGGGGTATTACACGCCGCGTATTATTACTTAATAATGCAAGGCTCTAATATTCAAACGCAAATAAGCAAATAAGGCCCAAAACAGAATACTTAAATAAAGTATAATCAAAATGATGTCGCAACATCCCAAAAGTATTACAGAACCCACCAAACTAATATCAGAAGCGGAAGCTAACAAAGAGGCCCAAAGGCTCAAATTCAAATACAAGTCTCAACGAAACAAATAACAAAATGAACTAAACTCCAAAGCTGCAAAGTGACCCTCGCTGATCAATCTGCAATGTTAGATAAAGTAGGGGAATGAGCACACAACTATGCCCAGTAGATGACAAACTTCATCAACCAGCATGCTCAAAACATTTATAGAATGTTGACAAATCAGAAGGAGTCAAAGGAACCCATAAACATGTCAGAAACAGAACAGAAGTCCACCATAGAGGACTAAACGGAGTCGGAAGCAGACAAAAGCAGAAAACAGAGTGGGACACTAGCGATCACAGCATACAGACAGAACGAGCAACCAGCTCGTGAACAGAACGAGGAAACCTCACTCGTGAACAGAATAGGTGTAAACACCCGTGAACAGAACGGGGAACATCACCCGTGAACAGAAGGATCCTACATAGCACGCTACGAGACAGCGAAACCAGCCATCCAAAGGCTCAGACACAGAGATAACTAGGTCCCAAAACAGAAGCTTAAATACAGATAAGCACATGTGCACCAAGGGCACCAGAAAGCACATAGATGGCTTGGAAATCAGAAGGGGAATCCAACCCCGCAAACGGAAGTCAAAAAAGAGCTCAAACGAGCAAGTTATGGTCAAAACAATACCATGTCCGAACTTGTGTCCGGACATCAATGTTCGGACACAAGTCGAGACTCAGAAGTTGAAATCAGACAGATGTCCGAACATGTGTCTGAACTACGAAGTTCGGACACAGGTCGAACATTAAAACAGAAGAAGAGACAGAGGTGTCCGAACATCAAAGGTCGGACGGATGTTCGGACGTTCTTCGGAAATCAGACACGCGCAAAGTCCGAACTTGTGTCCGGACATCAACGTTCGGACACAAGTCGAAGCCAAAAACAGAGAATGCAGAAGGCTGTGTCCGAACTTCAAAGCTCGGACGGAAGTTCGGACACAGCGAAAACTTCAGAAAATCAAAAGCGCAACAGGGTATGTCCGAACGTCAAAGCTCGGACAGACGTTCGGACACACCAAAATGTGCAGTTTCCAGAAACGGATTCACAGCAGAACAGAGGGTTTAACACAACAAAACAGAAGTAGAGCATTTAAAAACAACCTTGGGGGTTTGTAATTATTCAAACAACGCAAACGGACTGATTCACAAACACATTGCAGAGGTAATTCACACATCAGGAACCAGAATTCGAAACGTCCCAAGGCTGAACATACTAGCCGAATCCATCAGCCACCTACCTCGAATTAGCAGAGACGGAGTTCCAATCTGAACAGCAGAGTCCAAACCACAGCACTAATCCAAACGCAGTCAGGCAACGCAATTCCCAAACTCTGAATTCGACCACGAACGCAGAGGAGACCAACAGCAGAGGAAATCGACGGGGAAACGGAACACAATCGGCTTCCTTAACCCAACCCGAACCTCGCAGTAGAGCAGAATCTGCAGTAGAACTCGAAGGTGCACCACAATCAGCCAACTCGAAGGGATTGAACAGAACGGGATTTTGAGAGAGAGAAGAGAGAAAGGTTTGAGGGTTTCCAACTGAGCGAGAAGAGGAGCATAAATGAGATCGTGAGAACGTGATTAGAAGTGAGAGTAATTAAGAAGGAAAGAATTAAAATAATAAGAGGTTATTCTCACCAGAATTTAAATGGAAAGGAAGAAAGACCCTTCTACCCATGTCTTTAATCAGAAGGACGTCCATGTCCTAAATCCAAAATACAATAGTGTAAGGCCACTTGTGACGAAATAAATATAACCAAATCTTGGGTTATAACATCACCTCCCCCTTAAAAGAATTTCGTCCTTGAAATTAAAACATACCTACTGCTCGAAAAGGGCGGGAAATTTTGCACGAACTTCGCTTTCGACCTCCCAGGTCGCCTCTTCTTCTGACTGACCCGACCACTGCACCTTCACCAAGGGCATGGTCTTACTTCTGAGCTTGCGGACATCCCACGCTAAAATCCTCGAAGGAACTGCCTCAAACGTGAAGTCCTCCCTCAACTGAAGCGGACTGAAGTCGATCACATGAGACGGGTCCAGAATATACTTCCTCAGCATAGACACATGGAACACACAGTGAACACCAGCCAACGACGGTGGCAAAGCTAGACGGTAGGCAACCGGTCCGATCCTCTCCAAGATCTCAAAAGGACTCACAAAGCGAGGGCTAAGCTTGCCTCTCTTCCCAAACCGGACGACTCCACGAACTGGAGAAACCTTCAGATACACATGGTCACCCACCTCAAACTCTAGAGGTCGTCTCCTCTGATCGGCGTAGCTCTTCTGACGACTCTGAGCCACAAGCAAGCGCTCTCTAATAGACTGAATCTTGCCCACAGCATCCTGAACTAAGTCTGGACCAATCACGGCTCTCTCCTTCAGATCATCCCAACAGATGGGCGACCTGCATCTCCTAACATACAAGGCCTCAAACGGAGCCATCCCAATACTGGTCTGAAAGCTATTATTATAAGCGAACTCTATCAATGCAACGTGCTGATCCCAGCTGCCCCCGAAGTCCAACACACATGCTCTGAGCATGTCCTCAAGGACATGATTCGTCCTCTCTGTCTGACCATCTGACTGAGGATGATAAGCTGAACTGAAAGACAACTTCGTCCCCATAGCCTGATGCAAACTCTACCAGAATCTGGACACGAACCTCGGATCTCTGTCAGACACTATTGAAGCTGGAACTCCGTGCAGACGCACTATCTCATCCACATATAGCTGAGCCAAGCGGTGCAAAATGAAAGTCTTCCTGACAGGCAGGAAGTGAGCGCTCTTCGTGAGCCGGTCCACGATAACCCAAACTGCATCAAAACCCCTCGGAGTCTTAGGCAGCCCCATGACGAAGTCCATACCGACGCTCTCCCACTTCCACTCCGGGACGGGAAGAGGCTGAAGCAAACCAGCTGGCCTCTGATGCTCAGCTTTGACCTGCTGACAGGTCTGACATCTGGATACAAAGTCTGAAATATCCCTCTTCATGTTACTCCACCAGAATGTCTCACGTAGGTCCCGGTACATCTTCACACCTCCTGGGTGTACCGAGTATGGGGCTCCATGAGCCTCCTGCATAATCTCCCGCCTCAAGGCGTCGTCTGCCGGCACACAAACACGGTCTCTGAACCTCAGGCAGCCATCCTCTGAAACTCTGAACTCGGACTCCTGACCAACAGACAAACCCTCTCTGATCTTACGCAAACTGACATCGAGCTCCTGACTGGCCTTGATCCGGTCGATCAAGGTAGGCTGAATCTGCAACGCTGCTAACATCCCAGACCTCTCTGGACGGACGACCCAGACACCCATACGCTGCAACTCGAGAGCAGCCCTCTGCACACCAGATAAGGCACAAACTGTCCCAGACGGACCCCTCCTACTGAGCGCATCAGCAACCACATTCGCCCTACCAGGGTGGTAGAGGATCTCCAGATCGTAATCGTGCAGCAACTCCAGCCACCTCCTCTGCCTCAAGTTCAACTCCTCCTGAGTGAACAGATACTTGAGGCTCTTGTGGTCCGTATACACCTTGCACGCTGCTCCATACAGATAGTGCCTCTAAATCTTCAAGGCAAACACAACTGCAGCTAACTCCAGGTCGTGGGTCGGATAGTTCTTCTCATATGGCTTCAACTGACGAGAGCCATATGCTATTACCTTCCCATGCTGCATCAGCACACACCCAAGTCCTTTATGGGACGCATCACAGAAAACCTCCAGGCCCTCATTACCCTCTGGAAGGGTCAGAATCGGCGCAGATGTCAACCTCCTCTACAGCTCCTGAAAGCACAGCTCACATGCCTCACTCCACTCGAACTTCACATCCTTCTGCAGCAGACGAGTCAAAGGGATCACTAGCTTGGAGAAGCCCTCCACATACTTACGATAGTAGCCCGCTAGCCCAAGGAAGCTACGTATCTCTCCAACATTAGTAGGCCTGGCCCACTCAGTAATAGCCCTAATCTTCTCCGGATCCACGGAGATACCATCCTTAGAGACCACATGTCCCAAAAACACCACCTTATCCAACCAGAACTCACACTTCTTCAACTTCACATACAGCTCCTTCTCCCTCAGAGTCTGGAGAACAGTCCTCAAATGCTCCTCGTGCTCCTCAGCACTCTTGGAATACACCAAGATGTCATCTATAAATACCACGACGAACTGATCCAGAAAGGGTTTGAACACCCGGTTCATCATATCCATAAACAGAAGGCGCATTCGTCAGACCGAATGGCATCACTAGGAACTCGTAATGTCCATAACGAGTCCTAAAGGCGGACTTAGGCAGATCGTCTGCCTTAATCCTCAGCTGATGATAACCGGACCTCAGATCGATCTTCGAAAACACCTTAGCTCCTGCTAACTAGTCGAACAAGTCATCAATGCGCGGGAGAGGATACCTATTCTTAACGGTAACCTTGTTGAGCTCCCTGTAGTCAATGCACAAACGCATGCTACCGTCCTTCTTTTTAACAAATAACACCGGCGCTCCCCAAGGCGACACACTAGGGCGGATGAAGCCCTTATCCAGCAGCTCCTGTAACTGGACCTTCAACTCCTTAAGCTCAGCAGGCGCCATGCGGTATGGGGCCTTAGAAATCGGCTGAGTTTCAGGTGCGAGCTCGATCGAGAACTCCACCTCTCTAACAAGGGGAAGCCCAGGTACATCATCCTGGAACACATTTGGGAAATCTCTGACTACTGGAATGTCCTCCAACTTCGCATCCTTGCGAACCTCAGGGATGTAGCACAGATATCCTTGGCATCCTTTCCTCAAGAAACGAAACGCCTGCATGGCTGAAATCACTGGCGGCGAGCACGGGAGTCCATTCCCTGCTACAACTAGACGGGGCTGACCCGGCTCCTCTAAGGTGACTCTCGAAGCAGCACAATCAATGTGGGCATGGTGCGCAGCAAGCCAATCCATGCCCAAAATCACATCGAAAGTAGTCATCTCCGTAGGGATGAGGTTAGCACACAGAGTCCTATCTCTGACTAACACAGGACTACCTTTACAAACAGAGTTCAAAAGCATAGAAGAGTCTCTAACTATTGGACTATGCACACACAGCTCAACACCCAGAGGCACAACAGGCAAACCGAGCTCACCCACTAACTCAGCAGAAATAAAAGAGTGGGTGGCTCCAGAGTCAAACAAGCAGAAAACAGTACGAGAAGACAGCTGGAGAATACCTGTGACAACTCTGTCAGTCGATCGGTCTCTCTCTCCAGCCATCGCGTACACTCTGGCCTGGCCCTGGGGCTTCTTCTGCTCAGCCCGGTCTCGATCTCTAGACCCTGAAGCAGACTCACCAGCTCTACCTCCAGAGCTACCTCTGTTCCTCTCGGCCTGAGGGCAGTCAGCTATCCTATGTCCCATGGATCCACACTTGAAGCAGGCTCCAGACTTCCTGTAGCAGTCCTGACCTCTGTGAAACTTGCCACAAACCTGGCACTTTGGAGCAGGAGCTGACGAAGACGAACCACCCCTATCTCACGAACGGTCCCCAGAGCGGTCTCCAGCTCGGTCTCCAGTAGACTGCTTCTTCTGAGAAGCAAACTGATCCCTCCTGTCGCTCTCGTCGGACCTCTACTTCCTCTTCTGGTCCTTCCCTCCAGACTGGCGACCTCTCAAGTCAGCCTCTACCAACAGGGCGACATCAGCTACGTCCCTGAAGGTCTTGTGACGCAGAGGCGTCACAGCAGAACGGATATCAGGCCTCAGGCCGCTCTCAAACTTCCTGGCCTTCCTATGCTCATCCGGCTCAGGTGCAAACTTCGACAGGCTGATGAACTTCCTGACGTACTCCTCCACACTCATATCCCGACCCTGGCGTAGTCGGTTATACTCCAAGATGCGCTGGTCCTTATAGACGTCGGGGTAGAACTGCTTGTTGAACTCCCCAGTGAACTGCTCCCACGTCCAAGGCTGTGGGAATCTCCCCATCACTGACCTCCACCACTCCTTGGCTTCGGCCTTAAAAAGGAAAGTAGCAAAGTCGACCTTCTACTCCTCCTCAGAGCCCATCACCCGCAGCAAATCCTCCACCTCTGACAGCCAGTGCCTGGCCTCCTAGGGGTCTCGTGCCCCATCGAACGATGGCGGCTTCAGCTTCATGAACTCCTGAAGCGCCTTCACATTTCTCCCTCCAGCATCCGCCCCAGCTGGGCCTACTCCGCCAGCTGGACCACCCCCTGCAGCCATGGTCTGCATGAGCTGCGTCATGAACTGCTGAATAGCATCAGCCACATGTCCTGGAGGGTTCGTTATCTTCTTGGCGGCATTCTGAAAGTCCAACAGCAGGCAGTTAGACTCAGATACTAACACTGATGTTTCTGACTGACTGGCTAACTTAAAATCCCAGCAGATTAGAACCCAGAGCTCTGATACCACTAAATGTAACACCCCCAAACACTGGCCTAGGAGTTAAGGGTATTACACACCGCGTATTATTACTTAATAACGCAAGGCTCTAATATTCAAACGCAAATAAGCAAATAAGGCCCAAAACAGAATACTTAAATAAAGTATAATCAAAATGATGTCGTAACATCCCAAAAGTATTACAGAACCCACCAAACTAATATCAGAAGCGGAAGCTAACAAAGAGGCCCAAAGGCTCAAATTCAAATACAAGTCTCAACGAAACAAATAACAAAATGAACTAAACTCCAGAGCTGCAAAGTGACCCTCGCTGATCAATCTGCAATGTTAGATAAAGTAGGGGAATGAGCACACAACTATGCCCAGTAGATGACAAACTTCATCAACCAGCATGCTCAAAACATTTATAGAATGTTGATAAATCAGAAGGAGTTAAAGGAACCCATAAACATGTCAGAAACAGAACAGAAGTCCATACCATTGAGGACTAAACGGAGTCGGAAGCAGACAAGCAGAAAACAGAGTGGGACACTAGCGATCACAGCATACAGACAGAACGAGCAACCAGCTCGCGAACATAACGAGGAAACCTCACTCGTGAACAGAACAGGTGTAAACACCAGTGAACAGAACGGGGAACATCACCCGTGAATAGAAGGATCCTACATAGCGCGCTACGAGACAGCGAAACCAGCCATCCAAAGGCTCAGACACAGAGATAACTAGGTCCCAAAACAGAAGCTTAAATACAGATAAGCACATGTGCACCAACGACACTAGAAAGCACATAGATGGCTTGGAAATCAGAAGGGGAATCCAACCCCGCAAACGGAAGTCAAAACAGTGCTCAAACGAGCAAGTTATGGTCAAAACAGTACCATGTCCGAACTTGTGTCCGGACATCAATGTTCGGACACAAGTCGAGACTCAGAAGTTGAAATCAGACAGATGTCTGAACATGTGTCCGAACTTCGGACACAGGTCGAACATTAAAACAGAAGAAGAGACAGAGGTGTCCGAACATCAAAGGTCGGACGGATGTTCGGACGTTCTTCACAAATCAGACACGCACAAAGTCCGAACTTGTGTCCGGACATCAACGTTCGGACACAAGTCGAAGCCAAAAACAGAGAATGCAGAAGGTTGTGTCCGAACTTCAAAGCTCAGACGGAAGTTCGGACACAGCGAAAACTTCAGAAAATCAAAAGCGCAACAGGGTATGTCCGAACGTCAAAGCTCGGACAGACGTTCGGACACACCAAAATGTGCAGTTTCCAGAAACGGATTCACAGCAGAACAGAGGGTTTAACACAACAAAACAGAAGTAGAGCATTAAAAACAACCTTGGGGGTTTGTAATTATTCAAACAACGCAAACGGACTGATTCACAAACACAATGCAGAGGTAATTCACACATCAGAAACCAGAATTCGAAACGCCCCAAGGTGAACATACTAGCCGAATCCATCAGCCACCTACCTCGAATTAGCAGAGACGGAGTTCCAATCTGAACAGCAGAGTCCAAACCATAGCACTAATTCAAACGCAGTCAGGCAACGCAATTCCCAAACTCTGAATTCGACCACGAACGCAGAGGAGACCAACAACAGAGGAAATCGACGGGGAAACGGAACACAATCGGCTTCCTTAACCCAACCCGAACCTCGCAGTAGAGCAGAATCTGCAGTAGAACTCGAAGGTGCACCACAATCAGCCAACTCAAAGGGATTGAACAGAATGAGATTTTGAGAGAGAGAAGAGAGAAAGGTTTGAGGGTTTCCAACTGAGCGAGAAGAGGAGCGTAAATGAGATCGTGAGAACGTGATTAGAAGTGAGAGTAATTAAGAAGGAAAGAATTAAAATAATAAGAGGTTATTCTCACCAGAATTTAAATGGAAAGGAAGAAAGACCCTTCTACCCATGTCTTTAATCAGAAGTACGTCCATGTCCTAAATCCAAAATACAATAGTGTAAGGCCACTTGTGACGAAATAAATATAACCAAATCTTGGGTTATAACATATATAGCTGGAACTTCGTCACCTTCAAGAGTGGGGACGAAAAGATCATTATTACGATACGCTGGATGCGACTGTCGATGCGGCTGAGCAGCTCTTGGGAGATGCTGCCCCTTCTACGAAGCGCTCAAGGCAAGAAGCCAGAGATGACCAAGCTGGTCAGTCGAAGAAAAATAAGAGGCTGGAATCCCCTGAACGTACTAACGCCGGATTGCCAGGCACATGGCACGTGAGTCCCGAGTCTGAACGTCGTGTCTTTCTTCCTCTCACCCCAAGTTCGGGTCTAGACCTTGGTTCTCGCCCAGAGCGGGAGTCTGGTCATCCGACCCCGATTTGCGAACAGTTTCCTGACTTGTTGGGTTACTTTTCTTCAGATCCTGCTCAAGAAAATACTTTGGAGGCCAGAGGACTCTGCACCGATCCTTCGGCCAATCAAGGTTTTGATCGATCCCTCCTTCTTTCTCGTTCCTTTGTTTTTTACACTGCCCTTCTGTCTCCGGCTTTGTATGTACTCGAACCTTCTGGTAATGAAATTACGTCTGGTTTCACTACTGCGGCAGTCTCTGTTCCTGTCAAGCAAAGACTAAAGAAGAAAACTACATCAAAGCCAAAGGCTCCACAGCCAGAGACATCAGGAGAGGAACAAACCTCTGACAACCCTGAGGCCATAGCCTTATTCTCCATTGATGTTGCTGTGGCCAGGGATGCGGCGCGGGAAAGAGCGACGGAGTATCGGCAGGTGCCCGAAGTCCTGAGCTTCGGAGCAAGCAAAGTGAGGACATCATGGCCTCTTCTTCTTCTTCTCCTCCTCCTCCTCCTCCTCCTGCCAAGGAGTCCTTTACCGGTCCCTCCCAAAAGGAAGGATGGTTTTACCATGGTGGGCACCCTCTTCCCCTGATCTTATGCGAATCTGCCAAGTATTCTACTGTCTGGAAGGAGGCAATAAAGAGATCCGGTCATCCAGACGGGATCTTCGCTCCTCCGGCAACCGTTACTGCTACTAAGGAAAGGTTGCGGATGGGAGATGGGGGGACAGATGCCATTATGCGGCACTCCCTCCCAATAATAGATGTGTTTGACCTCATGTGGGGGGGCATCTTTCAGGTTGGCGTACACTCCTTTTAAATATCTTTCTTTGTGTTCCTTTCTTGTTTTGCTTTGCTTTTCCTCTTAATCTTGTTAACTGTACTACTTGCTTTAGGTGATGTCCATGGCCCAAAGTGTTGAGGTTCACTCCGGAACCTCCTGTCCAGGCTTCGCTATGAGGAGAGCCGAGCCGATAATGCTCAAGAAGAACTGAAGCGGAGCCGCTCCTCTCATGATGCTTATATCGACCAGATTCACTACGAGATTGATCTCAAGGTGAAGGAGAGGACTGAGGCAATAAACAACGATCTACGGCTGTCTCGGCAGGAGTGCGTCCGTCAGCGTGATGAATATGAGCTGCAACTGAAGAAACTTCGAGAAGAAAACTTTTCTTTAAAAAGTCGGATCCTGCAAGCTAACGAAACTTTGATAGAGGTACGAAACCGTCTTGCTTTTGGAAAAGACGAGCTGGCTCGGGCCTTCTCTGACTTAGATGTTTTGCTGAATCAGGTGCGCTCTGCTCACCGGAATGAGGTGGCGTCCCTCCAGGCCGACAAAGCTTTTCTCCATGAGGAGAAGAACTCTTTTAAGCAGGAGGCCGAGGCGCTTTAACTAGAGAAGCAGGCTCTTCAAAGAGAAAATGAGGCCCTTGTTGAGGAGAAGGGGAAGCTCATGCAGGAGCTTAACTGCTCGTCGGAAGAAAAGGCCACACTAGAAGAGTAATCAAAGGCTTCTTTCGAACAAGAGAAGCAGTCTTTGCTTCGGGATTACTCTATTTTAGAAGAGGAGAAGAAGGCCCTTGTTGCAGAGAAAACTACTTTGACAGGTGAGAAAACCAGGCTGAAAGAGAGGGTGAAAGACTTGGAGAAAGCCATGTCACGCCTCCAAGTTGAGAATGCTGAGTCGTCGAACCAAGGTAAACCTTCAGATCTCAATTTTTCCGTCTCCTCCTTTTTCTCCCTTTATTTCTTACCTTTCTTGTGTTCCGGTCTGGCTTGAGCTCTGCCAATCTTCTGAAGCATGTCCGGAAGCTGAATGATTGGGTAAATAGTGCTAAAGAGGAGCTGTCTTTAGCTAATGCTCAACGTGACAAATATCGAGCCCAGGTCCTGACCCTTGAGTCCCAAGTGGCTAAGCTCATGTCGTTTTCACGGCAATCTCAGGAGGAGATACAGAAGCAAGGCACGATTAATGCTCATCTTAAGGAATCCTTCGCTTCTCAGTGCCGCAGGATAGTCGACATCTGCCAACAGATTATCTCGGAGCACTTTCTTGAGAAAGGGGAGTTACTGGGCGATGATTTGTACAACAGGCTGGAGTTCAAAGCTGTTGCCCAGAAGTCCAACTTCGTCAAGGAGCTCGAGAGATTCTGCCGCAGTCGTGGAGAGACATGCTTTGGTGCGGGCCAAGCCTCCTTTCTTCCGGCCGGAAGCAACATCCAGCCGTCCGCCGGAGGGGTGCAGCGTATTTCTAGGAGATCCAAATCTTCTGAAAGCGTGGCTGGTAGTGGGGATAAGTTAGCTGCAGAAAAATAGAATGGGAGTTTTTTATTTTTAGAGGGTTTTTATGGCATGTATCTTTTGTGTTTGCCGAATCTTTTGTAATGATTGCACTCTTGTAATTGTTTTTTTACCCCGCTTGGGAGGAATACAAGTTATTCTTTTCACAATCTTTGCTACCTTTTCTGCCGGAGCCGCCGGTTTCTTATTGCGCTTTTTGCCTTCTATTTTTTATCCAATTTGTTTATTATTGTGGTATCCTCCCTTTTTTGAATGGCGCACATATGGTTATCTTATGCAACACAAGAAGCTTGCGGCTTATTGACTGAACCTTTATTTTAGCCGAATCTTTTCTTTCAATGTATGGCTGACTGCGGTTTTTGGCCGGATTTTTTTTTCAAGGCGTGATAGCCTGCGGCTCGTTGGCCGGTGCTTACTTTCAAGGCATGATAGCCTGCGGCACGTCGGCCGGTGCTTACTTTCAAGGCATGATAACCCGCGGCTCGTTGGCCGATGCTTACTTTCAAGGCATGATAGCCTGCGGCTCGTTGGCCGGTGCTTACTTTCAAGGCATGATAGCCTGCGGCTCGTCGGCCGGTGCTTACTTTCAAGGCATGATAGTCTGCGGCTCGTTGGCCGGTGCTTACTTTCAAGGCATGATAGCCTGCGGCTCATTGGCCGGTGCTTACTTTCAAGGCATGATAGCCTGCGACTCGTTGGCCGGTGCTTACTTTCAAGGCATGATAGCCTACGGCTCGTTGGCTGGTGCTTACTTTCAAGGCATGATAGCCTGCAGCTCGTTGACCGGTGCTTACTTTTACTCTTTTTCAAAAAATAATACCTGTTTATTGAAGAATCATAAATTTTACACATAAAATTTTTTCAAACATTCCCTATGCCAAGAATGCGGCAATTCATACCCTTCAGCATTTTTTAGGCGGTATGAAGCTCGTCCTGTCTTTTGGTGTATGATGTACGGTCCTTCCCATTGGGGCTCTAGTTTCTTAGACTGTTTGACTTCTCGGAGAACCAACACTCTTGGAGCAAAACTTCGCTCTTTTATCCTTTGGTTGAAATATCGCTCTACCTTGGATTTATCTTTTGTCATCCTTATTGCGGCGGTCACCCTAGTTTCTTCGAGGAGGTCTAGACGGTCCTGTATTCCCTGATCGTTGACTTCTTCGTCATACGATTCCCATCTTACTGATGGTACCACAATTTCCGCCGGAATGACAGCCTCTAAACCATATGTTAGTCTGTAGGGTGTTTCTCCTGTCGGCCCTCTTTCTGTTGTTCTATATGACCAGAGGACCTGGGGTAACAACTCTGCCCATTTTCTCTTTCTTTCATCGAGTTTTTTCATTATTGCCTTTACTATCTGACCATTCACATTCTCGACTTGCCCATTTGTCTGGGGGTGAGCCACCGATGCAAACCTTAAGTCAATCTTCCATTCTTCACAAAATTCCCGGAAGCTTTCACAATTGAATTGCGTTCCGTTATCAGTTACTACTGCCTTTGGTATGCCAAACCTGCATACCACATATTTCCAAATGAATTCTTGTGATTTTTTAGCTGTGATGGAGATAGTGGACATTGCCTCGACCCACTTTGTGAAATAGTCGATGGTGACGTATATGAACTTGAACCTCCCCGGTGAAGCTTCTGGGAATGGTCCCACAATATCCAAACCCCACATAGCAAAGGGGATTGGGCAGAGGATAGATTTTCATTCCGCCGGAGGATTGTGTATTTTGTTTCCGTGCTCTTGGCACTTGAGACACTTTCGTATATATTCTTTGCAATGTTCCATCATTTTAGGCCAAAAGTATCCGAGCCTCAAGATTTTGTGTGTTGTGGTTCTTTCTCCGTGATGGTTTCCACAGAGCCCATCATGCACCTCTTTTATTAGTTCTACCCCTTCGGCCACGGTAACACATTTCAATGTTGGTCTTGCGAAAGATCACTTATATGCTGGTTATTCTCAATGAAAATGGATGCGGCCCACCTTTTTATTATCCTGGCCTCCTTCTCTTCTTCCGGCAACTTTCCTTGTCGTATGTAATCTATGATTGGAGCCATCCAATATTCTGTTGTGGCACTCGACTCTACCGTGAATACTTGAGCCTCATCTATGCTTGACGCAGTTTTAACTTTTAGCCATATTTCATTGGGTACTTTTTCGGCCATACTTGCCAATTTTGCCAAGGCATCAGCCTCGACGTTCTCCTTGCGAGGAAGGTGTTTTAGTTTGCATCTCCGAAAATTTGCTTTTAGTTACTGGACTTTGAGCAAGTACCTCCATAGCTTTTCCTCTTTGACTTCATAGATGTTGTCGTTTTGTCTTGCCACCAACATAGAATCTGAGTATACTTCTAATTCTGCGAAAAAGTAAAATTTTATAAGCTTTATTTTCGACAGGATTTTATAAGAAGAAAGAAAGAGAGGGTATCCTCTTATGGACCTTTGCCTGTTGCCCCTAGGGCGGTAGCCACCTCCAAACCCTGGATAAGGGTTTCGTATTCAGCTTCGTTGTTGGTGATGTCAAAGTCTAGTCGGAAGGCGTAGTTCAAGCTTTGTCCGTCCGGCGCTTGTACCACTATTCCAGCTCCTGCCCCATTTTTGCATCGGGCTCCGTCAACTAAGATGATGTATGGATTTTGGGGCTGTCTCTCTTCCTTTGCAAAGTTTGTTTCTGTTATAAAATCTGCTAAGGCTTGGGCTTTAATCGCTGTTTTGGGCAAGAAGTGAATTTCATATTGTGTTAGCTCTACTGTCCAGCTCACCATCCGGCCGGAAGCATTTGGATTGTTCGCTATTTGTTTGAGTGGCCAATTGGTCCTGACAAAGATCCGATGTGACTGAAAATAGGGCCGTAATTTCCTTGATGCCACTACTAATGCAAACAAGATTTTTTCCATGTTAGTATACCGTCCTTCTGTTGGGCTTAAAATTTTGCCGGTATAGTAGACTGGTACCTCCCTTTTCTCCTCCATGATCAAGACAACCGCAACTGCCCAATCTGTCGTGGACAAATAAAGGTAGAGGTCTTGGCTAGGGGCAGGCACACCCAATTTAGGCAGATCCTGAAGCATTTCATTGATCTTTTCGAATGCGTCTATACATTCTTGTCCCCACTGGAATTTGCTGTTCTTCCTTAGAATATTGAAGAACGGGATTGACTTTTCCTGAAGCTTGGAACAAAATCTGCTTAATGCTGTGAGTCTCCCGTTCAGGGCTTGGACATCCTTGATATTTTTAGGTGGAGAAAGGTTGAGAATTGCTTGACTTTTTTCTGGGTCGACTTCGATACCTCTCTGTCCCACAATGAAGCCAAGAAATCTTCCTTTAGTCACACCAAATACCCACTTCTCCGGATTCAGCTTGATTTGGTATTTGTCCAGAGTATCGAATGTTTCCTCTAAATCTTTCATGTGTTGCTCTTTTAATGGGCTTTTTACGACTATATCGTCAACATAAGCTTCCACATTTCGGGCGAGTTGTTGGCAAAATACCTTGTCAATCATTCGCTGAAAGGTAGCCCCTGCGTTCTTCAGGCCAAAAGGCATTACTCTGTAACAGAATGTTCCGGCTGAAGTGATAAAGGATGTTTTTTCAGAATTTTCTTCTTTCATCTTTATCTGATTATAGCCAAAGAATGCATCTAGAAAACTTAACACAGAGCTCTGAGCAGTTGAAACGACCAATCTATCTATTGAAGGCAGGGGATAAAAATCTTTAGGACATGCTTTATTTAAGTCTGTGAAATCCACACATATTCTCCACTTTCCATTTGCTTTTTTTACCATGACAACGTTAGCCAGCCATCGTGGGTATGCTACCTCCCTGATGAATCCGGCTTTGAGGATTTTTTGGACCTCGGTTCGTGCAGCCAAATCCCTCTCTTCCCCTATTACCCTTTTCCTTTGCCTGACTGCCGGATGCTTTGGATCTACTCTAAGTTCATGCCGGATAACACTTAGGTCTATTCCAGGCGTTTCGTCTGTGCTCCAGGCGAACGGTGTCCTTCATTTTTCAGGAATTTCATTAAGTGAGTTTGCTCTCCACTGTCAAATGCAGTTCCTATTTTAAAAAATTTAGAAGGGTCAGATTTTAAATGTACCTCTCTGGGGAGTCTTGAGTTGTTTGTTGTCCTTCCATTTCTTGACTTGGCTCCGGGGAAAAAGGCAACTTCCCCTTGAACTTCTTTTGTGATCCTACAGTTTTGACCACCCCCTCGCTAGGAAGACTGTCCATGATGCAGACCTCACATATCCGAGCCATCTTTTGGCTTCTCCTTATCGTAACCAACTTCCCATTTGTGGTTAGATATTTCAACTTCAAGTGATGAGTACTGCATATAGCCTTGAAAGCATTAATCCCTGGTCTCCCGAGATACATGTTATATCCAGACAGACCTGGCACAATAAAAGCTGTGAGTTTCTCCGTTCTCCTTTCATCCCCTTGACCCAGGGTCATTGTAAAATCTATACTGCCGGAGGACGTGGTAGAGACTCCTCCTACAAACCCTCCTAGAACCGCTGAATATGGCTTGATCCGGTCCTCAGGCACTTCCAACCTTTTAACTGCTTCGGCTGATATAACATTTGCTCCAGCTCCACTATCAATCAGGATTCCCTCCATCATTCGGTCGTTTACCTGCACACGGATGACAAGTGGATCGTTGTGTGGATACATGAAATACCCCAAACTTAGATATGGTGTTTAAGTGATAAGCTAAGATATAAGGAGGCTAAATAATGCCTTAGAAACATTAGGAAACAATTTAAATCAAAGGAAACACCATAAGAGTAGTTTAAGTAAAAACGTGCTCTAAGCTTGGAGAGACTTGGGTGAGCACCCAAATATCATTCTAAGACCTTAGTAATATCCTAATGGTCATTTTAAGTCTATTACCAAAGAAAACCAAGCTCAAAAACAAGTTAAAACACAACTTGTGCTTTAAGGACTCTTAAAGCACATTTTTGAAAAATTGTCTTAGAAAGGGGTTTTAGGTGGCTAAATGCCCATGATTAATGCTTAATTAACTTTTGTACTAATTAGTATCACATTAGGAAGTCTAAATCAATGGGAAATCAAAAATTTCACAATTATGTGCACTAGTTTGTGAATAGTAATCAAATAGTGCCTACTTTAGTCTTTAGTCAATTAAGTTTAGTTAGTTGGTCAAACAAGACCATGACTAGCTTAATTAAAGGGGGTGGCCGGTTTTTAAGGTGATGATTCACCACATGATCAAATAACAAAAGAAAAGAAGAGAAAATGTAAGTAAGGTTACTATTTGCTTTTAAAAGAAAACTTACCTTTTAAGCCATCTCTCTCTCCTCCTTTCTTCATTCTTCATCTTCTCCACCGATTTCTCTTGCTCTCTTTCTTTTCTTTCACGTAAGAAGAAAACTTCATGCTATCTCCATCTTCCTTTTCCCACATCTTGCTCATTTAAGCTCCAAAATCAAAACCAAGCACATATATCTCTTAGTTAGCTCAATCTCTTTGTTTCTATCCTTTCAAATCTCTAAGAGCTTCATTTCGGTGCCAAGTGAAACCTCCATTGAAGGGGGAAAACAAGCTTGGAGACTCCATTAGCTTCTCCATTCTCTTAAGGTAAGGAAAATGTAAAGAAAACTAGGATTCCATCACTTTCTTCATTACCGAAAATTCTACTCATGGGGCTTCATTGTTATGCCTTGTTCTAGCGTGTTTCCTATTCTCCAAGGGCTAGAGGAGGTCCTTATTGCTACATAGCCAAGCCTATTCTAAGACTCTAAGGTAAAACAATCAATTTAATACCTTAAAGCACATTTTTAACCTAGGGTTTATTCCTTAAGGTTAGTGCATGGTTTAGTACTCATGGAATCATTGAATATTTATTAGAACATTGGCAAGGAGAGTTTGGTTGGTGACCAAGATTGTCAAGGAAAAAGGCTAAGGAGGAAAGTTTGTGAAGCTTGTAAAAGAGCAAGGTAAATTTCTTACCTTAAGGTGTTTTAATGCATTAAGGGATGGGGTTTTAATAGGTGATAAGCTTAGCTTAGAGTTTACATTCGGAAAGGGCAATAAAACCTAGGAAAAATAATGATGATATTTGAGAACTTGTGACTAAGGAGCAAATGAGAAAGGTGAAATACCCCAAACCTAAGTATGTTAAGTAAACATCAATATATGATGTAGTAAGGCTAAAATAAGCCTTAGAAAGATTGGTAGACAATTTAAACCAAGGAAAACACAAGAAAATGCCTTAAGGGCAATTTGGGAAAAAATGTGCTCTAAGCTTGAAGTGACTTTGATTAGCACCCAAATACCAATATAAGACTTTAGTAATATGCTAATGGACATTTTAAATCAATTAGCAAAGAAAACCAAGCTCAAAAACAAGCTTAAACACAAAATGTGCTTTAAGACTCCTTAAAGCACCTTTTTGAGAAATTGTCTTAGAATTGAGTTGTGAGTGGATAAATGCCCATGATTACATCTTAATCAACATGTGTACTATTAGTATCAAATTAGGAAGCCTAAATCAATGGGAAATCAAAATTTTCACAAATATGTGCACTAATTTATGAATAGTGCCAAATAGTGACTAGTTTAAGTTTTAGTCAACATAAGTCAATTAGTTGGTCAACCAAGACCATAAATATCTTGGTTATAAAAAGGGGGCCGGTTTTCTAAGGATGAGTCACCATAGACTTCATCAAATAAGGAAGAAAAGAAGAGATAAGTAAAGAAAGTTACTATTTGCTTTTATAAAGCAAAATATCCTTATTAGCCTACCTCTCTCTCTCTTCTTCATTTCCCCTTCTTCTTCCACGGTTTTCTTCTTGTTCTCTCTGTTCCAAACCGTGCCCAACCAGCTCCATACTTGTTCCATCTTCAAATGTCCATAAGTTACTCATTTTAGCTCCAAATCAAAAAGTGAGCATAGATTATTCTTAGTTAGACCAAGACCTACCTTTCTATCTTTTCAAATCCTTCAAAGCTCAAGTTTGGAGCCGTGGAAAAACTCCATCGATGGAGGAAAATCAAGTTTGAAGAGTTCCTTAGCTTCTCCATTCTCTTAAAGTTAAGAAAATGTAAGAAAAATCATGTTTCCATCACTTCCTCACCATGGCCAAAAATTTGCCTCTTAAGCTACCTTGTTTTATCCATTGTTCTAGCTTGATTCTATTCTCCAAAGACTTGAGGAGGTCTTACCTTGCTTCATTATGAAAGCCATTCAAAAATTCAAAGTTAAACTTATACTTTCAAGCCTTAAAACACATATTTTAACCTAAGGGTGAATCCCATGAGTTTAGGCATATTGCTTAGTACTTATTATATTATTTGGATGTGGATTAGAACATTGGCAAGAGGATTTAAGTCCTGGCCGAAATGCAATCAAGGAAACTTAAGGAGGAAAGTAAGAGAAGCTTGAGAAAAACAAGGAAAATTGCTTACCTAATGATGGTTTAAGGTTTAAGGAATGAGTTTTAGATAAGTACTAATGTGGCTTAGAGCTTACATTATGTAATGGGTTATATAACCTAGGAAAAACAATTTGAACAAGCTTATGAACTTGTGATGAAGGAGCCAATGGGAATGAGTTAGTAATATAAGTTTGAGATGAGTTTTAAGAGCATTATAACTACTATGAGATTGATGGGTGTATTTGCAGGTTGAAAGCTTTTATACGTGGGAAATTCAGTGTTTAAGTTTAAGTCATTTAAGGGCCTAAGAGCCATGTCATTTAAGAGCCTTAGTGCTATTCAATTTAAGATTATTGCAATATATTGAGTTTGATGTGATTGAGTTGGTTTGGGTGAGAAGATATGATGGGAAAGAACTTGATGTGTGTGAGATGGTTGAATGAGGAAAACAATGCATTTGGGCATGATAATATACTAGAGAAGCTATGGCGAAATTTGAGTAGAAAACAAAGTGTTTAAGTGGTAGTGGTGAGTTAATATGCCCTAGGATTCACTAGGGATCATTATGAGGAATTTGAGTGGAAATGAGTTAGATAAGGAGTTCTTGAGGTTTAGAATGACCTAGAATTGTCTAGGAGGAAATTAGAGGATTGGTGGGTGTATTGAACATACCAAAGTCATGTTATGAGGAATGGTAGGACCTGTGCAAAAACCTGGAGGAACTGATGTATAATGCTTTGAGATGATTTAGGTATGAACTAGAGAGTAAAACAATGAGAGTTTCGGGAAGTTTGTGTAAGAGGTGGTGATGTTAGTAGTGGGCTAGTAAGGTTTAGTTCAAATGGTAATGTGTGGACTTGGGTGATGGAAGTGAAAACTGTAGGAGAATGTTGTAAGTCGTCAAGGAAAATGACTAGAAACGTATAAGAGTGTATGATCATGGGAATGGTGAGTAAGTTGCATAAAAGAGGTGGAAATGTCTAAGGAGGGTGTTGCATGGTCAAGGTAAATGAAGAACAATGTCAAGGTGTTATGGTAATGGAAAGAAATGTATAAGTAAGCTCAAGAGTTTAGGAGTGATGAGTAACAAATGAAAAGAAGAGAAATTGTGCACGGACATGCAAGATGACCTTGGAAGGTTTAACAAAGCAAAGATGGAATGTAATGATGTTAAGGAGGAGTTATATGGGTTGAAAAGAAACACTTTGGTTAGTGGAAGTTTTATACAAAATGTACATGTTGGAAATATAAGGAATTAATTAACTAGTGTTAGGAATTTCTTGCAAGAATTGAGTAAAGGTTGGAATGATCTTTGGAGGTTATTTTAATGAGTTTGGAGGATGATTAAAGGTGGGTTTATGGGTCTAAATGATGTCAGAACACATTAGGAGGCTTGAGGAAAAGTTTGGAGAAGATTGGACAATTTTTGGGCTTGTGTTAGAATGGTCCGACCCAGTTGGTTGGATCGGACATGGGTCGGACGTCCACTGTTAAGTCACCCGTAATTTTTCTGGAATGGTCCGACCCAGGGGACTTGGGTCGGACATGGGTCGGACGGGTGAGTCTTAGAAGACGGAAAGTTTCTGGAAAGGTCTGACCCGGTTAGTTGGGTTGGACGGTGGGTCGGACGACCCTTAAGACTTAAAAAAAAAAGAAAACCCAAAGA
Organism: Limonium bicolor; assembly: GCA_023374045.1. Lineage (NCBI taxonomy): Eukaryota > Viridiplantae > Streptophyta > Magnoliopsida > Caryophyllales > Plumbaginaceae > Limonium > Limonium bicolor. The sequence goes on from CM041776.1 coordinate 114,099,546, forward strand.
GAGTTTAGTGGTATTAATGGTACCCCATTAAGAGGGCAATGATGATTAGAGGTATAAAGACCTAAGGGATTAAGTTAAGTATAAACTTAAAAGTTTAAGGTTAAGTTTGTAAGATTAAGTTGTAAAACTTAAGAGGTGTTAGGTGGGGATCATTAAGGGTTTACTAAGTTAATTAAGTTGAATTGAGATAAGTTATTAACAACCTAAAACTGAATGAATGTTTTAGGACTTGGAATTTGGACTCCGGAAGAGAGTAAGCAACCGAACGACCAACGGTGAACGGTGCAGTTCTTCTTGTGGCCTGCTTGCTAACGAGGTGTCCCTCGGCTTGTGTGCTATTTGTTTTTGTGTGCTCACTAAACAAGATAAAGCATGCAACCGGAACATTATGTTTATTGTATCGTTGTGTGATGTTTGAAAGCTAACACAACTTACCGTGAGAACTTACTAACCAAGGTTTAGTAAGCAACTGAGTGAGACTAAGGAACACTCCATAATATTAGTTTGTTAATAACCAAAAGAGGTTTAATCAACAAACATTGTCTTGAGACTTCTACTAACTGGAACTTAAGGGGGAGTGAGGAACCCGGGACTGACTCCGGTCATGCATGCTAAGGAAAAGGGGGTCGGTATCTATAGCAGATCCGACTTCCGCTTAAGGACTTGTCTTCGGACTTGTTGCCTAGGGCCGGTTGCTGGCTCAGCTACATTGGACATACAGTCCAAGGTAGGTGGCATTAAGATGGTGCGGTAGGATCACCTAAATCCTAAATTATAAGATAAGTTGTTTATTCACCCGGTGGAGTTAATAGGTCATTGGCTAGGGTCGCTTTTGACCCGACAAAGATAAACATTGAGATAAGATACAATCATTTCTATATAAAGAGTGGTTTGTATTCTAAGATTAAGATAAGGTTTGAGATAAGTTGCAACCATTCCTCTTTAAAGGATGGTTTGTATTATAAGACTGAGATAAGCTACTTTCATTCCTTTTTAAAGGATGGTTGTTTTCTAAGAGTAAGATAAGACTAAGACTGATGTACGATAAGGAGGGACTAAGATTAAGAGGAAACATAACTTAAGGAGTTAAATAATTAACTCTCTAATTAAGGGAACACATTTAAGTCGTTCATTGTGTTTGAACTTTGATTGTTCATTATTGGTTTGTTGTTTATTGCACCTTCCATTATGTTGTGCATCTAATCAACCTCCATGCTATCGACAATTAGTCGTCGTAGCCACATTAGCTTGGGGGCCATGAGAGGATCGCACCAGCATTCGTGCTGACCCCCTTTGGGGGCTGTTTTTACTACACAGGTGAACGTCAGGAGGCGGCCGTCGCGAGAGTAAGAAGGGGTACAAGCGTTATGGGTTAAGTGTGGCCTATGAGTTGTGCATGTACACTCGTATGGCAATTTGAGTTAGTAAAGTGTATGGGTTGTGAGGGGTTTGTAAGAAGGATATGTATTGGGTTAGGATTTGTATGTACTAATGTTCGGTATATTCTATAGTCAGACCGTGGCAAGGTCCTGGAATGTATTGGAATCCTCTGCAGAGTTTGTATATATGTTGATAAGTTTGTGATAACCACGATTGGATCGAGATGGGGTGTTACAAAAAGTGGTATCAGAGCGTAGTTACGCTCTGAAGACAAGAATTACCGAACTTAGGAGAATACAGAGGTTGAGTTTGAGTTACGGGCTAAGGGTTGAGTGATAGAATGAGAGGTGCGTTAGTTAGGACTTCCCGGTATTTACCGGATATCTATAGTACCTAGACCCGCCCTCCACATCCCTAACCCTGTTTATGTGGAACAAATGCCAGAGAGAAGAAAGCATTCTCTTACTCGGGAAAACCCGATCTGGTAGTTAGTTAGCAGTAAGCAATACGAGAAACATCTTGTTAAACCACAGTTATGAGAACTTGAACATTTAACTGGGGCGCAGCGGTGAAACAGACGCTACCAAGGGAATTCTACCAGTAAGGGAACGGTAATTACCGACAACATGGGTTGACATGCTACGCAGTCGAAATAACCCGCCATACCAATGGTAGGGAAAGCACTACGAGTGCAATGGATAAGGAAATGATAAGAGACATGAGTACCGGACAATGGTCCGAATGAGCATAGCAATGGGATAATACAAAGCTTAAGGGATAAGATTACTGGAAAGTCCAGTTAAGAACCGGAACTCCAAACCCCATACAATGAAGAAGGTTACAAACCTGGCCGACATAACGCGGACGACGGTAGGAACTCATACAAATTGTATACCAGAATAGGACTACGATGTAGTGCCTAAAGGTGGATCATTACCTAGTTACCACGACAAAAATGTGGGAACGGGAGCGAGGATTAAGACATAAGAAAATAACAAGGGGTTCCCTCAGGAAGAGGAACGCCCGGATAAGTGACAGTACGGTCAAAACAATAGGAGACTGCCGGATGGCTAGTTGTCCAAAATGGAAGAACATCGAAGGAGTCCCGAGGACTACCAAGGATATAAAAAGGTCAGGTGGAAGTACCACTACTGGCGCACACGGTACCGAAAGCTCATCTTGCATGGCGCACTTGCCATAGCAAGTGCTACCACGATTAAGCTACACAGAGAGCCAACATGGCGAGGTAACAGAATGCTACAGTTGTAGTTATACCGGATTGTGAATCTATAAGAACGGTAGAATGAAACCTTGGAAAGGCCTGACGGCCTGACCATGATGAGATGAGTGGATACACCAGTCAGCAGGGAGCTGAACTTGGACAGAGTACTAAACGATATAAATATTTGCAACGGTGTAACCTACTACAACAACAACCGACAGTGCGGTAAGAACACCAAACCCGGATCTCAAAGAGGAACCTAAGAGATCGCTCAATAATCCGAGCAAAAACACTACGTAAGTAACAACATACATGGAATGTATCAAGAGTACAATGGCAGTTGACAGAACGACTTCCAACAAGGATGGGATAAGACTCCCAGATTGATCACTAAGAATACCAGTAATGAGCATTCTTCAATGAAGATGTTGGAAAACCCAGAAAACAAGGGTAAAAGAAATGAACATAAGCTATAACCCACTAAGGATTAAGGACGTACCACCCTAGAAAAGGAAAGCCCAGAGGACTAACCCCACAGAGCGGGCATAGTCGAGCCGAACAAACTGATGAATGACAGTTAATACTGCTTGCCTAACTCATTAACACCCAAGTGTGAACAATCATCAACGGGTGGTGTAGTCAACGGAAGTTGAACGACGCGTTGAGATGGAAGTATAAGATGACAGGATGACATCCAACTTGGACACCGTAAGGCAAATGCCTAATACAAACCTAACCTTGATTGCTAAAAGACGTAAGTCTAGTAAATGATAGTATTTTCGAGGACACTAAGTAACCTCAAATCACCTGAATAAACTTCCATAGCAGGAAGCAGGATGCAGTGACTCACCATGAAACCCGATACTACATTCAATATGTAACCTAATGATGGATAGTGTTCAAGGAAACAAAAACCTTTAAGGATGACCTACAGATGAGTGAGAGTACAAGTAATGAACTGAAGCACTAAGCACTAAGAGCCTACAAGCCAAAGATGTTAACCACATCAGAGCCGAGGCACAGCGAGTTATAAGAGAGCTTATTTAAGCCATGAGGAACTACAATGTGTGGATATGAACAGTTACAAACCTGTAACTTAGATTATGGAAATGTTGTCAGGAAAGTGCACCAATGAGAATGATGAGATAGTACATAGACAGGGGCGGAGAACGAACCATGCCTTTTAGGGTGGGGATACCTCTCCTTGTTGTGAGGCCATGAGTGGGAATAAACCCCTCAAAAAGGGCTTTCACTTATTAGAGATGCAATACGCTTTTGTTAGAGAATGGGAAATGTAAACCTTGAGACTACCTTTAAACATACCAGATGCACTTGAGTGATAAGGAAGGCTGCAGAGATAGACCCCATATCCAACACCCAAGATGTAAGAATCAGTAATCGTCAGAGATAAACATGGTGAATGCACAGAATGGCACGTCAAGTGACCAACGCTCAGAAGAGCTTGAGATTAAACGAATGACTTGTTCAGTAACCGGTTAAATTACATGGTAAACAACATCATAAGGATGAAAGAATGCGAGAGAAATTAGCCTACTTATGAACCTGAGATTGAATTAAAACACCTTCACATTTAGATACAACCATTTTACAGCACGGTATGACAACCGCCAAACACCGAAATTGGAGGACTCCCAGTGTGTTTACACCAAGAAGGGATCGAATAAGATAAGATGTTAGAGTAAATGAGCAAGTAGTTGCGCCATCAATGGACAATGTGGTAAAGGCCAGCTACCACGGTAGTAGTGGTCATGAGTACAATATTTATATAAGAGGATTAAGTCATGGTGCGCGGTAAAGCGACCGTTGTGTATGAGCCGTCAATATTGACACTGAGGCAATTAAATTTATAAGCTAAGACCGATATAAGTAAGGAAATAAGAGGGTAGACGAACTGTGCATTGATGCCAGTAGTCTGGACCTGGTTAGGTAAGATTTCACAGGAAGCACACTACCCATTCCTTAAGGAACTGGAAGTGCATTCCTAGTAAAACAAATATGAGAAAGAAGATAAGAGGCTCTATGGAAAGAGACCTCAGTCACTAAGAGACCAAATCAGTACGAGATACAGAAAGAACTAGAGCATACCATACATAAGAACACAATAAATAAATTTTCCTTGATTAAGTTCAAGAAGAACAATAAGTGTTATTATAGAACGATGAAAGAGGAGATCGACAACAGAATACTTCATAATTAGCAATAGCTAAACGTGTGACAGACACTTTGAGTTTACTAAAACGAGACGTGGGACGACTGCACCCCACAGGGGCTTGCAGGCCTAACACACTCATTTATGAGTTAGTTGGGTAAGTAGTAATGTACCAGTAAGGTACCCCATGCATGTAAACGAGTGGTGTAAGGAACACGAGAAGTAGTCGACTCCGTACCACGGACAACGACGCAAGATCAGACAAGAGCAGCTACTACCGCAAACAGTCGAAGAGAAGAATTCAGTTGAACCAACAACACAAAGGAATCAGAGAACAAATAATTAAGGACTATGAAATGCGAAGAACACGGATTGTTAAGTACAGACATTGGACATGTCTTAAGATGTAAGAGATTAAACTGTAAAGCGCAATAAGCACTAAACAGTAGTTTCAGATTAAGAATCATCCTCAGACCAAGGGTTAGATGGAAAGAACAATTTAGACACTTGAGAAAACACTAAGAATACAAACATTATACCGCCAGGAAGACTGGATAGACGAGCTACAACTCATCAAGGCCGTGTATATATAAAGATAACACGTGACCATTGAGGGACCTTTAGTGCTAAACCATAAGCACGCAGGAGAAAGATATACAATACTGTAAAAGGATAAGAGAGGCAAATAAGCCTAAAACTATCAGAGTCGTGCAGCGGAAGCTAGCAGATCAGTACCTTTGAGGTTAGACCAAACTAAGATCAGAATATGGTATAAGTACCGTTAAGAATCCTCGATGCAGAGATTAAGTCATTAGCATAGTTATGACCCTCTGATCGAATTATAAGTGAGATAGACGACATGGAAGCTAGAATGCTTGGTGAGAATTAGACATCTTGAACTTATGTTCAAGAATGATATAGTATTGATTACGTGGGCGTAATCCATTTTAAGGGGGGTAGAGCGAAAACCTCTTAGCGTATGTTTGTGTACTGAGTACATAAACTACGGTGTGCATAGCACAAAAGAATTTGAGAATATGTTTTACATAAACATTTTGAGATAAATCATGGTTATTGCACACAGAAGATGTGAATACCATACATATTAAGTACCTATCTTGTTAACTCCGGTATGAGTACAAGTTAAGAGAATTAAGGAAGAGGATTAAGGAGACGTAAGAAATAAGGAATATATGAGGTATGAGTCGATATGAGACTATGTGTGGGATAAGAATAAGATAACACTATTGGATATTGTTCGATATGAATATGAGGAAGAAGATAGTAATGCTATGAGATATAAGATGGTGAGAATTGGTATGAGACGGTTATAGAACTTAGTAGGAATTTAAGTCTTGAGGTAATTACTAAGAGATGAATCGGGAATGTAGATGGACTGAGTCCACACCTTGGAGATGTAATGATTACGACTAGAATCACTAAAAGATAGAAAATTGGAAATGACTAAAATATTTGATGTTTGAAAATGACGTGGGAGGTGGAACTTGATTTTCTAGAGATCAAGGGAAACCAAACACAAATTGGGGTGGAAGGATAGTTCAACACTGATGCTGATCACATCAGGGTTGGATGATTCCTGAAACTCCCTACCAGTGGTCACAATTAAATCACCTTAAGGATAGAGGCATTAGGATAAAATGAAATTGGAGTTGTTTTTATTTTTAATTAGAGGAATTATTCCTCACATGACCTCGTAAAAAGGATTACCTTTTTACTGAGTCTCACCCATGAAGTCGAGGACGCACGAGCCTTTGTCTTCGGACCGGTGACATGGGGAGAGCAGAGTGTTTTGTATTCTGGCCCATGGTGACGAGGACGAACGAGCCATTGTCTACGGACCGGTGACATGGAAGAATACGTTGGAAATTATGTGAATGTTTTAATCGTCAAGAGGAACAAAGAGAATTTTGAGTGCTATACATGTTTAAGCATGTTGTGTGATATTTAAGTAAGCATATGGCGGACCTAAGGATTCAATGAGTTTAAGTATACATAAGTATGATCTGTATGATCTGTGGAATGAGGTAAGATATGTATTCTATTAAGATAAGGTGCATGGGAACTTTGGGGACAAAGTTCTTTTAAGGGGGTAGATTGAAATACCCCAAACCTAAGTATGTTAAGTAAACATCAATATATGATGTAGTAAGGCTAAAATAAGCCTTAGAAAGATTGGTAGACAATTTAAACCAAGGAAAACACAAGAAAATGCCTTAAGGGCAATTTGGGCAAAAACGTGCTCTAAGCTTGGAGTGACTTTGATTAGCACGCAAATACCATTATAAGACTTTAGTAATATGCTAATGGACATTTTAAATCAAATAGCAAAGAAAACCAAGCTCAAAAACAAGCTTAAACACAAAATGTGCTTTAAGACTCCTCAAAACACCTTTTTGAGAAATTATCTTAGAATTGAGTTTTGAGTGGCTAAATGCCCATGATTACATCTTAATCAACATGTGTACTAATTAGTATCACATTAGGAAGCCTAAATCAATGGGAAATAAAAAATTTCACAAATATGTGCACTAATTTGTGAATAGTGCCAAATAGTGACTAGTTTAAGTTTTAGTCAACATAAGTCAATTAGTTGGTCAACCAAGACCATAAATATCTTGGTTATAAAGAGGGGGCCGGTTTTCTAAGGATGAGTCACCATAGACTTCATCAAATGAGGAAGAAAAGAAGAGATAAGTAAAGAAAGTTACTATTTGCTTTTTTAAAGCAAAATATCCTTATTAGCCTACCTCTCTCCTCTCTTCTTCATTTCCCCTTCTTCTTCCACGGTTTTCTTCTTGTTCTCTCTGTTACAAACCGTGCCCAACCAGCTCCATACTTGTTCCATCTTCAAATGTCCATAAGTTACGCATTTTAGCTCCAAATCAAAAAGTGAGCATAGATTATTCTTAGTTAGAACAAGTCCTACCTTTCTATCTTTTCAAATCCTTCAAATCTCAAGTTAGGAGCCATGGAAAAACTCCATCGATGGATGAAAATCAAGTTTGAAGAGTTCCTTAGCTTCTCTATTCTCTTAAGGTAAAGAAAATGTAAGAAAAATCATGTTTCCATCACTTCCTCACCATGGCCGAAAATTTGCCTCTTAAGATACCTTGTTTTATCCATTGTTCTAGCTTGATTATATTCTCCAAAGACTTGAGGAGGTCTTGCCTTGCTTCATTATGAAAGCCATTCAAAAATTCAAAGGTAAACTTATACTTTCAAGCCTTAAAACACATATTTTAACCTAAGGGTGAATCCCATGAGTTTAGGCATATTGATTAGTACTTATTATATTATTTGGATGTGGTTTAGAACATTGGCAAGAGGATTTAAGTCCTGGCCAAAATGCAATCAAGGAAACTTAAGGAGGAAAGTAAGAGAAGCTTGAGAAAAACAAGGTAAATTGCTTACCTAATGATGGTTTAAGGTTTAAGGAATGATTTTTAGATAAGTACTAATGTGGCTTAGAGCTTACATTATGTAATGGGTTATATAACCTAGGAAAAACAATTTGAACAAGCTTATGAACTTGTGATTAAGGAGCCAATGGGAATGAGTTAGTAATATAAGTTTGAGATGAGTTTTAAGAACATTATAACTACTATGAGATTGATGGGTGTATTTGCAGGTTGAAAGCTTTTATACGTGGGAAATTCAGTGTTTAAGTTTAAGCCATTTAAGGGCCTAAGAGCCATGTCATTTAAGAGCCTTAGTGCTATGCAATTTAAGATTATTACAATATATTGAGTTTGATGTGATTGAGTTGGTTTGGGTGAGAAGATATGATGGGAAAGAACTTGATGTGTGTGAGATGGTTGAATGAGGAAAACAATGCATTTGGGCATGATAATATACTAGAGAAGCTATGGCAAAATTTGTGTAGAAAAAAAAGTGTTTAAGTGGTAGTGGTGAGTTAATATGCCCTAGGATTCACTAGGGACCATTATGAGGAATTTGAGTGGAAATGAGTTAGATAAGGAGTTCTAGAGGTTTAGAATGACCTAGAATTGTCTAGGAGGAAATTAGAGGATTGGTGGGTGTATTGAGCACACCAAAGTCATGTTATGAGGAATGGTAGGACCTGTGCAAAAACCTGGAGGAAATGATGTATAATGCTTTGAGATGATTTAGGTATGAACTAGAGAGTAAAAAAATGAGAGTTTCGGGAAGTTTGTGTAAGAGGTGGTGATGTTAGTAGTGGGCTAGTAAGGTTTAGTTTAAATGGTAATGTGTAGACTTGGGTGATGGAAGTGAAAACTGTAGGAGAATGTTGTAAGTCGTCAAGGAAAATGACTAGAAACGTATAAGAGTGTATGATCATGGGAATGGTGAGTAAGTTGCATAAAAGAGGTGGAAATGTCTAAGGAGGGTGTTGCATGGTCAAGGTAAATGAAGAACACTGTCAAGGTGTTAAGGTAATGGAAAGAAATGTATAAGTAAGCTCAAGAGTTTAGGAGAGATGAGTAACAAATGAAAAGAAGAGAAATTGTGCACGGACATGCAAGATGACCTTGGAAGGTTTAACAAAGCAAAGATGGAATTTAATGATGTTAAGGAGGAGTTATATGGGTTGAAAAGAAACACTTTGGTTAGTGAAAGTTTTAGACAAAATGTACACGTTGGAAATATAAGGAATTAATTAACTAGTGTTAGGAATTTCTTGCAAGAATTGAGTAAAAGGTTGGAATGATCTTTGGAGGTTATTTTAATGAGTTTGGAGGATGATTAAAGGTGGGTTTAAGGGTCTATATGATGTCAGAACACATTAGGAGGCTTGAGGAAAAGTTTGGAGAAGATTGGACAATTTTTGGGCTTGAGCTGGAATGATCCGACCCAGTTGGTTGATCGGACATGGGTCGGACGTCCACTGTTAAGTCACCCGTAATTTTCTGGAATGGTCCGACCCAGGGGACTTGGGTCGGACATGGGTCGGACGGGTGAGTCTTAGAAGACGGAAAGTTTCTAGAAAGGTCCGACCCAGTTAGTTGGGTCGAACGGTGGGTCGGACGACCCTTAAGACTTAAATAAAAAAACCCTAAGAGAGTTTAGTGGTATTAATGGTACCCCATTAAGAGGGCAATGATGATTAGAGGTATAAAGACCTAAGGGATTAAGTTAAGTATAAACTTAAAAGTTTAAGGTTAAGTTTGTAAGATTAAGTTGTAAAACTTAAGAGGTGTTAGGTGGGGATCATTAAGGGTTTAGTAAGTTAAGTAAGTTGAATTGAGATAAGTTATTAACAACCTAAAACTGAATGAATGTTTTAAGACTTGGAATTTGGACTCCGGAAGAGAGTAAGCAACCGAACGACCAACGGTGTACTGTACAGTTCTTCTTGTGACCTGCTTGCTAACGAGGTGTCCCTCGGCTTGTGTGCTATTTGTTTTTGTGTGCTCACTAAACAAGATAAACCATGCAACCGGAACATTATGTTTATTGTATTGTTGTGTGATGTTTGAAAACTAACACAACTTACCGTGAGAACTTACTAACCAACGTTTAGTAAGGAACTGAGTGAGACGAAGGAACACTCCCTAATATTAGTTTGTTAATAACCGAAAGAGGTTTAATCAACAAACATTGTCTTGAGACTTCTACTAACTGGAACTTAAGGGGGGACTGAGGAACCCGGGACTGACTCCGGTCATGCATGCTAAGGAAAAGGGGGTCGGTATCTATAGCAGATCCGACTTCCGCTTAAGGACTTGTCTTCGGACCTGTTGCCTAGGGCCGGTTGCCAGCTCAGCTACATTGGACATACAGTCCAAGGTAGGTGGCATTAAGATGGTGCGGTAGGATCACCTAAATCCTAAATTATAAGATAAGTTGTTTATTCACCCGGTGGAGTTAATAGCTCATTGACTAGGGTCGCTTTTGACCCGACAAAGATAAACATTGAGATAAGATACAATCATTTCTATTTAAAGAGTGGTTTGTATTCTAAGATTAAGATAAGGTTTGAGATAAGTTGTAACCATTCCTCTTTGAAGAATGGTTTGTATTATAAGACTGAGATAAGCTACTTCCATTCCTTTTTAAAGGATGGTTGTTTTCTAAGACTAAGATAAGACTAAGACTGAGGTACGATAAGGAGGGACTAAGATTAAGAGGAAACATAACTTAAGGAGTTAAATAATTAACTCTCTAATTAAGGGAACGCATTTAAGTCGTTCATTGTGTTTGAACTTTGATTGTTCATTATTGGTTTGTTGTTTATTGCACCTTCCATTATGTTGTGCATCTAATCAACCTCCATGCTATCGACAATTAGTCGTCGTAGCCACGTTAGCTTGGGGGCCATGAGAGGATCGTACCAGCATTCGTGCTGACCCCCTTTGGGGGCTGTTTTTACTACACAGGTGAACGTCAGGAGGCGGCCGTCGCGAGAGTAAGAAGGGGTACAAGCGTTATGGGTTAAGTGTGGCCTACGAGTTGTGCATGTACACTCGTATGGCAATTTGAGTTTGTAAAGTGCATAGGTTGTGAGGGGTTTGTAAGAAGGATATGTATTGGGTTAAGATTTGTATGTACTAATGTTCGGTATATTCTGTAGTCAGACCGTGGCAAGGTCCTGGAATGTATTGGAATCCGCTGCAGAGTTTGTATATATGTTGATAAGTTTGTGATAACCACGATTGGATCAAGATGGGGTGTTACAAAAGGAGATAGTTTAAGAATGACAAGGTGAATTATAAGAACATTTATATTGCAATGGGAGCCTTGTTGTGTGTATTTGCAGGTCAAAGGCTATATATATTGAGGAAATTCAGTGTTTAAGATTTATGCATTTAAGGGCCTAAGAGCCAAGTCATTTAAGGGCCTAAGTGCCAAGCAATTTAAGTTTATGCACTATGTTGTGATGTAGTGTAGTTTTGGTGTATGATGTGTGTTAAGATGGTGTAATGAGAATTTAGGTGTTCATGGTTGTTTGATGGTGAAAAACTAAATGTTTTGGTGTAACAATATACTAGAGAACCCATGTCAAAATTTGGTGAAGAACCTAAGTGTTTAAGATGTGTTAAGGAGATTTCATGACTAAGGAAGCACTAGGAAACTTTAGGAGTTGTTTTGATAAAAAAGAGTGAGTTTAAGGTGTTCTTGAGAATTAGAATGACTTAGGCATCATCATGGAGGATTTAGGAAACAAATGAATGTCTTAGGATATACTTGTGTATTTAGGACTTAGGCAAATATTGGTAAACAAGTAGGAAGGAAATAATGTGTTGGAAGAAGGAGGCATAAACTTGTGAAGGAACTTTAAGTAGTTGCATAAAGGAATTTTAGATGGTGAAAGATGACTGGGAGATGATGTTATAGTGGTGAGAAAACATTGTGGCATAGTGGTTATGGTAGGTATGAACCACCACTTTGAAGCCTAGTGAAAAACATTATAAGTGTTGGCATTATTATAAGGAAAATGCATAATGACTAAGGTGGATATTGGTGAGTGATTTAATGGGTTTAGTGGAGGGCTTAAGGTGTGTTTGAAGTGCCCAAATGAGGTTAGAACATACTAAGATATATGGGTGAAGTTTGGAGTCAAATGGGAATTTAAAAACAAAGGTCTGGAGCCGACCGACCTTAGGGACCGGACCTGCAAGGTCGGTCGAGCCCAGTTTACATTACCAGAGAAACTTTCTGGAATGGACCGACCTTGGGGACCGGACTTACAAGGTCGGTTGGGCTTGTATTTTGTGTATGAATTGAGACTCTGGAATGGACAAACCTTGGGACCGGGCTTACAAGGTCGGTCATGTCTAAAATTTTGTACAAGGATATGTCTCTGGAATCGACCGAACTTGGGACCGACCTTGACAAGGTCGGTCAGGCTTAAATTTACAAAGGGCAAAACTCTCGGGAATGGACCGACCTTGGGGACCGGACTTGCAAGGTCGGTCGGGGTAAAAACTTTCAACGGTAATAAGTACTGGAATGGACCGACCTTGGGTAAGGTCGGTCGGTAAGGTCGGTCGAGCCAAAAACAAAAAAAAAAGAAAACTTTAAGATCAAAAGATGTTAATTGGTGTTAGGGTACCCCATTAAGAGGGTAATGATGATTAGGAACCTAAGGACCTAAGGAATTAAGTTAAGTATAAACCTTAATGATTAAAATTAAGTTTATAAGGTTAAGTGGTAAGGATTTAAGAGAGTATTGAATGGGAATCTTTAGGGACTAAGTGAGTTAAGTAAGGTGCAAGTAACTAATGGCCTAAAAATGAATGAATGTTTTAGGTTTGTGAATTGGGACCCCGGAGAAGGTTAAACAAACGACAGTCGACGGTGAACGGTACAGTCTTTCTTGTGACCTGCTTGCTAACGAGGTGTCCCTCGGCTTGTGCGCTATCTGTTTATTTGCTATGACTAAGACAAGATAAAGCATGCAACAGGTTATACTTGTTCTCGTTGTGAATGTGTTTTCTTTACACTAACCCACGAGACTTGAGATTGTTACTAACTAAGTTTAGTACTTATTGAGTTAATAAGAGGAGTTAAGTATTGGTATCTGTTGGTTAATACCCGTTAAGGTTTAACTAACACATGATTTGTAAGATTTTCACTAACTGGAACTTAAGGGGGGAGTGAGGAACCCGAGACTGACTCCGGTCATGCATGCTAAGGAAAGGGGGTCGGTATCTGAATCAGATCTGTCCTCCGCTTAAGGACTTGTCTTCGGACTTGATGCCTAGGGTCGGTTGCCGGCTCAGCTACACTGGACTCCCGTCCAAGGTAGGTGGCATTAAGATGGTGCGGTAGGATCACCTAAATCCTAAGTTTAAGATAAAATACAACCATTTCCATTTCAGAAACGGTTTGTATACTGAGATTAAGTTAAGGATAAGACTGAGGTATGTTAAGGTGAGCTGAGGATAAGTGGAATCAGGTCTGGAGGAGGTTATTACTAACCCACTTGATAAAGGAACGCTTGAGTCGTTCATTTGTGTGTGAACTATGTATGTTCAAGTGTGGATGGTTGTTTATTGCACTTCATATTATGATTGTTTATCTAATCAATTTCCATGCTATCGACAATTAGTCGTCGTAGCCCCGTTAGCTTGGGGGCCACGAGAGGGTCGTACCAGCATTCGTGCTGACCCCCTTTGGGGGCTGTTTTTACACTTGCAGGTAAGCGGCCAATGAAGTCACACCACGAGAGTAGGAGCGGGTAGACTTAGGTTGGACTTTTTTTTTAGTACGGGTTGCGCCTGTGCACCCGTCTGTTGATATTTAAACTTGAGAAATGTTATGTGGTTTTTGGAGATACTTATAACTCGGTTGGTGTATGTATTTTGGATTGTCAGTTGTAAATGTTTAAGAAACGGTATTTCTTGTTGTTCAGACCGTGGCAAGGTCCTGGAGTTGGTTTATTTCCGCTGCGATGTTTATGTTTCATTTGTTAAGTTTATGGTAACCACGATTGGCTTAGGACGGGTGTTACAATACAGCACTCCATCTTCATCTTCATTAGAAAAGAATATTGGAGGAAAGCTTTCTCTTTTGGCAATCTTCCTTTCCGGGAGTTCCTGATGCACTTGATGAATGTGCCTTTTTCTTTCATTAGGGGTTAGTGGTCCTACCTCCGAAAAAAGTCATGTGAGTTTTCTTAGAGAATGTTTTGTTAGCCTTCTTTTTGGGAGAGGGGGTTTGCTGTAAATAAAATGCAAAAAATGAAAATTCAATTCCTCTAATGTCGCAATGTGATGCGTGAAAATTTATCCCTACATGTTCGTTTTTAGGAAGACAATCTATGACCAGTCTCACTTTTCAAGAAGTTTTGTTGTCCGAAGAAAAAGAGAAAAAACTTTTACTTTCCTTCTCTACAGACCTGTTATCATACCAACTGATTTGCCAGGGTCAAGCCTGGGGTGAACTTCCTCCTCCTGCCAGCCTCGTGGTGCATTCTGGGCGCCGCCTTGCTGACCGCCGTACTGCCTTTGTGTTCCGTCTTGCTGCTCTCCCTTCTTCTTATTTTCCTCAATGATTCGGAGTTCCTTGGCCAGGGTAACACAGTTTACAGTCCGATGGCTGTGGTTTCACTAGTGGAAAAAAGGTTTTTAACCACGGTTATTTTGCTTATATACCACGGTTAGAAACCGTGGTTTATGCTCCCGTCGCATATAGAAAATTGCCTATATACCACGGTTGATAACCGTCATTTTAAAGTAGACTATATACCACGGTTTGCGATGACCGTCGTTTAAGACCGTTTTTGGACGCGGTCCTCAACGATTTTAAACGACGGTTTAAGAAGAGAACCGTGGTATAAAGTCCTTTTATACGACGGTTAAAGGTCAAAACCGTGGTATATTATCTATAAAATCAATGAATAAACCACAGTTATACATATAACCGTGGTTTATAGTCTCTGAAATATTTTTCAAAATCGCCGGCGATTTAGAAGTGCCGCTTCGCAGATATCAAACAGAGCACAGAAGAGAAGAGAATGAAGAGGCTAGAACATGTGTGTTCCTTGTTTGCGATTTAGGGTTGCAAAATAATGAGTGAAGAATGGCGTACTATGTTCCTTGTTCGCGGTGGGTTGCAAAATTACTGTGAAGTTGAAGAGAATGAAGAATGGAGGCGTAGGTCATGTTCCTTGTTCGCCGGTTATGGTTGCGAAAATTACAGTGAGAATGAGTGAGTGAGGACGAGCATGTTCCTTGTTTGCAAGTGTAAGCTGCAAAAATTACCGAAAAACAAGAGAATGAGTGAGGAAGAGCATGTTCCTTGTTCACGATTTAGGGTTGCAAAAATTACCGTGAGCTAGTTGAAGAGAATGAAGAATAGTTGCACAGCATGTTCGTCGGTTTGGGTTCCAAAATTATCGTGACATTGAAGAGAATGAAGAAGAAGAGTGCTTCGTCGATATATAAGAGAATAGAGAAGAAAGCGCCGCGTTAATTTTCAGCCGAAAATTAAAATTCCCGCCTAGACTATATACCACGGTTGATCAAAAAGCCGTGGTTTAATATAGTAAGATGTGCAATATAAATGACGGTTGCCTAGGAACCGTGGTATATAGGTACCCTATATATGACGGTTCTCCAAGAACCGTGGTATATTCACTCCGGCATGTACTATATACCACGGTTGCCCTGAAAACCGTGGTACATAACTAACCTATATACGACGGTTCTGGAAGAACCGTGGTATATGCGCTCTGGTATGCACCTTAAACGACGGTTTCTATTAAAACCGTGGTTTATAAACTTTAAACCATGGTTTTCCATTTAACCGTGGTTTAAACGCCGTCATTAAAAACATTTTTTCTACTAGTGTTTCCATGGTATTCGCAGAATGCAACTTGAATTTCTCCCTGCGGCGGCTTTCTTGGCTGAGAAAGATATCCTTCTCTTACTGCGGCAGCATATTTTCCTCGGTCGATGTAGACAATGGTCCTCGCCCCCTGATGCTGCGGCCCCTGAGAGGAAGACCCGGCGGTCGACTTGTAATAATATGGTTTGTATCTTGACCCCCCTCTTTCGGCATTCCCACCTTGCCCCTCTTTCTTTTCTGATGCTGCTGTATTTTTGAAGCTATCTGCTAACTCTTTTGCCTTGTTTTCTGCTATCTCAAATTTCAAAAAATCATGGATCATTTCAGCTAATTCCCCATGAGTTTTTGGTGCTTTTGTTGCAATTTTTCCAGCAAGCCGAGGCTGAGCCAAGCCATTACCAAAGGCTTTAATCAAGATTTTCTCATCGATATCATCAATTTCTGTGACCTTCTTATGGAAACGCTCACTGTACTCCATCACGGTTTCTCCCCTTCGCTGCTTGACGTCCACCAATTCTATTGTCTCGTTTTTAACCCTCTTGCTCGCGGCGAAGTATTGTTGAAATTCTTCAATCAGTTGCTTGAAGCTGGTGATGGACTGCGGCGGCCTTGGGGAGATCCACCCCAATGCTCTCTTCGAAAGCGTTCCTGGGAATAAGTTGCAGAGAGCGAGAGAGCTGATCCCTTGAGTATTCTGTTGGAGAAATATTTGACTACTTCTACAACTTAGGCAGTGTACCTATCGTTTTGCGGAATAGTGGATTTGTGGGTTGTCGTACTCTTGGGGACCTCGCTGTGGATAACTGATAGTGTAGTAAATTGACTGAGATTTCTATTAAACAGATTTTATCATTTTTTGAAAGATTATGATTAACATCTAACTCATAAGACAATAACAAAAACAATTAAAACAGAAAAGAAATAGAAATTGTAAATCTTTTTGTTTTTAAAGAAGCATCCCGGGTTGTTCTGCTCACCTATTTTATCCAACTATATCAATATAACTTTCCCACTTTAGCAATAAACTGAGGAATCTTAATTAGTTCATTGACCGGTCCTTGTACAATAAACCCAGATTAACTTAAACAACAAGCCGCAATTCTTTGCCCAAGTCATTATTAATTAATCGCTTAATTACCAATTCCTATTGGAGACAGATTAACCTATAGGCGAAAACACGCTTCTAGTCGTTAACCCGTTTTGACTTCCTATGTCTAGAACATTGTCTCAGCAACACATTTTAACAAGAAACTACAAATATCACTTTAATAGTTGTACAAGAAGATTAAAGCGCATTAAGGACAAGAATCAAAATACTGCTTAGATAAATTATAGTGGAAAGCTTACATAACATAATTATATAAAATAGGCTCACTTCCTAACCCAGGAGGCTAGGTTTATTAATCACACAAAATTATACAAACAAAAATAAAAAGATAGTTGGATAGAACAAAGAAGAACGAACAGATGGGCAATCGACTTCTTCGTTGGTTTTCTGGAAAATAACAGCGTAGGGCTAATGAATGTTGGGTGAACTTTGGTGAACTTCGATCAACGATGGTGAACTTTGGATTTAGGAAGGGATTATTGAAGAAGATTGAAGGAGCGTGGGTTTTATAGAAGAATGGAGGAGGAAGAAGACAGGTGAAGAGGGAAAAGTACGAGAATAAGGAAGAATAGAGCATCCGGTTCCATGTGCCTGGAAGGAACAGCTTAGAACAAAGGATTTCGACCGGATCAGAGTGTGATCCGGCCGGATGGGTAATTAAATATCCCACCTATATGTAAATGCCAGCCTGGCAATTAAAAAGAAGGACAGGCTGGCAACTCTCGATTTGACAATGTAAAACACTATAAATAGGGGTTCAACCCCACAATAAAACATACGTTCTCACATTCGAAATTACATACTGTTGCATTATCTGCGCGATTCTCTCTCTCTCAAAGCTCGAGCACTCAGTAACAAGGTAACTTGATGAAGCACAAAGGCCTAGCAGTAGAGTAGGGATTCGATTAGAGATTTAGATAGGAGCTTAGGGAATTTAGGAACTTACTATTTCATTTGGCGCCGTCTGTGGGAAACGAATGGCTCAAGATCTTTCTTGGCAACCACGAGTCCACCGGAGGTAACCTGATTTTGAGCGAAACAACGAAGCTTTGAAACTTTTGAGGTTGTGTCTTTTGCAGGAAAAAGCAAGGAAAGTACCTGTGCAAGGATGGCTCCAAGAACAAGGAAGACACCCCGACCTGAAGGCGAGACCGATAACGTAAGAACAACCGAAAACAACAGAACAGAAGCTGAAAACATGATCTCCAAGCAAGCGTTGGAGGAGATGCTGAAAAGCTTAGTCAGAACCATCGACGAAAGGATAGTAGAGGGGAATGAAGTTCTGCAGCAGGAGCTGATGCAGCGAGATGTAGAATACCAGAAGAAATGGGAGGACATGACTGAGGCGCTTGAATCGCTCAAGAATCGCGACTCCGAGGCGAGCAACAGCCGGAAGAAAGAGCAGCTAGAGAAAACTCTGATCATCAGCGACGAGACTGAGGAAGATGATTCGATCGACATGACTCTCTACCCCTTCTCCGAGGAAAATCAGGAAAGCAAAGCTTCCTCTCACTTCGTTGCACCTGCAGTATGAAAAGTATGATGGAACGGGGGACCCTGCTCTTCACGTTCAGAAGTTTATGTTCGCAATGAACACACAGGGGATAAGTTCTCTCGCCCTCTGCAATTTGTTTCCGGGAACATTATCCAAAAGAGCGCTCGGTTGGATCTCAACAAGACCCCCGCAGTCGATCTCAAGTTTTAAGCAATTGACTGAGGAGTTTCAGCAATACTTTGCCGCAAGCAAGAAGATCAAGAAGGAAACAATAGAACTAATGGATCTCAAACAGAGGAAGGGGGAGACAGTGAAAGAATTCAGCGAGAGGTTTCATAAGCAGGTAGCAGAAATCGATGACATTGATGAAAAGATCCTAATCAAGGCTTTCGGAAACGGGCTAGCACAGCCAAGGCTCGCAGGGAAGATCGCGACAAAAGCCCCAAAAACCCATGGAGAGCTAGCCGAAATGATTCATGAGTTTCTAAAGTCAGAGGTGGCGGAAAATAAGGCCAGAGATTTAGCAAATAAGCTTCAAAGCGGTTAACGACAAGAAAGGAGGATCGAATGGGAATGGCTCTTCCGGCAACCTATCAGGAAGTTCATCGGGAGGAAGCTCAAGATACAAGCCTTACTACAAAGCTCCATCCCAGGCGCCTCAGTTTCAGAATGCCCGAGTTGCCGTCAGATTGATCCAGGCAGGTATGCGGCGGCGGTCAAAGAAGGATATCTGCCTCCACCAAAGAAGCCTTATCCAGGGGAGATTCCGGTAGCCTTCTGTGAGTACCATGGCTGCAAAAGCCACAGAACCGCAAACTGCGCCACTCTGGCCAAAGAGTTGAGGATCATCGAAGAGGACAAGAAAGCAAAGGGAAAGCAGTGGCAGGCCAAGCAGAAGCAATATGGCAGGCAAAATCAGTCCACCTCTCGAAATCACCGGAAGAAGAGATCCACCCTGAGCTTAATCACGCAAATCAGTCGGTATGATCTCAGGTTTGTAAGAAGGTGGAGAAGTTTTTCGTTTCTTTGATGTTAGGTAAACCCAGTCACGCCAACAATAAAGCAAGGGCGGTGTAATTGAACTTTTTCTTTTCTTTTAGAAAAACCTATGTTGAAAAATCCCCGGAATCTTCCGGTAATAAAAATCTAATAAACTTTTTCTCTTAAGCAAATTCTCAGGTCTCTTTTCAGAGGTAGGACCGTTGACCCCAAGCGAGAGAAAAAGACATATTCATGCGGTACATCAAGAGCTACCGGAAAGAAAAATTGCCAAGCGAGAGAATCTTCCCCAGATTTTCTTTACAGACGAAGACGAAGAAGGGGTGTTATACCCTCACAATGATCCATGGTCATTCGGGCGCAAGTAAATGACAGGATGATGGAAGGAATCCTGATAGACAGCGGGGCTGGAGCGAATGTCATATCGGCCGAGGCAGTTAAAAAATTGGAGATTCCAGAAAGTAAGATTAAACCATATTCGGGTCCTTGGAGGCTTGTTGGGGGCGTTTCTACCAAGTCTTCAGGGAGCATAGACTTCACCTTAACATTGGGATTGGGAGACGAGCGAAGAACTGAAAAGCTCACAGCTTTCATTGTACCGGGACTTTCCGGATACAATATGTATCTTGGCAGGCCAGGATTAATGCTTTCAAAGCAATATGCAGCACTCACCACCTAAAATAAGTACTAACCAGGCTGGAAAGGCGGTGACCATTAGTGGAAGTCAAAAGATGGCTCGGGTATGCGAAGTACGCATCATGGAGGGAATGCCGGAGAAGAGATGGTCAAAACGGTGGGGTCGAAAGGAATTCAAGGGAAAGCTCCCTCTCCCGCCAGAGCCGGATCAAAGGCAGAAGACTGTGGAACCTCTAAAGAGTCACCACAAGAGAAGGGTAACTTTCGCCTGGAGCACGGACGAAATGCCAGGAGTAGATCCAAGCGTTATCCAGCATGACCTGCGAGTGGATCCAAAGCACCCAGCCATCCGGCAAAGAAGAAGAATAATAGGAGAGGAAAGAGACTTTGCGGCACGTGCTGAAGTGCAAAAACTGCTTAAAGCCGGATTCATCAGGGAGGTGTCCTATCCCAAGTGGTTGGCTAATGTTGTGATGGTTAAAAAGTCAAATGGCAAATGGAGAATGTGTGTGGACTTCACAGACTTGAACAAAGCATGTCCTAAAGACTTTTACCCACTACCATCGATAGATAGACTGGTTGCTTCAACGGCTCAAAGCTCTGTCTTAAGTTTCTTGGATGCGTTTTCAGGATATAATCAAATAAGAATGAATGAGGAGGATTCAGAAAAAACATCTTTTATTACCTCGGCCGGAACCTTTTGCTACAAGGTGATGCCTTTTGGATTAAAAAATGCGGGTGCAACCTTCCAAAGAATGATAGACAAAGTGTTCAAACAACAGTTAGCCCGGAATGTAGAGGCATATGTCGATGATATCGTGGTAAGAAGTAATTCCTGGGTACAACACATGGAAGATTTAAAAGAAACCTTTGACACCCTAGACAGATTCCAAATCAAGCTGAATCCGGAAAAATGTGTATTTGGAGTTACAAAGGGGAAGTTCTTAGGCTTTATCGTTGGGCAAAGAGGGATTGAAGTGGATCCCGAAAAAACTCAGGCAATCCTCGATCTGTCACCACCAAAGAACATTAAAGATGTGCAAGCATTGAACGGAAGGCTCACGGCTTTAGCAAGATTCTGCTCAAAACTCCAAGAAAAGTCAATACCATTTTTCAGCATTTTACGAAAAAACAAGAAATTCCAGTGGAGTCAAGAGTGTATAGACGCCTTTGACAGGATCAAAGAGATGCTCAAAGAGTGCCCAAGCTGGGTGTTCCGGCACCTGGTCAAGACTTGTATCTCTACCTCTCTGCCACAGATTGGGCAATAGCAGCTGTGTTAATAATGGAGGAGGAGAAAAAAGAGATACCAGTGTACTACACCGGAAAAATCCTAACTCCAGCGGAAAGCCGCTACACCAACATTGAAAAAATATTGTTTGCATTAGTCGTTGCATCCCGAAAGCTTCGGCCTTATTTTCAGTCACACCGATATTCGTTAGAACAAATTGGCCACTGAAACAGATAGCAAACAACCCAAACGCATCCGGGCGAATGGTTAGTTGGACCGTCGAGCTCACCCAGTACGAAATCCACTTCCTTCCTCGAACAGCCATAAAAGCACAGGCCTTGGCGGACTTCATAACCGAAACAACCTTTGCCCAAACAAAGAGAACCAACCAACCCGTACGTTATCCTAGTTGACGGAGCTCGATGCAAGACTGGAGCGGGGGCCGGAATAGTGGTCCAAACGCCGGATGGAAGAACTCTTAACTTTGCGTTCCGGCTGGAATTTGAAGTAACAAATAATGAAGCAGAATATGAAGCCCTCATACAGGGATTGGAGGTCGCCACTGCCTTAGGGGCAACAGGTTTTTTCTAATAAAACAGGGTTCTCATTGTGTCTATAGGAATTTTTTATACATGCCCCCTAAAGGGGGAAGAGTGGGACTTACCTCTTTGTTTGTTATGCAGAGTTAGAAATATACTCAGACTCAATGCTAGTGGCGCGACAAAACGATAACATCTACGAAGTCAAGGAGGAGAAGCTTGGAAAATACCTGGCCAAAGTCCAAGAGACGAAGGCAAACTTTCAGAGATGTGAGTTAAGACATCTTCCTCGAGCAGAAAACATAGAGGCCGATGCGTTAGCTAAACTGGCCAGTATGGCCGAAAGAATGCCCAGTAAAGTCTGGATGGAAATAAAGGCAAACTCAAGTCTGAAGGAGATCCGAGTATGCACCATTGAATCAGACGCAATAGCCAAGTCTTGGATGGCACCCATTGTTGAGTACATACAAAGCGGAAACTTGCCACAAGATGAGAAGGAGCGGCAAAAACAAGGCGAAGGGCTGCATCTTTCTTTTTAGAACAAGGACAGCTCTACAAAAGATCATTCGCGAGGCCAGCACTTAAGTGTGTTACCATAGAAGAAGGAGTAAGGCTCATGGAGGAGCTACATGAGGGGACCTGTGGGAACCACCAAGGAGAAGGGCAATAGTCCACAAGATCCTAAGGCTGGGGTACTATTGGCCGAGGATGAGGGAATTTTCAAAAGAATACATACGGAAATGCATAAAATGTCAGGAACACGGCCACAAAATACATAGCCCCCCACACTGAAGCCATATTGTCCCCGATCCCATTTGCCATGTGGGGATTGGATATCGTTGGACCTTTTCCGGAAGCATCCCCCGGAAGATATAAATTCATTTATGTGGCCATTGATTACTTCACCAAATGGGTGGAAGCCATGCCAACAGTATCCATTACCGCAAGAAAGTCACAAGATTTCATCTGGAAGTATGTAGTCTGCAGATTTGGGATCCCAAAAATAATAATAACAGACAATGGAACTCAGTTCAACTGTAAAAGCTTCCGGGAATTCTGTGAGAATGGAAGATTGACCTGAGATTCGCATCGGTCGCCCATCCACAAGCAAACGGCCAGGTAGAAAATGCGAATGGACAAATTGTCAAAGCTATAAAAAAGAAGTTGGACAGCAAAAAAGGGAGATGGGCAGAGTTGCTACCTCAGGTTCTCTGGTCCTACAGGACAACCGAAAAGGGCCCAACAGGGGAAACTCCATATAGCTGACCTACGGTCTGGAAGCAATCGTTCCGGCTGAAGTTATAGTCCCATCGATTAGATGGGAATCCTTTAATGAAGAAAACAACAATGAAGGGGGGTGAAAGACGGCCTTGACCTGCTTGAAGAAACCAGGACTATGGCCCAAGTCCGGATGGAAAGGGATAAAGCGAAAGTGGAAAGATATTTTAACCAGAAAACAAGGGAAAGAGGCTTTGCTCCAGGTGAACTGGTCCTTCGAGAGGTAAAGCAACCAAAGAAGCTAGAGCCCCAATGGGAGGGACCATTTATAGTACAACGGCGAACAGGGCAAGCTTCATATCGTTTGAAAAATAGTGAAGGATACGAGTTGCCTCACTCATGGCATGCCGAGTGCCTCAAAAAGTTTTATGTATAAAAACGTTTCTTACAAAAGTAATAAAATGAGGTATTCCTTTAAAGCAAATTTTTTAATGTACCATCCGGCCAGTGTGCCTACAGGCTATCATGCCTTGAAATGTACCATCCGGCCAGTGTGCCTACAGGCTATCATGCCTTGAAATGTACCATCCGGCCAGTGTGCCTACAGGCTATCATGCCTTGAAATGTACCATCCGGCCAGTGTGCCTACAGGCTATCATGCCTTGAAATGTACCATCCGGCCAGTGTGCCTACAGGCTATCATGCCTTGAAATGTACCATCCGGCCAGTGTGCCTACAGGCTATCATGCCTTGAAATGTACCATCCGGCCAGTGTGCCTACAGGCTATCATGCCTTGAAATGTACCATCCGGCCAGTGTCCTACAGGCTATCATGCCTTGAAATGTACCACCACCAGCCAGCATGCCTATAAAAACTAGGAATTTACTATTTCGTAAAAAAGCTTAGAGCAAAGGCATAATGATCTTCCATATAAACAAAAGGGGAGATCTACAAAGCATTTGGAAATCCGGTCGCTCCGGATAAAGCCAAATGAAGAGTGTATGAAACTAACTTGTAAGGAAGTTACTTAAAACATTTAAGGGATGCAAAAGAAATGGTAAAACGCCAAACATCACCAAAATAGTAATCCAAAATACAAATATACAAGATTCCTGTGCTAACAAATTGCTGTCTAAAAAGCATCTATTCCTTAGCAGGCTTCTTTACAGCAGACTCTTTGGAGACACTCTCTGCAGAGTTAGATTTTCCAGCAGCTTGACGAAAGCCCGCAACCTCCTGGCGCAGGCCGCTATCGGGGGGAAGGAAAGAAGCTTGACCAGGCCCAAAGACTGTCTCACCAGGGATACGACCAAACTTCTCAAAGTCTTCAAGAAAGTTGCTCTTCCGGGCAACATTGTCAAACTCCAGCTCATTATACAGATCGTCATCCAGTACTTCCCCCCTCTTCAGGAAGTACTTGGAGATGGCTTGACGACAAATGTTGGTAATCTTCCGGCTCTGAGAACCGAAAGCCTTTTTTAGATGGGCAATAACAGTTCCTTGTTTCTTCAACTCTTCTTGGGCCTGACGGGCGTAGGCTGTATGTTTGGCAACATCCCCTCAAGCTGCAACACCTGAGCTCGGTAAAGATCGCGGTCAGAACCCGCGGCAGAAAGCTCCTCATTCAGCTTATCAATACGATCGCTGAGCTTCTCGACATGTCTTAAAAGACTTTCAGGATCTTTTTTAAAAAGAAGAGGGGGGAAGGAAAGCGGAATCAGTAAGAATAAGGCATAAAGATAAAAGCGGCGGAAAAAAGACCAGTAAGACTCACCCTTGGCCGGAACCTTAGCACTTTCGGGTTGCGGAGGGCCATGGCCTCCTCTAAAGCTTTCACCTTCCCCTCCAGAGAAGCCTTCTCGGCCGCAAGAGCAGCTTTGCCTGAAGAAAGAGCTGTGTTTTCATCCGTCAAGAGCTGCTTGGCCTCCTCTAAAGCTTTCACCTTTCCCTCCAGAGAAGCCTTCTCGGCCGCAAGAGCAGCTTTACCCTCAGAAAGAGTCGTCTCATCACCAAAAACTGCTTCTCTTGGTCAAAAGCAATTCGAGTTTGCTCATCCAGAGCATTCTTTTCCTCGGTTAATGCGGTGAGCTCTTGAATAAGTTGGGCTTTGTCTCCCACCAAAGCCTCATTCTGCTCAGTCAAAGCTTTTTTGTCCGCCTCAAGGGATTTAATTTCTTTCTCAAGGGCAACATTCACACCCGCAAAGTAAGCCTTGTCTGAAGTAAGGGAATCTACGTCCCTTTTGTGAGCAGCTTGTACCTGCCGCAACAAAACTTCCAAGTCAGACAAAGTATGCTCTGGTATCAAACATTCTTTTCACCGGAAGGTTTGTGGAGTACCTGCTTCAGGATACCCTCTGTGTGGAGGCTCTGGTTTCTCAGAGCAAACATCTCTTCCCGCAAATTCTTTAACTTTGATTCGTATTCGTCTCGAAGACGAACACATTCATGGCGAGATGACCGCAATTCCTTGTTCAAAGTGTCTGTCCTATCTTTCACCTTGCGGTCAATCTCATAGTTTACAATATCCATGTAGCTATCATGGTTAGAACGGGTTTGCTTTAACTCGGCTTCAGTATTATCGGCCCGACTTTTTTCACGTTGCAGGTCAAACTGAAGATCCCGAGTCTGAACTTCAGCGCTTTGAGCCATAGACATAACCTACAAAAAAAACAAACAGAACATAAAAGCTTAAAAAAATATATCAGAAAGGCATGGGAGGATGGGAGGAAGGCGGCGCTTACTCGAAAAATGCTTTGCCACATCAGATTGAAGACATCTCCCGTGGGAATGGAATGACGCATGATAGCATCGGCTGCTCCAACCCCAGCTCTCAGTTTTTCCTTGGTGGCGGTAACAATGGATGGAGGAGCGAAGATCCCATCCGGATGGTCAGAAAGTCTTATTGCTTCCTTCCAGGCGTCGGTATATCGAGCAACATCGAAGGGGATCTTGCGCAAAGGTTGCCCACGGTAGTAAAACCATCCCTCCTTCTGAGAAGGACCGGTAAAGCCCTCCTGAGCAGGGGGAGGTGGAGAGGAGGAGGGAGCAGCAACATCCTCCCCTGGAGAAGAAGAGGGGGCGGCAATGGCCTCCCTTTGCCTGTCTTCCCTCTGCTTACTTCGGAGCTCTGGGTTCTCGGGCACAGCTCGGTACTCCTTCACCCCCTCAGATGCTGAATCACCGACCCCAGGGATGTCTTGTGGGACTGAGGTGCCAATAGTCCCACGGTCACTTTCAGTCTCAGAAGCCTCCGCGAGAACAGCCTTCGGCTTTAACACGGTTTTCTTCCGGAGTCTTTGAGTACCGGAAGCTGGAACAGCAGGAGAAGGGTGGGCCGGACCGCGAGCAACCTCGTTGTCAGTAACGGTGATGGGTGCGCCTTGAGAGCCTGAGAAAGAAAGGGTCAGCATAGAATGAACAAAAAAGGAAAGGCAAGAGTTTCCTTCAAATAAGAGAGAACAATACGTGGGTTAGTATCTTCCAAGATAGCACCATGGGCCGGATCGGAAGAGAAATACCCTGCCAAGTCAGGAAACAATTCACAAATGGGGGTTGGGTGACCAGACCCCTGCCCTGAACGAGAGGCAGACCCCTGGCCTGAATCAGGAGTAAGAGGGAGAAAACGCGACGCCCAGACCCTGGACTCACGTACCAAGTACCTGGCAAATCACCGCTTGAACGGGCTGGAGACCCAGTAATTCTTTTTCTTCTGACCAGAATGGTCCTTGTCTTCATTACCCCTTTGCCTCTTCTTGGAGGGGGAGGCATTCCCAAGAAGCCTTGTGGCCACATCAACAGCCGCATCAACAGATGCGTAATAATCAACTTGCTCATTCCCATATTGAAGCCGACAACATTCCAGCTATTGAAGGGTCCAACCTTATGCCTCTAGAAAAGAAATCTGCCGGAACGATGAGAAAGTAAGAAAAAAGGTCAAAGGTAAAATTTAGATAAAACTGACCAATAAGACTTACTGTGATATTTCTTCAATGATTCCAGGCGCGCCGGGGTAAAAAATACGGAGACCGTAGGCTGTTTTTTGCTTATCACCTTCAGGATTTCGAGATAGGCGTTTCTTGCGCCGGGGAAGGAGGACAGCTGAATTGGCCTTTCGGGATCGAGGGGCAGTAGGAACTCCCAAAAATCGGCCTGGTGGTGGGACAATGAAAACGAACATCGGGAGTTCCACCCGGAAGACGCTTTCTTATAATCAAAGAGAGAAAAGCCGGCCTTCGCCTTGATAGTCAGGCTATCAGGGTCGTCCCTTATGGTATAAAATTGGGCAAATTCGGTCGCTTCTACCCGAATTTTGCTCTCCTCACAGAGGAGAACATAGGCATGGAGGTAAGAAATTGCCTTCGGGTGTAGGTGAGCAAGCATGCAGCAGCGCCGAATCAGGAAACCTAGAACGAATGGATGAGGGGGTACGGTCAGGCCCCGAGAGAAAAAGTCCGCGTAAACGGCATATCCAACCGAAATCATCGTGGGGATGTGAGTCGTCGGAAGGAAGGAAGATGCAAGTACCCAGTGGGACTTCGACATCTTTCAAACAAGAGGAGAAGGGAGGAGGTATCAGGGAGGATGGAGAAGGTTCTCGGTCAGCCGAGAAAGGAGCGGTAGATTCAGATAACGCTGGGCGAAACCTTGGGGTGAAACGGTACCTTAATCGCCTCTCTAGCAGGGACGAAAATTCGCAGCTGCCTTGTTTCTTCTTGAGCTAGACGACGCCATCGGAACAAGAAAGCGGAGAGCAAGAAGCGAAGCGAAAAGAGTGAAAGATCCGAAAAAAAAAGGATGCAAAGAGAGGCGATGGAATCTGGGCAAACGAGGAAGAAGATATCTGAAGGAGTTCGAAGCTAGAGCTTTGGAAAAAAAACGATTCCCTTTTCCCGCCAGTTGATAAAATTAAAGGAGATCCTGCACCTTCCTGGAAACAGGGCGCTGACACAAAACGGCTCTGCAAATTCTACATTGAAAAGGCGCAGGCACGGGCCAGGCACGGGCAAGAGCACAATTAGAAAAAGAAAGTTCTTTTCCTTTTTTTTTAGAACAAAGAAAGGAAAAGAGAACTTGTGGGACTAAGGGGAAATGATAGCCGGAAGAATAAAAGGCCTCAGCCGGAAGAGCAAAAGGCCATAGCGTCAGAATAAAAAAGCAACAAAAGCACACACTGAAAAAGGAAGTTCTACTTTTTATGTTAATATAATCAAAGTAGAACTTGTGGGACTGATGAAGAGGGAAAAGTACGAGAATAAGGAAGAATAGAGCATCCGGCTCCATGTGCCTGGAAGGAACAGCTTAGAACAAAGGATATCGACCGGATCAGAGTGTGATCCGGCCGGATGGGTAATAAATATCCCACTTATATGTAAATGCCAGCCTGGCAATTAAAAGAAGGACAGGCTGGCAACTCTCGATTTGACAATGTAAAACACTATAAATAGGGGTTCACCCCACAATAAACATACGTTCTCACATTCGAAATAACATACTGTTGCATTATCTACGCGATTCTCTCTCTCTCAAAGCTCGAGCACTCAGTAACAAGGTAACTCGATGAAGTACAAAGGCCTAGCAGTAGAGTAGGGATTCGATTAGAGATTTGGATAGGAGCTTAGGGAATTTAGGAACTTACTATTTCATTAGGTCACTTAAATAGATTTTCTTCCTCTTTCTCCCTTCAAAACGCCGAACTTCTGCTGAATTTTTAGTCGCGTCCGAACATTGGTCCGACCTTCAATGTTCGGACACATTGCTTTGAGCGCTTCAATTCCAAAAATCTCGACTTGTGTCCGAACTTTGATGTTCGGACACAAGTTCGGACATGCTCCGTAGGTCAGACTTCCGACTTTTCTCATTGCGATTCTTGAACCATGTCCGAACGTCGATGTTCGGACTGAAGTTCGGACATTCCATCAGGCGCAGCACACGAACTCTCGACTTGCATCCGAACTTGGAAGTTCGGACACAAGCTCGGACATTCCTTCAAAATCCTCTAAATTCATCGTTCTGACTCCAATTCGACCCCCGTTTGTTGCATCATCTCCCTTGTGAGTTAATCTATTGTTTCCTTGGCTTTTCTCTGCATTTTAACATAGAAAAAGGTATCAACCCTTAACAACAACTAACCAAAGGAAAACGTATGACAAGTGTGGAATATTATCCATGCGCATAAGAAAAATAGGCATTAAAGATCATTAAAACCAGTCACATTTCCCACTCATCAAACCTCCTCACACTTAACCTTTGCTTGTCCTCAAGCAAAGCAGGAGTAAGATACCTCAGAATGCCTTAGGACCAAACCTCGGGATTACATAAAAATAAGGAGTCAAGCCACAATAACCACCCAAGAATCGATCTGCTCTTAACTGCATGTCTTCTTTAAACAGTGAAGCACGCTTTTAAAACAAAAGATTATGAAGAAGTCAGATCATGAAGTCAAAACGTAAAGTAACCCAGAACCTTCCAACCTTTTCTCTTCTCAAACCCGTGGATGACAAGGGGTGTAAAGTTCTGCCATATTCCGCAGAACCTTTCAACACCACGTACTCATGATCTAATTAAAGGATGTGCCATAAACATAAGACTTTAAAGAGCTTCCTCTTTTTTTTCTTTTGCATACATATTAATTTTTTTCGCGCAAACAATTCATCCCCCAGACTTTTCTCTCCATCCTTTAACGGTATTGGGTCTCTTTATCCCAGATCAGATGACCTTAGGTAAACGGGTGATGAAGCACCCCAAGGACTTAATAACCGGATGGAAGAGGCCTGTTTTGGTTCAGAAAAATACTTAGATCAGAGGAGTACCTTGCCTTTATCCTTCATTCCAGACATTCTCATCATTCCCAAGGTTCCAAGTTAAACTAGTTCTGACTCCACAACTAACTTGCCCACAAACATTTACAAAATTCAGATTTTACCAAAGTACGAAAACACACAGGTTTGAGCAAACCAAACCCTTAAGGTTATCACCGGACTCGACTCCACAACTAAAGATCCACCCAAGTATTCAACACCAAGAAGCACTCTAAGGAAATTACCCCATGTAGCCCAAAACCAAACAAATATTAGTGCGAGATGCAAGATAAATGGCTGACACATTCAGAAAGATCTCCCCCTTCCTCACACTTAATGAGGAGCAATGTCCACATTGTTCAGAAAAATATCACAAGAAAGAGATCGCCTGAAATGTGTCAGACTCACAAGGGTGCAAGTGAAGAGTTACAAAGTTATAGACGTTAAAGCACAGGCTGAAATGAAACCAAAAGAGAAAGAAACTGAAAACTCCCCTGATGTCGTTTATGATTGATGGAGGAAGAAGGTCTTCCTCACACTTAGTGTCCTGGTAGGGGAGAAGGTTTCCTCACACTTGCTTCCAAGCAAGTGTTCGGCATGGAGTCAGCACGATAAAGCATACTTGCACACATTCAACAAACAAGACAGAGAATATGCTAGAAGCATCATATTAGTGACAACAGTATTCGGAGTTAAAGATTAGAACAAACTAAAATTGAAATAAATTAAAAAAAATACAACCCAATCAAAATAAAAGAAAAAGGTCTAACACAACTGAAAGTAAATCCACACAGAAGTCCAGATATGGCTTCTAAACAAAAAGTAGCAGCAACCAACACACAATCACTGTGGGGGCGGGTAGTACGCCTGCCACTGCTGAAACTGAGCGAGTAGGGCCTCATAGTCGTCCTGGGAGCGGTGCCTGCTGCTGAAGAGTCTCGATCTCCGCCTGATAGCGGCGATC
The DNA here is from genome assembly GCA_023374045.1 of Limonium bicolor. Classification (NCBI taxonomy): domain Eukaryota; kingdom Viridiplantae; phylum Streptophyta; class Magnoliopsida; order Caryophyllales; family Plumbaginaceae; genus Limonium; species Limonium bicolor. Next base: position 114,130,603 of record CM041776.1, read on the forward strand.
CATCTCATCAAAACGAGACTCCAGCTGATGAAACTCATAGCGAGTGACATACTCGCTCCCAGGGGCTGGCAGTGCAAGATATCCCTCCTCCTCGTCAGGTGTAGCAGTGGGGGCGGGCTCTGACGGACCCTCACCCGCCTCTCGCTGGCGCTTCTGTGGTCGCGCGGCAGCCTTCTTCCTCCGTTGTCCCCCGCTAAGCTCAAACCACATCTTCTTCAGGGCGCCCACATCGATAGGAGACCGCGCAGCATGCAGCCCTGCAGAGGGAATGGTAACCATCTGCCTCCTAAGGATGTGGCAGAGCATGACCGGATAGCCTAGCTTGTGGCGGTCCTTGTGCTCCATAATATGCTGCATGTGTAAAAAGATCACCCACGGCAAGTAAGTAATCTCTGCAGCCCCAGCAAACGACGGATTCAGCACCGCCTGAAGAAGGAGGAAGTCAGTGTGGTTCAGGTCCGAGCTCTGACGTGGTACAACGTTCGCAGCCAGTAGTGCGAACAGGACTCTCTCCTAAGGGCTCTGAAGCGAATCAGCAGGGACCACCTGCTTTGATGGGTCATCCCCTCTGCGTCGTCGTGGTCCCTGAACCATGAGGGGAGTATAGTGGTTGATAGCTGCTGCCTTGAAATCATGGGGGTGAGGTGCTGAGGAGCTTCGGGGGCGGGATAAGGAAGGTCCAGATAGCGAGCAATCTCCAAGGTGGAGACCGTCACTCACCGTCTACAATGGACTTGATCGCCGTCCTGGTAGATTGCATTCGCATAGAACATGCGCACCAACCTCTCAGAATACTGGCCCCCCATATCCAAAATCTTGCCCCAGCCAAATGGGTTCAGTAATGCCCTCAGTCCCAGGGGCTGCTCCAGTTCCGGCACCACACCCCGCTCAGCAATGATATCCATCTCTTTGGCGAACCACTCCCGGGCTGCTTCACTTCTAAATTCCTCTTGCTGAGCTCGACGACTGGAGCTTGCACCGGCCCTTGCAGCTCGTTTACCACGGCCTGTAATTCGGCTCAACATCTGCTCAGTAAAGGGAAACAATGTCAAATAAAAGAAGGCAATAAAATAGTATGAAGTATGCACTGAATTTATCCAAAATTCGACAGAGTTTCCCCTTAAAATTCATCATTCTCCACAACAAAGGTCAATCAATCTTTCAATTGCAATGATAATCCTCAACAAATAGTGACCAGCAGAGACTTAACGGACAAAAAGGCACAGTATTCCAGCATACTCAGCTTAATCTCAGTCACTTTTTTTTCAGTTCAACCATGCACAATAAAACTACACACTCAAATAGCTACAATGAAATCACAGTAGTGCAGTCTTAAACATTTATATCCAGCAATTTACAACATAGCATAAAATAAACCCCATATACGCAAATGAAGCTCAGAAATCTCAATAATAACAGCCCAACCTCGACTTTGTATACCTCAGATTCCAAAACTTGTCAAAAACACATTAAACGAGGTAGAAAAGTGGAGAGATTACCTTGCTTGAGTTGAATGAATGTTAAGAAGTAGATAGAACAGCAAAATCTACAAGAATCAAACTCAAAAACCCCCAAATTCGGTAGTTAGGGTTTGAAATCGAACAGGGTCAGATTTGGACTGGTGTGGGGATTTGCTGGCCGATTTTGGTTGCTAGAGTGATGGAGAATCAAAAACCGAGCAGATTGGTACCAAGATTGAGAGATTTGGTGTGGAGTTTTGAGGGAGTTGTGAGAGATTGAAGAAGAGGGAGATTTGGGGGCTCTGAGACAGACCACTGGCTGGAGGATGTGCATCGATTACCGGCGGTTGAACGAAGCCACAAGGAAGGACCACTTCCCGCTGCCATTTATTGATCAGATGTTAGAGCGGCTAGCTGGGTAGGAGTTCTACTGTTTCCTTGATGGGTACAGCGGGTATTTCCAGATCCCCATTGCGCTAGAGGATCAGGAGAAGACCACCTTCACCTGCCCGTATGGCACTTTCGCATATAGGAGGATGCCATTTGGTCTTTGCAATGCACCAGCCACATTCCAGCGGTGTATGATGGCCATTTTCAACGAGTTTATTGAGAAAAGCATAGAAGTCTTCATGGACGACTTCTCGGTATATGGCCAGAGTTTTGATGTGTGTCTTGATCAGCTGAATCAGATACTAGGCAGGTGTGAGGAGACCCACCTGGTTTTAAATTGGGAGAAGTGCCATTTCATGGTACATGAGGGTATAGTGCTCGGCCACAGGGTCTCAAAAGACGGTATTCAAGTGGACAAGGCGAAGGTGGAAGTCATTGAGGGGTTACGTCCTCCCACTTCAGTTAGAGGAGTTAGATTTTTTCTGGGTCACGCAGGGTTCTATCGAAGGTTCATCCAGGACTTTTCAAAAATTGCGAAGCCCTTGTCTGATCTTCTGCAGAAAGATGTAAAATTTCACTTCTCAGAAGAATGCTTGAAGGCCTTTCGAACTATCAAGAGTAAACTCATCTCAGCTCCTATTGTGGTTCCCCCCAACTGGTCCCTTCCTTTTGAGGTCATGACAGATGCTAGTGACTTTGCTGTTGGTGCTGCACTCTGTCAAAGGAAGGATAAAATATTGAGAGTTATCACGTATGCGAGTAAGACTCTGTCGGAGCCTCAAAAGAACTACACCACCACTGAGAAGGAGCTACTTGCTGTGGTGTTCGCTCTTGACAAGTTCAGGCCTTATCTGCTGGGAAGTAAGGTAATTGCTCACACCGACCACTCTGCCTTGAAATACTTATTCCAAAAGAATGATTCTAAGCCTAGACTTTTGAGATGGATCCTGCTTCTCCAAGAGTTCGACTTGGAAGTTGTTGATAAGCAGGGAAGCAGAATGGGGTAGCGGATCATTTATCTAGGCTTGAGACTCCAGATGACGGCGTTCCCATAAATGAATTCTTTCCTGACGAAACAGTCTTTGTAATTGGAAAGTTAAAGAGCCATGGTATGCTGACCTGGCTAACTATCTTGCCTCTGGTTTGGTTCCCCATGATCTAAGTTACAACCAGAGGAAGAAGTTTGTCTGAACCCCGTCATTACGTTTGGGAGGACCCCTATCTCTTCAGAGTATGTGCTGATGGTTTAATCAGAAGATGTCTCCCTGACGAAGAGGTCAACAGTGTAATTGAGTTCTTCATTCCGCGAGGCAGGTGGTCATCACGGTCCTACTAGGACAGCTGCTAAGGTATTAGAGTGCGGTTTTTACTGGCCCACTCTACATAAAGATGTCCACCGCTTCTGTGCTCACTGTGACAACTGCCTGAGAATGGGGAACACTTCAAGAAGGCATGAGATGCCTCAAAAGGGAATCCTTGAAGTTGAACTGTTTGATGTCTGGGGTATTGACTTCACCGGCCCATTTCCTTCTTCTCACGGAAACCACTACATCCTCGTTGCTGTAGATTATGTTTCCAAATGGGTCGAAGCAATCCCCTGCTCTTCTGCTGATGCTAGAACTGTGGTGAAATTTTTGAAGAAGAACATCTTTACCAGATTTGGTGTACCAAGAGCTATCATCAGTGACGGAGGTTCTCACTTTTGCAACAAGGCTTTTGATTCTCTGATGACGAAGTACGGGGTGACTCATAAGGTTGCTTTACCTTATCACCCCCAAACTAATGGGCAAGCAGAAGTGAGTAACCGAGAGCTGAAATGGATTCTCCAGAAGACAGTCAACTCCTCCAGGAAGGATTGGTCTATCAAGCTTGACGATGCTCTATGGGCTTATAGAACTGCATTCAAGACTCCCATTGGGATGTCACCTTTTAAGCTAGTATACGGGAAGGCTTGTCATCTCCCAGTTGAGCTAGAGCACAGAGCTTATTGGGCTTTAAAGGCTCTTAACTTTGATTTGTGTGATGCTGGAGAGAAAAGGCGATTCTAGCTTTCTGAGTTGGAGGAACTGAGAGACCAGGCGTACGATAGCTCAAGAATCTATAAAGAGCGCACCAAAAGGATCCACGACCGGATGATACAAAAGAGAGACTTCAAAGTGGGGGATCTAGTGCTGCTCTTTAACTCTAGGCTACGTCTCTTCCCTGGGAAGCTAAAGTCACATTGGTCAGGCCCCTTCAGAGTTGTGGGAGTCACATCCTATGGAGCATACGAGCTGGAGAATATGGTTGGTGAAACCTTTAAGGTAAATGGTGCTCGATTAAAAGGCTATCTTGGTACTGATCATAATCTTTTACCCTTGCAGGCAATATTCTTTTTGGAGAGTGACTTCAATCCTACAACAAAGATGATTTCGCAAGAGACGAGCTCGAACATGAAGAAGAAGTTCTCTTGGCAGATGCGGAAAGAATTACGAAAGTTGAAGGAATTCGCTGTAAGCTGTTGTGGAGCTGCCCACCACACTTGCTCTGATTGATCAAACAGGAATTGTCTAGCTAAAGACATTAAAGAAGAGCAGCTGACTGGGAGGCAACCCAGTATTGAATCGGTATTTAATTCTGTGTTTTTTATGTTGTTTATAGTTTTGCTTTAGGATAATGTATTTGCTGCAGTGGTTTGAGCTCAAAAAGAAACAAAGAGGTGCATTTTTGGTGATGTCCGGAACTTCGGTCCGGACATCGAAGTTCGGACTCATTCGAAAGTCTGAGGGCTGTATAAAATGATATGTCCGAACTTAGGTCCGAACTTCTAAGTTCGGACATTGCGCGTAGAGAAATCGGAAAGGAAGAACAATATGTCCGAACTTAGGTCCGGACATCGAAGTTCGGACCTGATTCGAGAGTTTGGCACTGCCCAGGTATGTATGTCCGAACTTCAGTCCGAACATTGAAGTTCGGACACTTCGAAATTTCTGAAACTAAAGAGCGCAGACGGACTTAAAATTTGCAAAAATCCTTATTCCTCCCCGGCAACGGCGCCATTTTGCAAACAGGGAATTTGTCCTAATAAAATTAAAGTAATAAACCTAGAAATTAATAAAACAAAGATCATGTCGGGTTGCAAAAATCCCGGTCACTATAGTATAGAAAGTTAAGCAACCAGATATCGAACCGCGGGACTTGAATAAATAAGCCTAAGTCCTAAGAAAACTAGAAATTCAAGGGGTTGTGAATTTTTTTGTGATTGAATTGAATAAATGCAAATCAAAGTTTAAATAAGCGATTAATGAAAGCGAATGATGAAGTTGATAAAGTGAGTGGAACTCCGGGTTCGGGTCGTTCTTTACTGGTTAAATCTAGTAAAATCTACAATTCAATTATGAGAAACGGAAAGGCCAATTCTTTCTATCTCTTCAATGCTAAATCCTAGTTCATTGAAGAGCTCACCTATCAGAACATGTCAACTCTAATCTAGCAGTTGACAAAAACACATATAGGCGGAATAAGTGTGAAGAATTGTTAGCGTTTGTAGAAGAGATTATCTATCCGACTAATCTTTCCCCAAATCTCCAGGTTAATTCGAACTACCTATTAATCACCTTGTCTGATCTTAATAGGTTTCGCAGAACAACTCTATAACTTGCGAAATTAATAGAGAAGATGAATGATAATCATTAACTTAGAAACAATCCATTACAGTCTCATAATCAAATTGCAGAATTCTTAACTACATTGTATCCATTACGAACAACCCTACCCCAGAGTTAATCCCTACTAGCCAGACATTACAAAGAAGCAGATAAATACAATCAACATAGAATTCATCTAAAGGAAGAAAAACCCTCAAATTGAACGATTATCCAGAATCAATGGCTGCAGGCGCAAGGTTGAAGATGATGGACTGACTCCCTTCTGTTGATGCTCCTCCTCAATGATGATAGAATGCTCGATGAATGGGGATGAAGGTGAAGCTGATGCTGATGGTGTGGATGAGTGGAAGGAGCGTTGTTTTTCAGCGTGAGAGTATTGTGAAGTAGTGATAGGTAATGAATGATGCTTCTCTCCACTGATTAGGTCACTTAAATAGATTTTCTTCCTCTTTCTCCCTTCAAAACGCCGAACTTCTGCTGAATTTTTAGTCGCGTCCGAACATTGGTCCGACCTTCAATGTTCGGACACATTGCTTTGAGCGCTTCAATTCCAAAAATCTCGACTTGTGTCGAACTTTGATGTTCGGACACAAGTTCGGACATGCTCCGTAGGTCAGACTTCCGACTTTTCTCATTGCGATTCTCGAACCATGTCCGAACGTCGATGTTCGGACTGAAGTTCGGACATTCCATCAGGCGCAGCACACGAACTCTCGACTTGCGTCCGAACTTGGAAGTTCGGACACAAGCTCGGACATTCCTTCAAAATCCTCTAAATTCATCATTCTGACTCCAATTCGACCCCCGTTTATTGCATCATCTCCCTTGTGAGTTAATCTACTGTTTCCTTGGCTTTTCTCTGCATTTTAACATAGAAAAAGGTATCAACCCTTAACAAAACAACAACCAAAGGAAAACGTATGACAAGTGTGGAATATTATCCATGCGCGTAAGAAAAATAGGCATTAAAGATCACTAAAACCAGTCACATTTCCCACTCATCACACATCCATACATAACATAACATACTCACATGATAACCTCAGACTCAATGGTCCGGGTATCTTAACAACATTTGCACATACATAACAACCCTTAGACTCTTGGGTCTGGGTAACATAACAACATTTAGACCCATAGGTCTTGATAACATAACAGCCTTTAGACACATAGGTCTATGTAACACAACACATTTAGACTCATAGGTCTTAATAACATACACTTTTGGAACTCAATGTCAAAATAATCTTTATTACACATACCACACAACATGTCTTAGCATGTATGGCAACCAAAAATATCTTTTACATACACTGTGATCCCGCAAAACCCGGTCGCGATGGACACCTTCTGGTCCCCGTCCCTTTGGGATATCAAAACACTCACTTAATCTTTAACATATATACTTCTCATGTCACCGGTCCGAAGACAAAGGCTCATGCGTCCTCGGCTCGTGAGCAAGTACTACAAAATATTCTTTACTAGGTTAAGTATATAAGAAAATCCTTTATTCAAAATATTAATTGACTGTTTTGGAAATACCAATTGAAAATCCTTTTTGAAAACGCAACACAACTCCAAGTCCAACTTATGCTCTTTGCTTCTTTTCTTAGAGTGGTTAATTGTGACCACTTAGGGGGAGCTTCAAGAATCATCCAACCCTGATGTGATCAGCATCAGTGTCGAACTATCCTTCCACCCCAATTTGTGTTCGGCTTCCCTTGATCGCATGCAAATCAAGTTCCACCTCCCACTTCATTTTCAAGCATCAAATAATTCACTCATTTCCAATTTTCTATCTTTTTAATCATTCTAATCATGATCATAACATCTCCAAGGGATAGAACTTCGTCTATCAGTTACTTCCATTCACTTTAATGTTGTTACCTAGGGAATCTTATTCTCACTAGGTTCTATGTCGGTTTCATACCCTTTCATGAATCACTATATAGTATATATATACACATATATTTTATCAAAATACAACACACAGTTTCACATTTAGTGTCATATGAACATATAATGTCGGGGTTTAGTTCCCCGGGAGTTTCTCTACTCCCCACCTTGTACTATCACACAACTATTAACAAATAGACACACTTATCACAATGGTATTCGCATCTTCTGTGCGCAATTACCACAATTAAACCATGAATGAATGCTTATGTTTACGTAACACACACACACCAATCATCAAAACAAATACTTGTACGGTAATACACACTAAGTGGTTTTGCGCTCTACCCCCCTTAAAAGGGATTACGCCCACGTAATCAATCACTGAACATTGGCTTAAAATGTTTTGTCGTCATGAAGTGTTTTAACTTCCACGCGGTTTGTTATACAATGCATTCCGATTAGAGGATCTTAACCATATTGGCGGTTTAGCTCCTAAACCAAGAATTCTCATTGGAGTTTGCTTAAACTCTTAGCTGGTTTCGGTTCTGGCCTGTGAGGCTTCTAGGCTTAAATAATTAGCCGTTCACTCATGTTCACCATGGACATTCAACACTTGAATCACTGGCTCACTAGTTTCTACTGCGAAACTCTAATAACTGTAGGGCTTAGTTTGCCCATTCGTTATTCTTACTGTATTGTACATCTCCCAATTATTACCTTTATCTTGGTAATAATGGTTTCTCAACCGATGCGTGGTATTTCTGACCGTGAGCAAATTCGGTGAGTTTCAAAACTTTCCATCCACTTCTCTAATAATTTACTGTGTATACTGCTATGTGTCTCACAATGATTAACTTGTTTCTTCCGACTTACTGTCGGTTGGGATTGAGCTACCACCTAATGTGTAGTGCTCTCTCAGTTATTTCCCACACTTGAGGTATATTCCATACCGATATTTGGCAGTTAGTGCTGCTGTAGTCACTTACTGTTAATCATGTCTCCACATTTGGTTTTGTACATGTATTCTTTCATTGGTGCGGCCTTGCATCTCCAATGCATCGGCCATTATGACATTATTCCTCCACAATTAACATGTTTCCAATTCCTAGCTATCCCACTCGATCATTACTGCACAAGTGCAATACAAAACACTCAGTCATACAGAGTGTAGAGGCGTAAACTCTTGACAGCAAATCTCTCATGCGATTCGCAACGGAATTCACACTGTGTTTCATTGAGATTCTGATCTCGTAATACTGGCTACTGGCTTACTGCCTAGTTTGTTTGGTATCACTTACTGTTGTATCTCTATTGGGTTTAACTCGTAACTGTGCTTAGTTGCCATATTATCGTTTAACAATACTTATGCAACGGTCGCTTACTGCGCACCGTGCTCCTTGTATAACACTAACTTACATGGTGTATTTACTGTCACATTAACTTCCACACATATACTTACATCCTTCGTATTATGGTTCGCCATTCATTTGGATGACTACTGAATGCTTAAAGTAAATAGTAACCATGCTTTATTAATTTTCTTGTTTATTTGATTGGTCAAGTGTGGTGAGTCACACATGAAAAATCGGCCCCCTTTACATACTAGGGCATATCATGGTCTTTGTTGACCAACTAACTTACTTATATTGACTTATGTCATAAACTAGCATTTTTTGTTACTATTCACAAAAACAAGGCACATTCTTGTGAAATTTTTGATTTCCCATTGATTTAGACTTCCAAATGTGATACTAAGTAGTACACATGTTAGTTAAATAGTAATGATGGACATTTAGCCATTCAAAACTCATTTACAAGACAATTTTCAAAAATGTGCTTTAAGGCTCCTTAAAGCACATTTTGTGTTTTAACTTGTTTTCAAGCTTGGTTTTCTTTGGTAATTGGTTTTATATGTTCATTAACATATTTATAAGGTATAGTTATGACCTTTAGGTCTTATACAAGTTTATCCCAAGCTTAGAGCACATTTTGCCCATATTGACTTTAAGGTATTTATTTGTGTTTTGTTTGGTTTAATTGTCTACCAAGGTTTCCTAAGGACTTAATTAGCCTTATTAAATCATAATTGACTATTATTTAGTCTTGGTAGGTTCTTTGGGTCCTAACCAAGTTCACTCCAAGCTTAAAGCATGTTTTTGCTCAAACTGTCTTTATGGTACTTTATTGTTTTTACCATGGTTTAAATTGTTCACTGATGTTCCTAAGGCACTTTTTAGCCTTTACATATGATAGTTTAATGTTTAAAAAACATATCAAGGTTTGGGGTATTTTAGCGGATTTGAGTTTTAAATTTGGACATAATTAGTTAATTGGGTCAGACGGGTCAACCCGTTTGATAACCCGGTCAACCCGTTTAATAAACGGGTCAGGTTTGGGTTTCATATTTTGACACGATTAATTAAACGGGTTGGGTCGGGTCAACCCGTTTAATAAACGGGTCGGGTTTGGGTTTAGCCTAACACGACCCGCGAACCCGTTTTGCCACCCCTAATTGACTACTCACTAGTAGAAAAAAGATTTTTAATGACGGCGTTTAAACCACAGTTAAAAGGAAAACCGTGGTTTAAAGTTTATAAACCACGGTTTTCATAGCAACCGTCATTTAAGGTACACGCCAGAGTGCATATACCACGGTTTTTGGTGAACCGTCGTATATAGGTTACTTATATACCACGGTTTTCAGGGCAACCGTGGTATATAGTACACGTCAGAGTGAATATACCACGGTTCTTGGAGAACCGTCGTATATAGGGTACCTATATACCACGGTTCTTAGGCAACCGTCATTTATATTGCACATCTTACTATATTAAACCACGGTTTTTTGGTCAACCGTGGTATATAGTCTAGGCGGGAATTTTAATTTTCGGCCCAAATTTAACGCGGCTCTTTCTCTCTATTCTCTTATATACTCATGGTAATTTTGGAACCCAAACCGACGAAGCTCTGCAACTCTTCTTCTTCATTCTCTTCAATCTCACAGTAATTTTGGAACCCAAACGACGAACATGCTCTGCAACTTTTCTTCATTCTCTTCAACCTCATGGTAATTTTGGAACCCAACCGACGAACATGCTCTGCAACTCTTCTTCATTCTCTTCAACTTCACGGTAATTTTTGTAACCTTAAGCAGTGAACAAGGAACATGCTCCGTCCTCACTCATTCTCTTGTTTTTCGGATAATTTTTGCAGCTTACACTTGTGAACAAGGAACGCATGCTCTGCATCATCTCCACTCACTGTAATTTTCGCAACCATAACCGGCGAACAAGGAACATGGCTACGCCTCCATTCTTCATTCTCTTCAACCTCACGGTAATTTTGCAACCCACCGCGAACAAGGAACATACTATGCCTCCATTCTTCACTCATTATTTTGCAACCATAAATCGCAAACAAGGGACATACATGTTCTAGCCTCTTCTGTGCTCTGTTTGAGATCTGTGAAGCGGCGCTTCTAAATCACCGACGATTTTGAAAAAAAGTTCATAGACTATAAACCACGGTTATATGTATAAACGTGGTTTATTCGTTGATTTTATACATAATATACCACGGTTTTGAGACTAACCGTCATTTAAAAGGCACTATATACCACGGTTTTGAGACTAACCGTCATTTAAAAGGCACTATATACCACGGTTTTGAGACTAACCGTCATTTAAAAGGCACTATATACCACGGTTCAGGCTTTAACCGTCATTTATAATCGGTGAGGACCGCGCCCAAAACGGTTTTAAACGATGGTTATAGCAAACCGTGGTATATAGTCTTCTTTTAAACGACGGTTTTCAACCGTGGTATATAGGCAATTTTCTATATGCGACGCGAGCATAAACCACGGTTCCTAACCGTGGTATATAGGCAAAATAACCGTGGTTAAAAACATTTTTTCTACTAGTGACTACACCACCTTCACCGACCTTATCCACCTATTACCAGACCTGGGTTACTCAAACCGGGTTCTGGTGAACCGTTTCTACAACGGACTCAGCCACCGCCTACGCTATGGGATGGGGCCAGCTGAATACAATACCTTGCAGGTAAATAAAGTACTTTTTGATGTGAATAAGTATGTATTGTAAGTGAATGTGAGTTTAATTTGTGGGGCATGACTGACATCCTAAATTCAGGAGTGCTATCATGCCACTGCTAAGGTCGAGATTACCGTCCGATAGAGGGACGAGGAGAACGCGCATAAGCGCAAGGCTTCGGGCGAGGGCCAAAGTTCACAAGGGTACAGTGGAGGAAAAAAGAAGAAATCCTACCATCAGTCCCAGAAGGGCCAACAACAGGGCGGCAAGGGCCAAGCCCAGGCCACCACCACTGAGGAGCCACTGCAGGTCACCTATGCTGTTGCGGCCAAGCCCCTACGCTCTCACCCACCCGAGGGTAACTAATTATTCCTGAGTACTAAATTAAGTGTGTATGGTCAAATTGTGAAGTGTGTATTAATAGTGTAATGTGATAGCAACTAGTACGGGCTCTGGACCTGAGCGCCACTACTACTGCAAGTGGTGCAACGGAGACCACCCCGGCATGGACTGCAAGGGAAGAGAAGTGCAGTGCCGCTACTGCAAAAATATGGGACACCAAGACTTCGAGTGCTACCAGAACCCCAACGGCAGGAACTACAGGCCTAAGGGGCAAGGAAAGGGAAAGGCCGCCGCGACCACCGAAGGCCCAAAGGCGACTAGTCAGTCTTCCTCAGACCAGGGGAACCCTAACTTCCAGAAAGGGAAGGGGTCGGGAGCTGGCAAGGCCACCCTAAATGTGGTAGATCGGTCAGAGGGAGTGGGACCCTCTTCTAGACCAGGTAATACTTTAGACCGTTGAGTGAAGTAATTGATTGCTTACCGAATTTCATGCATGAGTGTTAGTAAACCTAAATGTACAACTACATGAACAATACGTTGAAGTATAATGTACGATTTATCTAAGTTAGATAATTCTAAACCTTAGGAACCTTCAATATATGTTATCCAATCCCTCCCACACCAACCTCTGAAGAGACAACCATTAGCATCACCGAATTCCCGATGGAGCAATGTCAGGTTATCCAACCAGATATGATACTATTAAATGGATACCTGACAACCGAAGCGCAAATCCACATCATCCGACGATGCGATGAACTAGGAGCAACACCTGGAGGTTTCTACACACCGGAGTACCCGAGTGGATCGAAAATGAAGTTGAAGGTGATGTGCATGGGTAAGGACTGGAATCCTTACACCAAGACATATCAGGATATGTGAACGGAAGATGGAGCTGCAATACCGAGTATACCTGAGGAGTTCCTTGCGGTCGTTAACCACGTCATGGGAATTGCTCAGCAAGTTGAATCGGATCCAATTCTGAGTGTTGAAGCGGATTTATGTATTGTTAACTTCTACCAGAAAGGTGGACGATTGGGTTTACACCAAGATAAGGACGAAACACCCGAGTCTCTGAGTAAGGGAGTACCCGTGGTGTCTTGGTCCATCGGTGATACCGTAGTATTTATGTATGGCGAGCAGAAGCGAGCTGATCTCACGAAGAAGTTGGTGTTGAAGTCAGGTGATGTACTAATCATGGGTGGGTAGTCGAGGATGCTATATCACGGTATCAAGAAGATCAAACTGAATACCGCACCTCCGACAGTAATCAATGCCACACACATGAAACTCAAACATTTGAATTTGACTTTTAGACAATTCTGAAGCCATGTATAACCATGTAATGGGTGAAGTCAGTTGTATGTTAAGTATGCTATGCATTTAGTGATGTCGACACAATGTAAACCAACTTATGGTGTAAGGAGTAATATTAATGAATAAAACGGTGTTAATTTCTTGAGTATACCAACCGTGTTGTTACCGTTGTACTTATAAAGTTTATGAAATGAACTAGGCTGTGCACTCGGAACGGAAGGTACACTGAGTGTGTGTACTGAGGCAGAAGCCGGCAAGAGCGGCACTATCCTCACTGGTACCTTCCTAGTTAATGGCGTGGATGCATCGATTTTGTTCGACTTTGGAGCCTCACACACGTTTATCTCGCTTTCATTTGCGAGGAGGCTGGGGTTAGACGGTGAAGAGATGCCTGACTTTCTAGTCACTCTCCCGTCCAAGGAGCAGATCAAGTGTACCGGCTATTACCGAGATGCCACCGTCTAAATTAAAGATGAAGAGTTTCTGATCGACATGATAGAGTTCGAGGGACTCGAATTTGATGTAATTGTGGGGATGAACTGGTTGGAGCGGTACAAAGGCCGAATCCTATGTGCCGAGCACCGTTTGCTTCTTCGGAGTCCAACTGGGGTTACTATCATACCACCAGAGGCCCAGGGAGCCTTCGACTCAGATTATTTCCGCTATGGCTATGTATCATGAGTTGCGACGAAAGAATGATGTATACCTCTGCTATGTCCAGGACATAGAGAGAGATCCGGAGTTTAGCCCAGATGTGCCGGTAGTGTTGGAGTTTCTGATGTCTTTCCTAAGGAATTGCTGGGCATGCCGCCAGCACAGGGCAGTTGAGTTCGAAATTGAATTGGTTATAGGTACCGGACCAATAGCGAAGGCGCCTACCGTATGGCTCCAGCCGAGATGACAAAACTCAAAGAACAGCTGCGAGACCTACTCGACAGGGGATTCATACGCTCGAGCGTCTCACCATGGGGAGCGCCGGTCCACTTCGTGAAGAAGAAGGACGGTATTCTTCACCTTTGCATCGATTATAGAGAGCTGAATGCTGTTACGGTGAAGAACCGTTATCCATTACCACGTATCGATGATTTATTTGACCAATTGAAAGGAGCATCAGTATTCTCCAAGATCGACTTGCGATCAGGTTACCACCAAATCGCTATTCGAGAGGGTTACATTGAGAAGACCGTGTTCCAAACCAGATACGGTCACTACGAGTTCACGGTTATGCCGTTTGGTCTATCCAATGCACCGACCAAGTTTATGGACTTAATGAACCCCTTGTTCCGAGATCAGTTGGACAAGTCAGTGGTAGTCTTCATCGACGATATTCTTGTATATTCAAAGTCGAGGGTGAGCATGAAAGCCACCTGAGAAGTGTGTTGCAAATGTTAAGGGAGAACCAGCTATACGCGAAGTTCTCCGAGTGTGAGTTCTGGTTAGACCAAGTTTCGTTCCTTGGTCATGTTATTTCTGAGGTTGGGATCACTGTGGATCCGGCCAAGATTGATGCAGTGCGCACCTGGCCTAGGCCGAAGACGGTTACCGATATCCGGAGCTTTGCGGTCTGACAGTATATTATAGGAGGTTGTGAAGAAATTCTCCAGTGTCTCGAAGCCGATGACTTCCTTAATGAAGAAGGATGCACAATTCGAGCGGACAGACGACTGCGAGAGTTCCTTTCAGAGTCTCAAGGATGCTCTGACTTCTGCACCAGTGTTGACTATACCAGATGGTACAGATGGTTTTGAGGTCTACTGCGACGCATCAGGTAGAGGTATGGGCTGTGTGTTGATGCAACACGGGAAGGTTGTTGCTTACGCCTCCCGACAACTGAAGAAGCATGAAGAAAACTACTCTACCCACAATTTAGAATTGGGTGCCATTGTCTTCGCCTTGAAGATATTGCGACATCATTTGTATGGGGTGAGTGTGACAATCTATTCAGACCACAAAAGTTTAAAATATTTGTTCACTCAGAAAGAGTTGAACATGAGACAACGAAGGTGGGTCGAGTTTCTAAACGACTATGACATCAACCTTCAGTACAAGGAAGGTAAAGCAAACATTGTAGCTGACGCACTGAGTCGCCGAGTACACTCTCTCCATTCGCTAGTCTCTCATTCTAGCTTGGTTGAAGAGGTGTAGAGTGCTCAGATGTCGGATCAGTACATGCAAGAGATCAGGCAGAAGCTGATTAACGGCACATTTGAGAGTCAGAAGTACGATTTCCGACTTCATGATGATGACCTAATTAGGCTGAATGGCCGACTGTGTATTCCTCGGAGTAGCGCTGAGCTGAAGGAGCGCATATTGAGTGAATCACATTGTTCTACCACATCGATTCACCCCCAAGCTTCAAAGATGTATAAAAGTATAAAAAGGTATTTTTGGTGGACTGTAATGAAAAAGGATGTAAACGATTATGTTGTGAGGTGTCTCACTTGTCAGAAAGTCAAGTTTGAGCACTGACGGCCTGGCGGTATGGTGCAGCCAATGCCAGTGCCCGAGTGGAAGTTCCATGACATTTCCATGGACTTCGTAGTAGGGCTTCCGCCTACAAGGGGAGGTCTGAATATGATATGGGTCGTTGTTGACCGACTGACCAAGGTGGCCCGATTCATTCCGATGAAGGACACTTGGAAAGTGGCAAAGCTAGCAGAGCTCTTCAACCAAGAGATTATACAGCACCATGGAGTACCGAAAACTATTGTGTCTAATAGGGATACCAGATTCCTCTCAAGGTACTGGAGATCTATACGGGAAGCGCTTGGTACCGAGTTGAAGCTAAGTACAGTGTTCCACCCTCAAACAGATGGTCAGAGTGAGCGCACCATTCAGACGCTCGAGGATATGTTACGTGCATGTGCACTTGACTATCAGACCAGCTGGATTGATAAGTTACACTTGATCGAGTTAGCTACAACAACAGTTACCATGCTTCGATCAAGATGTCTCCTTTCCAGGCATTTACGGCAGACCATGCCGCACGCCTTTGTGCTGGGAGTAGTCGAGTGAGGTGGTCATTATAGGGCCGGAGTATCTGGAATAAGTACAAAATTCTTGCTGCTGGACTGTGTGGATTAGTGATTAACTGCCTACTCTATTATGCCCGTTAAAATGCCTACTTATTATCTGCTATGTCATTATCTGCCTAGAGCCTCTCAGCGATTAAGGGGGGACCACAATAGAGTCTCTGGACTCTAATCTTTTAATGCTACTATTAAGGGGGAACTTTGACAGGGTCGGTTCCCTAGTTCTTTGTGTTTCTGTCTTTTTCAGGATTGACTCAATCGGGATTCACGGAGGTTTGCTATCATCAGCAACAAGGGGGAAACTGTTGAGACATAAAAGTGTTGCAGAGATAGTCAATCACCTCGACGGAGTCACCCGTCCTCGACAAAACACAAAGAACGAGCTTCACACCAATCTACAGAAGGAGTCTGCGCAACTGACGAAGTACCATGGACCCTTTCATGCCGTTGCAGATATTAAGGAACGAACTCGTCAACACTCCAACGCTCCAATGATCATATCACTACCCCAGTCGTATCCGAAGTTCACGGCCCAAGTCAGATACCACTACCCCAGTCGTATCCGAAGTTTGCGGCCCAAGTCAGAAGACGTTTTCCACTAAGTTAGTTATGACAATTCCGGAACTGACTCCTTCGAGCCGTTGCTCTTAGGAACCAGTTATAAATAGTCATGTAATAGCTAGTTTTCAGATACACTTTTAGAGAGAAATATTCCAGAGATTAGAGAGAGAATAGCCATTGTAATTCAGAGAGAGAGAATTCGTACCAAATTAGTTAGTGCATCTAGATAGACTCTTTCTAGAAAGATCCTAGTTTTACTACACTTACCATTGAGCTGATCAGAAAGTGTATTGGGTGAGTGAGTGAAAAACCACGAAGTAGATCTTTTCTACTGAGTGGCCATTGTAAGTTATTTTGTTTTGGCCAGAAATAAAATAGCTTATTTTGTGTATCTTGCTGAGTTCCACAGAGTCTTTTTACCTTTCGAATGTTAACCCATTTTTGCTTCACTAAGCCTTCCGCGCACTTAGTTTGATTAATTCGACTAAGTGCCTCTGTGTTTCAAGTGTTCTCACATACAAAGTTCAATTGAGTCAAACCACCTCATAGACTAACACCTTGAGTTGGTTTGAGTCAGCCGTCCGATCCTACAATCTCTAATGGCTTTCGAGTTAAAACTACAACAAAGAAACTCAGAAAGCTCATCAAGAGATAAAGGAAAAAGCATAGCCCTTCAAGTAGCTGAAAATGAAAGATCCAAGTCAGGAGATGACAATGATGAAATGGTCCTCTATGCTAAGAGGTACCTTTGGAAGTTCATAAGAAATAAAATGAGGAAAGGGAAGAAGCCCAAGGAGTCGGATGATCAGAAGAAAAACAATGACAAATGTTTTGGGTGTTGAAGACACGGACACCACATCAAAGACTGTCCTCAACAATCCCGAGAAGACAACGATAGGGTCAAGAAGCCTGCCTGACGATCATTCAACAAAAGGCCAAGGAAAGAAGCCTTCGTTGCTGCACGGGGAGACTCTGAACTAAGTGACGACAACCAAACCTTAAATAGTGATATCTCAGAGGATAAGAAGGCTCATCTATGCCTTGAGGAAGTTTGCCTGATGGTACAAGATAATGACACATCAGAATCAGAGGAAGAAGGTCAAAACAAGGTAAATTACTCTAAACTCAAGCAGAGAATTCTAAAAGCTGAACTTCTAGGACTTAGAAAGTTCTCTCTCATACTAGTTGATCAACTAGAGGCATTTAAAAATGAAAACAAGGAATTCTTGGAGGAAAATGAAGAATTAAAGAAAAATTCAGGCAAAGACAAGGTAGATAACCTCATGAGAGCACTCATGAAATTACAAATCGACTATAATGAAATTCTCTCCGCTCATGAAAAGTTGAAACTAGGAAAACAACCTGAAATCGATGAACTGATTGTTACGCTTAACGCAAAAGAAAAGGAACTAGCTACATTCAAAGAAAAACATGCTAAGCTAGAAGCTGTTCCTTAGACCCCGTGAGGAGAACCAAATGACAGGTCAGGTACCAGTCAAAGACCAGTCGTAGAGGTATCTGCCATCTATGTAGACAACCTGGTCATCATGAAGCCAAATGCTATAGAACACGATTCATGGGGCACTGGAAACTCAGAGGTATATGACTAAAATGGGTAGTCAAAAATGATTCTAGAACAATGATCGTTTGTGAACGGGGTCCAACCCTTTTGTGGACCCTAACCCCACACCACTAACATGTTAAGTGCATGATCGAGTGGGAATGGACCCCTGCTGGTACATCGATAGCGGGTGCTCTAAACACATGACTGGAGACAAAATAAAGTTCTTCTCACTCGAGTCAGGAAGCCAAGGAACAGTTTCCTTTGGCGACAATAAGAAAGGAAAAATCATCGGTGTGGAAGGTTAGTTTTACGTCAGATTATGTCATAGATAATGTCAATTTAGTTAACGGATTAAATTCAATTTGCTTAGTGTATCTCAAATCTGTGATAAGGTAACTCATTCATTTCTATTCTACACATTGTAGCATAGTAATCAGAAAAAATGGTAAGGAGTTATTAAAGGGAAAAAGATGGAAAAATGTGTATGTAACGATAAGTGTCCAAATGAGCATGTTATATAGGTGTATTTCATATATAATATTAGCACTTTTCTTGCTCATTTCTCCACTTCGGTTTGTTTTCCTCTAGTTTATGTTTTATTGTTATCTCACAAATTTATTGTTTAAACATAAGGAAAACCAAGCTGGGAGTAAAGTAGACGAAGAGACGAACGCATAGACGCAAACGGCTCAAAAAACGGAGTCCAAACGAAGAATCTAGAGCTGGTCAAAGTTCGTAGAAGAAAATACACTTGCAACCGCCTGGACGTGATGCGGACAGCTAGGCGGACAGGACATGTGACCGGGCGGACGTGAGTGATGTCCTTGGGCGGACGTGAGTGAAGACCTCAGGCGGACGTGAAGCGGACGCTCGGGCGGACAAAAAAAACAGAGACGTCCGCATGGCTTCAGAGGCGGACGCCAACGAGGACAACAGCGGACGTGACTAAAAATCAATCGCGCCCAGTTTTCTTCTTCGCTCGTCGACTTCGCCTCGACTTGCTTCTGCCATATCCATCTACTCCGCACGCCTACCTTATTTTCCTCACGCGTCATCAGCTCTGTCCCCTGCAATTAATGAGCAATCAATGCTCTTCCACCTCTGTCTGCAGTCGTTCTTCTTCTTCCTCTCCTCTATAAAAAGCCTGCTACTTCAATCAAATACATACGTTCCACCCCAAACTCAACACTCAAAATCTCTCATTCCATTTACAGAAATCCTACGTACTCGCTCCACTCTTCTTCCTCTTCATTTCTCCATACACCATTCACGCCTCCGTATTATTATTACGTCCAACCTCTGTCTGACTTATTACCAGTTAATATGTCAGGCTAAGGAGGATTTGCTCCGGGTGAAGGTTTAGCTTTAGTCTGTTTAATTATGTAATCAATATTTCTACCGGTTAAAATAAATACAGTTTGTTACGTTTAAAGTTTATCACTCGCCATTTTAATAAATTACATGAATTTATTAAAATGCTTTCCAAGTCTATTTTGATCAGACCGGTGATAAATAGACAGGTTAATTAAGCCGTAAATCTGGAGAAAGCTTATTATGATTTAATAGGTTAGTATTTTCAGATGCAATTATAATTCCTCGAATTTAACGTCCGTTTACATAAGTATTGCTCGAACCTTGATTAGACCGAGCATTTTCTGGTAAACGAGTTCTTATGAGTCTATGACTTAGTCCTTAAGATAATAACAGGAATTTTGCCAAACTAATATATTAAACCGGTAGAGATAGCATAATTAATCAGATTATATAAATCTGAACCCGGAGTTCCATTTAATTCATCTGCACTCAGTTATCTTTTCTGCTATTTAAATTCTCTAAAACAAGTCAATTAACTTCCCCCCTTTTTGTGACAAGCTTAGGAACTATTTTATCTCGCTATAAGTCCCACGGTTTGACCCCGGCCGCTTCTGTTTTACTATACTACTGCGACCGGGTTTTATTTGCAGCCCGACGGATATTTTGAGTTTTAATTCTTTTTCTTTTATTAATTACACCAGTTCTAACAACTCACGATAACACGTCTGCAAAATGGCGCCGTTGCCGGGGACTTGATTTATTCTAGTCCCTAAGCCCCGGTTAATTCACCTGTTATATTATAATAATCTGTTAATATTATTTGTTGTTAATCTAATTTTGGACATCTAACTTTGGACTACGGACATCTGACTTCTGACATCTAATTACTAACTCTTTATATTATTGTCATTTAATTTTCATTGTCCTTAACATTTTAATTTCCATTGTCCTTCAATTTCCAGTATACTAACTACTAACTTTATTTTCTGTCATTTCTTTCCATTGTCATTTCAATTTTCTGTCATTTCTTTCCATTGTCTCTAACTACTAACTTAAATTTCTGTCAACTAATTCCTAACATTTTTATTTATTCTAACACATAACGAGTTTCTTTCCTCTGTTTTGAGTGGTGAATGCCTTTTACCAGGTCAAACAGCCTCCCAGAAAATATTAATAATCACACGGTTGGTTACAATCCAGAGATCGAGAGAACCTTTCTGCGCACCCTAAGGCAGAGACGACTCAACAAAACATTACCACCACAGTGATAGAATCTGACCCGGAAGCTAACATGGCATCTACACCAGCGACAGTTCGAAATATCAACAGGCCGTCTAACCAAGGACAACAGCCTGCTATCATCCTTCCTCACCTTAGCCCATCCGAATACGATGAGTGGCAGAAGCTGAAGCCATATCATCAAATCAGATGTGTAAAGGAGTTGGGCATGTTTGATGGCACCAGTCCAGACGAAGCCCTGTTACATGTTACAAAATTCTTGCAACATGCCAACAGTCTTACTGCGACCGACGCAGTACTCCAGTACGCAAGATTGTCATTATTCCCTCACAGCCTGACAGGAAACGAGCAAGTGGTATCATAGCCTGACACCAAGTACCATTGGTACCTGGGATGACATGGCCACCAAGTTCTACGATAAATTCCTACCCCCGAGCCGAACATTGGAGATGATTGCTGAAATCTATAATTTCAAGCAACCTGGGTCGGAGAATATTTGTGAAACTTGGGATCGTTTCAAAGGACTACTACTTACTTGTCCTCACCATGGTCTGACGAAAGAACAAGTATCACAATTGTTCTACAAAGGCTTGATCGGTCCGTGCAGAACAATGGTACTGTCCTCGTTAGGGGCTGATATTCTGAAAAAGCCAGGAGCACAATTTCTGAACAGCATGGAGTCTCTCTGTGAAGAAATCAGAGACTGGGCCTCCGGTGGATCAAGGAGCGGTACTCCAGGTTTATATCATGTTGGGGAAAGTGATAACAAATTTGACCAGCTGATGAAAAGCCATGAGCAACTCATGGAAAGCAATGCTCAGCAGGCAACAAAAGTAAGTACTCTGCAGAAAGTGGTTGAGCAGATGGCTATGAACTCCTACCCCCAGCAAGCTAAGTCGATGATTTCCCGATCATCTACTATCCCTCCAGGCTATGCTCCTCTATCCCAATCATCTCCTGTTATTTCTTGTACGCAATGTGGCGGGCCTCATGACTACGAACAATGCCCCCAGCTACAAGAATTAAAAGCAGCAGAGGAGGCAAACTACATCACCAACAGTTCAGGATACAGACAACCTTGGCAACGTAACATGCAATCTAACCTTCGCTACTCAAACACAGAAAATATCCAAAACCCACATACCCTTCAACCATCTCAAAATTACAGACCTCAGTCCAATTTCCAAGGAGGCCAAAGGCAATATCAACAACAGCCTTATGGCAATGAAGCTTCATCGAGTCGACCGACTCAACCTCCTTCGAATCCTGAGTCTGATATGTCTCAAATGCAAGAGATGTTTAAGGCGATGATGGGTAAATCCCGAGATACGCAAGAAGAGGTCGCAGCTCTGCGCAAAGACCAAAAAGCCTTGCAATCTCAGATTCAACAGTTACTCACTCAACAAAGGCCACCTGGTCAATTCCCTTCACAGACTAACCCCAATCCAAAAGAACAAGCGAATTCAATCCTTATAGACGATGGCACATTTCAATCAACAAACTTGTGTGCAGTTTCCTTAAGGAGTGGAAGGGAACTTGCCACCAGAAAAGGAAAAGAAAAAGAAAATCTAGAAGAGGCCTATATCAATGATGAAGAAACTACCAACCAGCTTCACCTCCCTCAAAATCCAAGTTCCTACTCCTGCTACTCCACCTCCATCTCGAGTTACCATCGACATCCCAACTTCCACTCATAAAAACAGTGAACTCCCATTTCCAACAGAATGAAAAAGAAACACCTAGATGAGCAGTTCTCCAAATTCTTGAGTATTTTCAAGAAACTGACCCTCGACATACCTCTATTGATGCTTTGCAAGAGATGCCTAACTACGCCAAATTTCCTAAAGGATCTCTTGACAAAGAAGAAAAAGAAACCTGGAAAAGAAACAGTGCACCTCACGGAGGAATGCTCTGCGCCCTTCTTCGAGCACTCCCTCCAAAAAACAGATCCGGGAAATCCCGTAATCCCGTGTTTTATTGGTGGGTGGACTGTGGAAGTGGTCTATGCGACCTAGGAGCCAGCATTAATATCATGCCCTACGCCACCTTCTTGAAAGTAAAAGGAGGAGAAATGCAACCGGTTCCTTTCAAACTCCAACTAGCAGACAGATCAGAGATCAAGCCCATGGGTATAGTCCGAGATCTGGTAGTTGGAGTCTCTCGCTTTATCTTTCCAGCTGATTCGTCATCTAGAAATGGATGATGATGTTGAGGTTCCCCTGATTCTAGGTCGACCGTTTCTAAGTACTGCCAAAGCCATCATTGACGTCCACGATGGGAAAATCACTCTGGTACGAGGACGAAACGATCGAATTCGACATGCAGAAAATGATGAAGAAAAGCTCTAACTTTTCTCCTCATGCTAAGACAGTGGGATTAACAGATGATGAGGAGAAGAAGGCGATTTTTCTACAGATGAGGACATGTATTCCCATCTTCCATCCTGAAAGCTGAAGCTGAACCGCTAGAGCAAGTATTATTTACTTCTCTAGAAGAAAAGGTGGAGGATCCGGAAGTTAACGCCATGCTGGCGTACGTGGAAAAGGAGGGCTGGTTATCAACTACCGGCCACCAATCGAAGAACTCGACAGAAAACCTCAAAAATCAATTCCATCAATAGAACAACCACCAGAGCTCGAGCTTAAAGAGCTACCTTCTAAACTCAAGTATGCCTTCTTAGCTGAAGATGACCATTTGCCTGTCATTATTTCCTCTTCTCTGAATTCCGGGGAGGAAACAAGGCTACTCGAGGTATTGAAGAAACACAGAACGGCGATCGGGTGGACTATTGCTGATATCAAAGGAATTGACCCTCCTATTGCACGCACCACATCTATATGGAGGAAAACTACAAGCCTATCAGGCAACCTCAACGTCGGCTAAACCCTAACCTCAAGGAGGTAGTTCGAAAGGAGTTCTGAAACTCCTTGACGCGAACATCATTTATCCAATTTCTGACAGTCCATGGGTCAGTCCTGTTCAAGTTGTCCCGAAGAAGGGGGCATCGAAGCTGTTATTAATGATAAGGGAGAGGCTATCCCTCAAAGAAAGATCACAGGTTGGCGCATGTGTATCGACTATCGGCGCTTAAACTTGGCAACCAGGAAGGATCATTTCCCTCTCCCCTTTATCGATCAGATGTTGGAGCGACTAGCAGGGCAAGAGTACTACTGTTTTTAGATGGGTTCTCAGGGTATTTCCAAATACCAATCGCCCAGAGGACCAGGACAAGACCACCTTCACTTGTCCATACGGTACCTTTGCATACAGACGAATGCCTTTCGGCCTATGTAATGCCCCTGCTACCTTCCAGAGATGTATGCAAGCAATATTCGCTGATTTCATCGAACAGAGCATAGAAGTCTTTATGGATGACTTCTCGTCTATGGCTCTAGTTTCGATAAATGCTTGGCACAACTTGATTTGATCCTAGGACGGTGTGAGGATACAAATCTCGTTTTAAACTGGGAGAAATGTCATTTTATGGTCAAGGACGGATTGTCCTTGGACATAAAATCAGCTAAAGGAATAGAGGTGGATAAAGCCAAGGTAGAGGTTATCGAGAAGTTACCGGCACCAACTACTGTTAGAGACATACGAGCATTTCTTGGGCATGCAGGATTTTATCGGCGGTTTATACAAGACTTCTCAAAAATCAGCAAACCATTGACCGACCTGCTACAGAAAGATGCCCCGTTTCATTTTGATGAAAGGTGTTCAGCTGCTTTCAAAACTATAACACAAAATTGGTATCAGCACCTGTTGTCATACCACCTGACTGGTCTCTTCCGTTTGAGATCATGTGTGATGCAAGTGACTACGCCGTGGGGCAGCTCTATGCCAGAAAAAGAGAAATTTTGAGAGTGATTGCTTATGCCAGCAGGACACTAAACGACGCCCAGAAAACTATACGACCACTGAAAAAGAACTTCTGGCTATAGTATTCTCCCTTGATAAGTTCAGGTCGTACTTATGGGGAAGCAAAGTCATCGTGCACACAGACCACTCCGCTCTCAAATATCTATTTGCAAAACAAGAAGCCAAGCCTCGCTTATTGCGCTGGGTTCTTCTACTACAGGAGTTTGACATCGAAGTCAAATAAGAGCGGAAAATTGAATGTCGTCGCTGACCATCTCTCCAGATTGGTAACTCCTACGGATAGGTGCCTATCAACGAATTCTTCCCCGACGAGACTGTCTTTCAATCACCAAGGTACAGGAGCCATGGTATGCGGACCTGGCCAATTATTTAGTCTCTGGAACAGTACCCTATGATCTATCTTACTCCCAGAAGAAGAAATTTCTTTCTGATTCAAGCATTATTTCTGGGAGGATCCGTATTTGTTCCGAGTTAGTGCTGATGGGTTGATTCGACGATGTCTCCCGGAAGATGAGTTTCAAGCGTCATACATTTTTGTCACTCACGGGAAGCCGGAGGTCACCATGGACCCACAAGGACCGCTGCTAAGATCCTGGCCTCAGGATTTTATTGGCCTACCCTTCACAAAGATGTTTACCAATTCTGCAAGCAATGTGATAATTGTCAAAGAATGGGTAACACATCTAGGAGACATGAAATGCCACAACAGGGAATACTAGAAGTGGAGCTCTTTGATTGTTGGGGCATTGATTTTATGGGACCGTTCCCTTCCTCGCAGGGCCACCAATATGTTTTAGTGGCAGTGGATTACGTGTCGAAATGGGTAGAAGCCATACCCTGTCATCATGCTGATGCAAAGACAGTAACCAGGTTCCTTAAAAGCACATCTTTACCCGTTTTGGCGTGCCTAGAATTATTATCAGTGACGGAGGATCTCACTTCTGCAACCGTTCATTTGAAGCGCTTATGGGTAAGTACGGGGTACGTCACAAGGTAGCTTTACCTTATCACCCCCAGACAAACGGCCAAGCAGAAGTTTCGAACCGTGAGTTAAAATGGATTCTCCAGAAGACGGTTAACTCATCACGAAAGGATTGGGCACTTAAACTGGATGATGCGCTTTGGGCTTACCGCACTGCATTCAAGACTCCCATCGGGATGTCTCCTTTTAAGCTTGTCTATGGGAAAGCATGCCACCTGCCTGTAGAGCTGGAGCATAAGGCATATTGGGCAATCAAGGCCTTAAACTTTGACGTGACTTCTGCAGGAGAGAAAAGGAAATTCCAACTTTCCGAGTTAGAAGAACTGAGAGATCAGGCTTACCAGAATGCTAAGATTTATAAGGAGCGCACCAAGAAGTTCCATGACCGGATGATCCTCAAGAGGGACTTCGAAATTGGTGATTGGGTTCTCCTATATAACTCTAGATTAAGGATCTTCCCTGGGAAACTCAAGTCTCATTGGGCCGGCCCTTTCCAGATTGTTAGTGTGACTCCATACGGTGCCTTTGAACTCCAGAACAAACAAGGCGAAACTTTCAAGGTCAACGGGGCACGTCTTAAAAGGTATAATTCTCATTCTGATATTTCAACTGACCTATCTACAATTTATCTTGTCCAAGAACAGCAGGACAACTCGCCCTCAAACTCTTCTCCAAACTAAAGCTTGGTCAAATACGTCTAGCTAGAGACGTTAAACCCGGCAGCTTGGTGGGAGGCAACCCACTATCTATCTTTTGTCTTTCCTTTAATTTAATGTTGTTTTCTTTTTTGTATTATATTTCCCTTTTATTTGTTATAATAAAATGCAGGTTTCACTTGAGTTCTTCTCGCTGTGTAGAATATTCTTTACAGGTTCAAATCATGACATTCCACAGCTGCACTCAAGTGTGGGGGAGCTCTACACGCTCTACGAAATCTGGGGAGTACACTCTTTCCTTTATTAATTGCATGCCCTATTAATTTAATTCTATCTACGCAATGAGGGCATTGCTTGAGCTTAAGTGTGGGGGAAGAGCCTTTTCAGGGCATTTTGTGCTTAAATGTTTAAATCTCTCTGCTTATCTTGCATTTGTTCAAAAATTTAAATTATGTACCCTGCTAATGTAGGTTGTTCTCTTTAAAACAAATACTATTATGAATTGTGGGATAAATGGTACAAATTTTAAAATTTTGATTACTTTTGAGGAGCATTTTATATGCGGTGTGACCAAATAATCTGCAAATGGTTGGATTTTATTGCTCAGGGTTTCTTTCTGTCTTCTCTCTTAGGGATTGCTAAGGGGTGCTTCTCTGTTAAAAAAAAAAGAAAGAAAAAATAAAAAAAACAAGGGACTTGCGAGACACCATTGGTAACCAACAAAAGAGAGTTGAGTGTTCTTAAATACAAAGGCGTGATGCCTACATTTTCTCATCCTTATGCAAAAGTGAAACAAATGTATGAATCTATTTTTCCTTTTGTTTTCTCCTCAATGTCCATTCTTGAGAGAAGTTGGCCATGGTAAAAGTTCTCAGAGTCACCTAAAAGAACATTGAGGTACCTTGGATCATACCCCGAAACTCTATATTTTATTTTTACCCTGAGCACACCGATGCCACCAGCAGTTGATTTTTCACACTCCTCAATAAGTTAAAAAGATCATGTTTATCCTACCCTTCATAATAATATTTGTTAGTATTGAGCATTCCCTACTTTTGGGTACGTGGTTTTGCTTGAGGACAAGCAAAAAGATAAGTGTGGGGGTGTGATAAGTGTCCAAATGAGCATGTTTATAGGTGTATTTCATATATAATATTAGCACTTTTCTTGCTCATTTCTCCACTTCGGTTTGTTTTCCTCTAGTTTATGTTTTATTGTTATCTCACAAATTTATTGTTTAAACATAAGGAAAACCAAGCTGGGAGTAAAGTAGACGAAGAGACGAACGCATAGACGCAAACGGCTCAGAAAACGGAGTCCAAACGAAGAATCTAGAGCTGGTCAAAGTTCGTAGAAGAAAATACACTTGCAACCGCCTGCTGATGCGGACAGCTAGGCGGACAGGACATGTGACCGGGCGGACGTGAGTGATGTCCTTGGGCGGACGTGAGTGAAGACCTCAGGCGGACGTGAAGCGGACGCTCGGGCGGACAGAAAAAAAACAGAGACGTCCGCATGGCTTCAGAGGCGGACGCCAACGAGGACAACAAGCGGACGTGACTAAAAATCAATCGCGCGCCAGTTTCTTCTTCGCTCGTCGACTTCGCCCGTCGACTTGCTTCTGCCATATCCATCTACTCCGCACCGCCTACCTTATTTTCCTCACGCGTCATCAGCTCTGTCCCCTGCAATCAATGCTCTTCCACCTCTGTCTGCAGTCGTTCTTCTTCTTCCTCTCCTCTATATAAAAGCCACTGCTACTTCAATCAAATACATACGTTCCACCCCAAACTCAACACTCAAAATCTCTCATTCCATTTACAGAAATCCTACGTACTCGCTCCACTCTTCTTCCTCTTCATTTCTCCATACACCATTCACGCCTCCGTATTATTATTACGTCCAACCTCTGTCTGACTTATTACCAGTTAATATGTCAGGCTAAGGAGGATTTGCTCCGGGTGAAGGTTTAGCTTTAGTCTGTTTAATTATGTAATCAATATTTCTACCGGTTAAAATAAATACAGTTTGTTACGTTTAAAGTTTATCACTCGCCATTTTAATAAATTACATGAATTTATTAAAATGCTTTCCAAGTCTATTTTGATCAGACCGGTGATAAATACAGGTTAATTAAGCCGTAAATCTGGAGAAAGCTTATTATGATTTAATAGGTTAGTATTTTCAGATGCAATTATAATTCCTCGAATTTAACGTCCGTTTACATAAGTATTGCTCGAACCTTGATTAGACCGAGCATTTTCTGGTAAACGAGTTCTTATGAGTCTATGACTTAGTCCTTAAGATAATAACAGGAATTTTGCCAAACTAATATATTAAACCGGTAGAGATAGCATAATTAATCAGATTATATAAATCTGAACCCGGAGTTCCATTTAATTCATCTGCACTCAGTTATCTTTTCTGCTATTTAAATTCTCTAAAACAAGTCAATTAACTTCCCCCCTTTTTGTGACAAGCTTAGGAACTATTTTATCTCGCTATAAGTCCCACGGTTTGACCCCGGCCGCTTCTGTTTTACTATACTACTGCGACCGGGTTTTATTTGCAGCCCGACGGATATTTTGAGTTTTAATTTCTTTTCTTTTATTAATTACACCAGTTCTAACAACTCACGATAACACGTCTGCAGTAACTAGTCTAGGCTATTGACAGTACAAATCTTCCATTCTTGACTGCTTCAATAGATGACTCTACACTGTGGCACAAAATACTAGGGCATGTTAGCACTTCCTTGTTAAGAAAACTTGTCAAAGACAGTTGGTAGAGGTCTCCCTAAGATTAAGAATTTTGAGACCAATCTTTGTGATACAGGTGTTAGAAGCAAACACCTAAGAAATCTTTCAAGTCAAAGAACTTAGTTAGTACATCCAAGCCACTTGATTACTTCACATGGACTTATGTGGACCTATGAAAATCAAAAGTTTTGGAGGAAATTGGTATGTGTTTGTGATTGTTGATGATTACTCATGATTTGTTTGGACACTCTTTATTGCTTCCAAGACAAAGTCTTTGAGAAATTTCAAGTCTTTCAGGAAAAGTCCAAGTACAACTCAACTAAAAAATCAAGGCTCTTCGGTCTGATCATGGGTCAGAGTTTGAGAATCAACAATTCATGGATATGTGTAAACAACATGGAATCAATCACATATATTCAGCACCAAGAACACCCCAACAAAATGGGGTAGTTGAGCGTAAGAACAGAACACTACAAGAGGTAGCCAGGGCCATGCTATTGGGGAGCAGTCTTCCTCGGGTCTTCTGGCAGAAGCAGTGGCAACTACATGCTACATCATAAATAGAACGCTCATACGACCTATCCTTAACAAAACTCCCTATGAGCTAATCAAGGGTAGAAAACCAAACATAAGTCACCTCAGGGTC
Organism: Limonium bicolor; assembly: GCA_023374045.1. Taxonomy (NCBI): domain Eukaryota; kingdom Viridiplantae; phylum Streptophyta; class Magnoliopsida; order Caryophyllales; family Plumbaginaceae; genus Limonium; species Limonium bicolor. The sequence continues at coordinate 114,160,345 of CM041776.1, forward strand.
TTTGGCTGTAAATGCTATGTCCACAACAATGAAAAGAACCCTCTAGGAAATTCGATGTCAGAAGTGATGTGGCTATCTTCCTTGGGTACTCTGAAAGGAGCCGGGCATACAAAGTTTACAACAATAGGACACTAAAAGTAGAAGAAAGTGTGCATGTGGTATTTGATGAGGCTGATGCTCACATAGTCAATGAAATCTGAAGTAGATGAAGGACTTGGATTCAATCTAGCTGATCAGGATCACACGAATCGTCCCAAAGATGAATCACCGACTGAAGAAAACCTGCCCACAGATCAATAGCAGGTAGTCGAAGGAAATAATGATGTCAAAGATCCTCTATCACCATCAACCATTCATCAATCTTGTGCCTTGTACAAAGATCATCCATTGGAGAACATCATATCATATATCTCCAAGGGAATTCAAACCAGAGTAAAAACTTGTGATCCCTTCTCAACGAAAGTCTCATCCATCAAACCTAAAAACATTAAGGAAGCTCTTTAAGACTCTGATTGGATCAGGGCAATTCAAGAAGAGTTAAATCAGTTTGAAAGATGCAGAGTTTGGCATCTTGTGCCTTTACCTACTCATCAAGGAGTACTTGGCACAAAATGGGTCTTCAGAAACAAACTGAATGAGATGGGAGAAGTGGCCAGGAACAAGGCTCGTCTGGTAGCTCAAGGATATCGTCAACAAGAAGGGATAGACTTCCAAGAAACCTTCGCTCCAATAGCGAGGATGGAGTCCATCAGATTACTAATTGTATTTACTGCACACATAGGAATTAAACTCTTCCAACTTGACATCAAGAGTGCCTTTCTCAATGGGTACGTCAAAGAGGAAGTGTATGTTGAACAACCTCCAGGTTTTGAGACACAAGAAGGAAAAGACATGGTACTTAGGCTTGACAAAGCTCTTTATGGGCTCAAACAAGCCCCAAGGTCATGGTATGACCGTCTGTCCTCCTATCTATTGGAAAACCTCTTCAAAAGAACTAAAGTAGACAAAACTCTATTTGTTTATAACAACAAAAGAGATTTCCTAATTGTGCAACTATATGTCGATGATATAATTTTTGGAGCTTCTGATGAAAAGTATTGCAAAAGGTTTGAAGCATTGATGAAGAAATAATTTGAGATGAGTGATCTAGGAGAACTAAAGTTCTTCTTAGGACTTCAAGTCAAGCAGGACATTAAAGGGATCATCATATCCCATCAAAAGTACGTAAAAGATTTACTGAAGAGATTTGGAATGGAAGGTTGCAAACCGTTTGCCACACCAATGGCCGTTGGCACAAAGATGGGCATCACGACTGGTGACCAACCGGTCGACCAGCGGTTGTACAGGGAGATGATAGGTTCTCTACTATATCTAACTGTTAGTAGACCTGACATTATGTATAGTGTTTGCTTATGTGCCAAGTTTCAAGCAGATCGTAGAGAGAGTCATCTCACAGATGTGAAAAGAATCCTACGTTATCTCAAAGGGTCCATGAATTTTGGTTTATTTTATCCTAGATTCATAATTGTAACATTGTAGGATTTTCAGATGTAGACAATGGAGGATCTATCACTGACAGAATAAGCACGTCAGGGACAGCATTCTTTGTTGGATCATGTTTGATCGCATGGGGATCAAAGAAACAACAAAGTGTAGCCATCTCTACAGCAGATCAGAATACATAGCTGCGGCAAGCTGTTGTACCCAACTATTATGGCTCAAACAACAAATCGGTGACTATGGTGTTAAAACAGGTACGTTACCTATCATGTGTGATAATACAAGTGCTATTTCTATTTCCAAAAACCCAGTACCTCATTCTCGTACCAAGCATATTGACATTAGACATCATTTTCTTAGAGATTGTTGTGAAAAGGAATTAGTTGGTTTAAGTATATTTCTACTAAAGACCAACTAGATGAAATTTTTACTAAGCCATTAAGTAGAGAAAGATTCAACAAGATTATTCATGATCTTGGTATGATATTCATTTATCACAATTAAATCATCTTTTCATTCCCACGATCAGTCACCGACACGTGAGCTACCCCCATAATGTAATCGTTCAGTAGTCAACGATCAGTTTAATGCATAGAAGTTATGTCAAATGACTACTTGAAACAGATATGTCATTTTCCACCACAAGTGAGGTTAGTTTATAGAAGGTCCAACGGATAGAAACAGGAAAATCTCTCAACGGATCGCTGACAACCGTCACGACCGCTGCCTATTATGAATAGTACCGTTAGGACATGTCAGCGAGTAGACGAGGAGCGGTCACCGACCATTACTCGATATCTATAAAGGGGCGACGGGAGTTTTGCTCTTGTCACACTATTGCCCACACTCTCTATAATCTCTCTAAGCACTCAGAGCATTTTCTCTTCTCTCTTACAAACAATTCCGTGAGATCGGTGCAAAGAACCCTTGCCTCACAGCCGCTAAAGAACACTCGATCAATAAGTTCTAAAGTCCAGTACAAATCCTTTAAACCAAATGGCACCAAGAATGCTCGTCGATCAAATGTTAAGAAAGTCGTCAAGGAAGCTTCCCCACAACAAGTGGCCAACATACAACTGACAAAATCTCAAACTCGCCTGACAGAGGAAGAAGAAAATCAACTTACGGTAAAAGTGGTGCAAGAAGGCGAACTACGAGCCAGTGAGGTAGAGTATATAAGGACCCATATTCCTAAAACTTACCATCTCATTGAATCCGGTACCTTCAAACCTATTATTCTTCCTATCCCTACTCCCACAGAAAAACCAAAAATGTCTTATCCTGCTCTTTCACCGAAAACTTCCAAAAACACCACAAAGCAATCCAAGCCAAGAAACTCAAAGCTCCTAAACACCAAGACCTTTTCACTACTATAACGAGTCTAAAACTCGTGCAACCGTGCCTCTAAGCAAGCCAAAATCCAACAAGAAGCTTCACAAAAGTCTCACTCGACACCGGAAAGAGCAACGCGTCAGTTACACTTCACCGATGAAGAGGAAGCATCCCCCTCAGCTGTTGTCGAGTGATTGTCCACCAACGGAGATCAAAGAAGTTCAAAGTGACGACAAGTCACAAAAAGATGATTCAACAGAAGAGAAAGGCCAGGAGGAAGGTGTGACAGCACCAGACTTAGAGGAGGAAGCTGAGCTCATCGCTCAGTATAGGGAACCTGTCATCCACCGGTCCCCGACACCTCCCCGATCACCTCAAAGAAAGGATAGCGATACAGAGTCGATGTCACTAGTCATACTCACACTCAAGGAGCGTGAGCATCTAAGAAATCCAAAGGCAAGGGACTATTGGCACCATCACCACACACTCTAGAGATGGAGGAACCTTCCCAAGCGAAGAGAGCTGTCGTCAAGTCTTAGTCATCCCAGTCCTTGAAGCGTTTGAAAGCTCAAGGAGCTAGAGCCAGCCTTGATTAAGGCTGAAAATGTCAACGACCGATCCTGTCCTGTCTTACCGAAGACATTGGACATAGAATGGATAGAAAAGATGGGTCTTGGAGAGATCATCGAGCTATTGAAGTTCCAAGGATGGGTAGACTTCTTCTACCAGCCTCTCCCCGTCTACACCGAGCTGCTCAAAGAACATATGCAACATCTAGGACAACTCCTAAGCGACGACGATGATGACTATCTCATCTCAACGGTCCAAGATGCTCAAATCACCATCTCCAAGTCTTGGATTTGCAAGACCTTCAACATAGAGCCAGAAGGGCTGGTCATTTCCAAGGAAACAACTTGGAATGACCTAGGCCACCAAGGAGGGAAAATGGTCAACCTTCTCAACAAAGGAGCAACAATGAAGAACTTCAACGTTGTGGACATGTTCATCCCAGACAAAGTCCTCCTTAATCTACTCACCCACAACGTCACTCCAAGGAATCAGCGCACTCACATTGTGAATGCAAGGGACGTAAGACTGTTGTATGCTCTTAAGACCAAGGAGAAAATCGACCTTCCAGCCATGATTCTCCTCACTCTGCATGAGAGTCGTCAAGTGAACCAAGGTCTGGTGCATGGAGGAGTAGTCACCGTGGCACTACTGGAGAGTAAAGTGGACACCAACAAGTTCCACGAGTGTTCGCGCACCGCTCAAGACTGCATATGCTCTGAGATGCTTTCCAAAATGGGGATAAAGACTAAGGGAGATAAGCTCGTAGCCCTCTAGAAGCCCACTAAGAGCGAGGAAGCACGGTTAGAACCTCGACCAACTGCACAAGCTTCGGGACTTAAAAGGAAGAGAAGTCTATCACCGGTCTACGATAGGCCAGAGACCAGACTGAATACTTCAGCTCGGACGTTCTTCAGCGTGTAAGAGTCACTCTTACCACTTTGCAGGCTACCTCCACTGAACCAAGTGTTCATCACATGGTTCAAGGAGCAATAGATTTTATAGATTCCTACATAGCCTGAGCGTTCTTCGTCTCTTAGAGACTTGAGTGATAACCGTGTGAGCTAGTTCTAAGATTAGATTTTATTTTTCCAATAAAATTTTTGTCTCAACATTTGACTATCTGTTTCTAAGTAAATCTTTCGACATAATGAAAATGCACCTATTCTTTTGTCTATCTTGAATGATTATGTTGTTTGCGAAATAATTTATTGTATTGGCTGCTTCTTCCTTGATTAAAAATTGCAAAATGATCAGAGATATTTAGTCTCATCCATTCCACTAATCCAATCTCCAAACTTGACACCTAAAAAGGCTACAAACATAGCCCACAAGACATAACACCTCATTTATTACCACTCACCGATCAGTCATTGAGTATATCCTCAGGTATATATAAATACTTGCGCACTTCATTTGCCACTCACAATCCTTGTTACACATATCACGAAATGGCTCAAACTCCACAAAGCTCATCCAGCTTAAATGAGTAAACAGTTCAGTCCACCATTCGCAAGTTTATGCTAACTAAACATCCAAAGAAACACATCACCCAAAGCTATGTTCAACCAGTCTCTGACTCACTCACAGCTTGGTCTATCACCTCCAGTGTCACTCGATCAAACTCTCATTCCCCTCACTGCATGGAATTCACAGTGGATTATGATAAGTCTAATCTTTCCACCACAGCTGAATTACCATTGTTCATAACCTACTTTTCAGAGGATGAACCTTATGGACTAGATGTCATAGAATGGGATCACCAAACCTGTCACTCTATCTAGATTATCTTGATCATGCTTGTAGTTTATACTCTATGGAATGTTATGGCCTTTACAATACCTTAAGTCATGTAGTTGCTCCCTATTTTGCTGTATGGCAAAGGGGGAAGAAAAAGAAAGAATATATACTTGTGAAACTATGTCTATCTTCCTTGTATTATGTATTATCTTAATGAAATTTTCTACTATAGTTATAGTATAACATAAAAGTTGTCACTTATTGTTCTCCGTACGTTATAACCCTTAACAAACTTAGGGGGAATCCCTCTCTAGGGGGAATACCTCTAAATTTTTTTTTTTGAATCTTTGAGTTGTCAGAGTACATATTATTTTATTGGTTGTCATCATCAAAAAGGGGGAAATTGCTAAGTCAAGGACCTTTAGTTTTGATGATAGCAAACCTGTGGTTGTTTGTCAAGCTTATCATTCAGATAAACAGTGAATAAGTGGCTTAGCACGCAAGGTTGCAAGTGCACTCAGCCTACGACATGTGCCCAACCAGCCAAGCACCTGTCTGTGAGAGCTCAAGAGAACTTCTAGTAACACACAAGTAGTCAAGAACCACACTATCATATATCTCATACATCATATTAAACAAGGACGAAAATGTTTTAGCAACGTCAACAAACTCACTCAGATGTGTCACACCCCACACAAGCAACTAGCACGACAAAAAAGCTCATTAATGTGCGAGATAACAAGATAAGAAAAGGCTATTAATGAACATCATTACATAGCTGAAATAAATTCAAAAGAGAGCATTTATGAGCATTAATTAACCAGACAAGGTCAGACAAGTTGAAGTGTGCTAGTGGTGACCGACCACTTGGGAGACGCGCCACCAACTTGCCCAATCGCAAAGCAACATGTGTGTTGATAGCTCCAGATCAAGTTGGAAGATGATATACAGTAGGGTGTGACTATTATAATAAGAGAAGAAAAAGTAATCTACTTCTAAAGTCTACATATTCATAAGCCATTAGTTACACCTTAACTAATGTATATATATATGAGCATTTATGTGCTATGTAAATCAAGCTTGCGAGATAAAAATAAGAGATACCATCTGAGCAAGTGTGAGTCAAACAGAGTGTGTGTAAGTACTAGAGAGTTGGTAAGCTAGTGAGGACTGGGTTAGAGTGTCAATACATTGGGTATTTGATAGACCGAGAGGTCGGGAGCGGTCAGTGAACCGTAGGCCGATAGTCAGCTGAGGGTTAAGGACTTTAGGGGTAAAGTCGAAACTGTCCCCATAGTCCGTGTGTAGGGCGAGGGAGATTGAGTGAATTTTGTGTGTGTAAATTCTCAATCGAAATAGAGTTTCCAGTTTAAGGTTTATCTCGTGTCTTTCCTTAAACTATCAAAATTTATTTGAGTCAATGATACGTCCACGACTGGTCGGGGACGTATCAGGAGCGCCAACCAGTTTCAAGCCTGCACAGCTATGAGAGTAACTCTCACCCTCTTTAGAACATCCCTACTTGAGGTATCCAGACTGGTCCCTGACCTGTCGTGGACCGGTGATAGAATTCTCCTTCTCTTAAGTCCTGATGCTCTAGTGGTTAGGTCGGGCTCTAACCAAGAGTTTTCGCTCTTAGTTGGCTTCTTAGCAACCAACCAACTGATCTTCCTTCGTCTTGATCCCCATTTTGGATAACATCTCTGAGCAGATGTTGTCCTGAGCGGTGCACGCACAATCGTGAACCAGAAGTTGTCCACTCCGTTCTCTAGTAGCGCCTTTATTACCACTCCTCCACGCACAAGACCCGGTTTTACATAGCGGCTTCCTCAATGGATTAGCAAATCATAGCAGGGCTGAGATCTATCTTCTCCTTGTTCTTGAGGGCATAGAGTAACCTCACATCTCTTGCGTTGACGATGTGGGTTCGTTGATTTTGTGGAGTGATACTGTGGGTGAGCAGACTAAAGAGAACTCTGTCTGGTATGGACATTTCTGCTGCAGGAAAGTTCTTCATTGTTGCTCCTTTGTTGAGCGAATTCACCATTCTTCCTCCTAGGTGTCCTACGTCATTCCAAGATGTTTCCTTTAGAACAGCCAGTCCTTCAGGTTCTAGACCGAAAGTCTCGGAGATCCAAGACTTGAGATGTTGATTTCGATGCCTTGAACCCATGAAATGATGTAGTCGTCGTCGTCACTTTGGAGTGGTCCAAGACAACGCATGTGCTCCTTGAGCAATTATGTGTTGACGGTGATGGGTTCTTGGAAGAAATCCACCATCCTTGGTACTCCAACAACTCCTAGATCTGTCCTAGACCCATCTTGTCCATCCATTCTAGGTCCAGTGTCTTTGGTAAGACAGGACAGGACCTATCGTTGATGTTCTCTGCCTTTATCAGCGTAGGCTCTAGCTCCTTGAGCTTTTTGAGACGCTTCAAGGATTGAGGAGGGGGGCTTGGCGTTGGCGATAGTTTGAAAGAGCTCTTCTAGCTCTGGAGATTGTGATGATGGAACCATTTTCTCCTTGTCTTTCTCTTTTCTCAGATGCTCGCGTTCCTGAAGCGTATAGATGGTAGGGAACATCGACTTTGTGTCGCTTCCTTTTCTTGAGCTTGTCGTGGAGGTGTCAGCGGCCTGTCGTCGATAGGTGTCATCATCTGAGGAATGATGTCAGTTTCTTCCTCAGAGTCTGGTGCAGTCACACCTTCCTCTAGTGTTTTTTCTGTTGATGAGGCCTCCTCTTGTGACTTTTCATCACTTTGTACTTCCTCCTCATCTAGCTGCTGAATGACAGCTCTTGCGATTGCTGAAGAAGTGGTTTCCTCCTCATCGCTGAAGTGCAACTTTCGAGTTGCCTTCTCTGGTGTGGAGTGGGCTTTTTATGGAGCTTCCTTTTGATTTTTGGTACATTCAGAGGCACGAGTTACGTGAGTTACGTGACTCGTTGTGGCAGTAGAAAGGTTTTAATTTTTGGGATCTTTCGCTTTGGAGTGTTTGGTGGTGATTTTTGGTGAAGGATCTTGAGGAGACATTTTTGGTTTTTTTTGTGGTGGTAGGAGTTGGAAGTATTTGGGTTTTGGGTAAGTAGAGATTATATATATTGCACGTCTTCCTGTTGTAGGTCGCCTTCGTCAGTCACCCTTCGCACAAGTTGATCTTCTAGATCATTGGAAAGGCGAGAGGGGGTGGCGATTCTCTGTGAGTTTTTGTTGACCTTATGTCATCCACTTGCACTGAAGAAGCTTCCTTGAGTGAAACCTTGTTCTTGGAGCAGAGAGAGGATTTTGGTGCCATGATTGATCGAAAGATTTCTGGAGTTTATAACCTTTCGCTAGAGAAATCTTAGAGTGGCTGTGAGGCAGGGATTTTTGCGCTGAATCTCATCAGAGTTTTTGTAAGAGAGAAGAGAAATTGCTTTGAATGCTTAGAGAGATTAGATAGAGTGAGGGCAATAGTGTGACAAGAGTAAAACTCCCGTTGCCCTTTTATAGATATATAGAGTAACGGTCGGTGACCACTCCTCGTCCACTCGCTGACATGTCCCAATGATACTATTCATAACGGGCAGCGGTCGTGACGGTTGTCAGTAATCCATTGAGAGATTTCCCCGTTTCTATAAGTTGGACCTTCTCTAAACTAACCTCACTTGTTGTGGAAAATGAAATATCTGTTTCAAGTAGTCGTTTGACATAACTTCTATGCATTAAAACTGATCATTGACTACTGAACGACAATAATATAGGTGTTGCTCACGTGTCGGTGACCGATCGTGGAATTGAAAGATGATTTAATTGTGATCAGTGAATATCATACCAAGATCATGAATAATCTTGTAGAATCTTTCTCTACTTAATGGCTTAGTAAAAATGTCAGCTAGTTGGTATTCGGTAGAAATATAATTTAAACCAACTAATCCCTTTTCACAACAATCTCTAAGAAAGTGATGTCTAATGTCAATATGCTTGGTACAACAATGATGTACTGGATTTTTGAAATATAAATGGCACTTGTATTATCACATATGATAGGTAATGTACCTGTTTTGACACCTTAGTCACCTATTTTTTGTTTGAGCCATAAGAGTTGGGCACAACAGCTTGCTGCAGCTATGTATTATGATTCTGCGGTAGAGATGGCTACACTTTGTTGTTTCTTTTATCCCCGTGCGATCAAACATGATCCAACAAAGAATGTTGTCCCTGATGTGCTTTTTCTATCAGTGATAGATCCTCCATAGTCTGCATCTGAGAATCCTACACTGTCACAGTTAGTGAGTTTAGGATAAAAGCGACCAAGATTCATGGTTCCTTTTAGGTAACGTAGGATTCTTTTCACAGCTGTGAGGTGACTTTCTCTTGGATCTGCTTGAAACCTGGCACATAAGCAAACGCTATACATAATGTCAGGTATACTAGCAGTTAAATATAGTAGATAACTAATCATCTCTCTGTATATCGCTGGTCGACCGGTCGGTCACCAGTCATGATGCCCATCTTTGTGCCAACTGCCATTTGTGTGTCAAATGTTTTACACTTCTCCATTCCAAACCTTTTTAGCAAATCCTTCACGTACTTCTCTTGGGATATGATAGTCCCTTCGTCATTTTGCCTGACTTGAAGTCCTAAGAAGAACTTCAATTCTCCTAGATCACTCATCTCAAATTCCTTTTTCACAGATGTCTCAAATCTCTTGCAGTATTTCTCATCAGAGGCTCCAAAGATTATATCATCAACATATACTTGCACAATTAGGAAGTCTCTCTTGCTGTTGTAGACAAATAAGGTTTTGTCTACTTTACCTCTTTTGAAGTGTTTTTCCAATAGATAGGAGGACAGGCGGTCATACCATGACCTTGAGGCTTATTTGAGCTTATAAAGAGCTTTGTCAAGCCTAATTACCATGTATTTTCCTTCTTGTGTTTCAAAACCTGGAGGTTATCCAACATATACTTCTTCTTTGACGTACCCATTGAGAAAGGCACTCTTGATGTCAAGTTGGAAGAGTTTGATTCCTTAGTGTGCAGTAAATGCAATTAGTAGTCGAATGGATTCCATCCTTGCTACTGGAGCAAAGGTTTCTTGGAAGTCTATCCCTTCTTGTTGACGATGCCCTTGAGCTACTAAACGAGCCTTGTTCCTGACCACTCCTCTCATTTCATTCAGTTTGTTCCTAAAGACCCATTTTGTGCCAAGTATTCCTTGATGAGTAGGTCGAGGCACAAGATGCCAGACTATGCATCTTTCAAACTGATTTAACTCTTCTTGCATTGTGTTGATCCAATCTGAGTCTTAAAGAGCTTCCTTGATATTCTTGGGTTTGATAGATGAGACTGTCGTTGAGAAGGCTAAGAGATCACGAGTTTGTGCTTTGGTTTGAACTCCCTTGGAGATATCTGATATGATGTTCTCCAATGGATGGTCTTTGTATAAGGCACGAGATTGATGAATAGTTAATGGTGATAAAGGATCTTCGACATCATTGTTTCCTTCGTCGACCTGTTGTTGACCTGTCACTAACCTGTTGCCGACTTGTTGGGCAAGTTTTCTCACTATGAAGTGCTAACATGCCCTAATCTTTTGTGCCATAGTGTATAGTCATTTATTGAAGTAGTCAAGCATAGAAGATTTGGACTATCAATATCCTCAAACTAGTTACATAAACATTTTCCACCTTTTTCCCTTTAACAACTCTTTGCCATTGTTCTGACTTACTAAGCTACAATGTGTAGGATATAAGTAAATTGAATTGCCATTGTCACATATTTGAGAAACACTAAGCAAGTTGAATTTTAAACCATTGACCAAATTTACACTATCTATGACATAATCTGAAGTAATACCAACCTTACCTACACCAATGGTTTTTCCTTTCTTGTTGACGCCAAAGGAAATGGTTCTTTGGCTTCTTGGTTCGAGTGAGAAGAACTTCTGTTTGTCTCTTGTCATGTGTTTAGAGCGCCCACATCGATCGATGTACTAGCAGGGGTCCATTCCCACTCGATTATGCACTTAACATGTTAGTGGTGTGGGGTTAGGGTCCATTGAAAGGTTGGACCCATTTCCACCATCAACTATTGTTCTAGGATCATTTTTTACTACCCATTTTAATCCTATTTCTTGAGTTGTCAATGCTTCATAAAACGCGTCTTATAGTAATTGGCATCATGATGACCAGGTTGTCTGCATAGGTTGCAGAACCTCCACGACTGGTCGCTGACTGATATCCAACTGGTCGTTTGTTTCTCCATATGGGTGTCCTAGATACAGCTTCTAGCTTCACATTTTTTCTTTGACAAACGCTAGTTCTTTTCCTTTGTACTAAGTGCAACAATCAATTCATCGATTTCAGGTTGTTTTCCTAGTTTCATCTTTTCATGAGCAGAAAGAATTTCACTATAATCAATTTGCAATTTCATGAGTGCTTTCATAAGATTATCTACTTTATCCTTGTCTGAGTTCTTCTCCAATTTCTCATTTTCCTCCAAAAGTTCATTATTTTCATTTTCCAAAGCCTCTAGTTGATCAACTAATATAAGAGAAAATTTTCTAAGTCCAGAGAGTTCAGCCTTTAGAATCCTCTTTCTAAGGTTAGAATAGTTTACCTTGTTTTGATCTTCTTCTTCTGACTCTGAAGTTTCCTTATCTTGCGCCATCAAGCAAACTTCTTCAAGACATAGGTGAGCCTTCTCGTCCTCCGAGGAATCACTATCTGAGGTTTGATTATTGTCGCTGAGCTCTAAGTCTCCTCATGCAGCAACAAATGCTTTTTTCCTTGGCCCTTTGTTGAACGATTGTCGGACAAGTTTCCTGACCTTGTCGTTGTCCTCTCGTGATTGTTGAGGACAGTCTTTGATGTGATGCCCGCGCTTTGATCATCAAAAACACTTATCATTGTCTTTCTTACGGTGATCGTCAAACTCCTTGGGCTCTCTTCCTTTCCTCATATTGTTTCTTATGAATTTTGAAAGTACCTCTTAGCGTAGAGGACCATCTCATCATTGTCTTCATCTGTCTCGGAGTTTTCAGGTACCTGTAGGGCTATGCCTTTTCCTTTTTCTTTTGAACTTTCAGAGCTTCGTTGTTGTAGTTTCAACTCGAACGCCATTAGGGAACCTAACATGTCCGCCAAGGACATCTTAGAGAGATCATGGACTTCTTGCTTGGCATTGACCTTGCTGTCAAAGGAGGCAGGAAGAGATCTGAGGAACTTCCGAATTTGATCCTCGTTTGAGAGAGTTCTTCCAAGCACCAACATTTCGTTGATCATCTTGGTGAACCTTGTATGCATTTTAGAGATGCTCTCCTTCTCTTTCTTCTTGAATAGCTCCCAATGAGTGAGTAGCAACTCAATGCGAGTCTTTTTTATCTCATCATTCCCTTCATACGTAACCTCAAGCGTTATCCAAATCTCTTGAGCTGTTTTGGCTGAGGCTATCTTGGAGTATTGCTCAGGTAGTAGTGCACAGTGTAGTGTAGTATTCTTAAGGCTCAAGCATTAAATATCAGCTTCTTGATTTGATCATCCGTCATGTTGTCGATAGATATGTATTGTCCTTGAGCATTCTGGAAGGTGTACTGTGTTATCACCCTCCACATTCTTGGATCATCAGACTTGATGTGAAACTCCATTTTATTCTTCTAGTGAGTGTAGTTGTCTCCATTGAAGACTGGTGGTCGATTTGGTGCATAACCTTCTTCTGTCACTAGTAGGCTTACGTGAGACATTTTGATCATCTTCCAAAGCAGTTAGCTTTCTAGAAGAGACCCGTTCTAATACCAATTGAAATTGGCTGGCGCTCCTGATGCGTCCCCAACGGGTCGTGGATGTATCATTGACTGAAATAAACTTTGATAGTGTTAGGAAAGACACGGGATAAACTTAAACTGGAAACTCCATTTCGATTGAGAATTTACACACATGAAATTGACTCAATCTCTCTCGCCCCACACACGGACTCCCGGGACAATTTTGACTTTACCCCTAAAGTCCTTAACCTTACCTGACTATCGGCCTACGGTTCACTGACCGTTCCCCGACCTGTCAGTCTATCAAATACCCAATGTAATGATATTCTAACCTAGTCCTGTCTAGCTCACCAACTCTCTAGCACTCACACACACTCCTAAGTCTGATCCACACTTGCCTAGATAATCTCTTTCTTTTTCCTCTCGTGCAGGCTTACCTACATATGATATAGATGCAAGTATATATACGGTTTAGTTAGGATGTAAGTGTAACTACCGTCCTATAAGTCCCTAGACTTCTAGGAGTCGACTACGGGTTCAATAATTCACATAGCAACCACACTAGACTTGTAGAGAGTCTTCAACTTGATCTAGAGGCGTTTGAACTATGTGTCGCCTTATGGTTGGTCACGTTGGCGGCAGCCTTCTTGATTGGTCGAGCACCACTTGTGTGCCCCACTTACTTGATTCTGTTTGGCTCATAAAATGCTCATAAATGCCCTCTTATGAATTTATTGCGGCTATGTAATGATGTTCATTAATAGCCTTTGTTATCTTGTGTATTAATGAGTTACTCATTTTGTCGTGAGCTAGTTGATTATGTGAGTATATGAATCTGTCTGAATATGTCGATCCTTTTGCATCTTTTGTCTTTGATTTCTTCTTAAGCATGAGAGATATCTTCGTGCGGTGTCTGACTGGATTGTATGTGCTAGAAGTTCTACGGAGCTCTCGCAGACAGGTGCCCGACTGGTTGGGCACATGTCGTAGGCTGAGTGTGCTTGCAACCTTGCGTGCTAAGCCACTCATGACTTAAGTGTGCTTGCAACCTTGCGTGCTAAGCCACTTATTCACCTGTTTATCTGAATGATAAGCTTGACAAACATGTTAGATAAAACACCGCAGGTTTGCTATCATCAAAACTAAGGTCCTTGACTTAACAGTGCTCGATAGAGAATCCAAACTGCTAAAATAGGAAAAGAGACTAACCAAACATGAAACAAAGCCGGTTTGAAAGAGGCAAGAAAAAATCCTATTTTTATAGGATCTATCACTACGGATAGAAATCAAAGCCAAAGAGCCTTATACGATTGTGCATTGCAACTCCAAATATGGGAGTAGTAGTTCTTGACGAACTATTAGTCAGAGAAGGAGCCAGAAATAAGGTGTTTTCAATTTTGTAGCCATGATTTAGGGTCAAAGGAGGAAGGGGAGATGGAGGCTATTTTAATTTCAGAAAGTGAGGATAGTAGCCAACGTGGGAGTGTTGTACAGCCAAGCTAGGGTTTGTCTTGTGAACAGTGTCACCTCCATCGTTGTTCGTTTCTTCAACAAGAGAAGCAATAGGATTTTGATTGTTTTTTATTTCAAAAAGAGGATAGTCGGGATCAAGAATATCGGCTAGAGAAAGAGTTGTTCAAATTTTGTTAAGGTTTTTCGGTTCAGGAAGACGGTTGAAGGAGACTAAAAAAGGGGCAAAGATATACAAGTGATGGGTCTTGACCCTAGTCCCTGTCACCTTCCCGCAGACAATCTAACCAACTACGCAATTGATATAACTTGGTATGAAATGTTGGAAATATTAATAAAACCATGGCCTTATTTGAATAAATTCCAAAAAAGACGCTAATGTTCTAAAATGAAAATGCATAGTAAAACTATAATGTTTTATCAGTGAAAATGAAACGTATTTCGAACGAACAAGATGAAAATTAAAATAACAATAAATATATAAATGGTGAATAAAAATAAATAAACAAAGATGAAAATAATAGATAAATAAAAGGCTCTTCGTAAGGGCGGTTTGAAATCGGTTTATTTGTTGAAAATTCATTCTTGAAAAGTAGAATTTTCTTCAAATCTTTGAAAATTGGTTCAAAAAAACATTTATAAAGTGGTGGCTTCATTTTGACACGCACATTGAGACATTTTAATATAGAAAAGCGATGACTCTTTTATTTTATTAATTTCTCAAAATTTTGTATGGGGTGGTGAGAAATTTTGGTGTCGACACATAGTTGATTGCCTCTCCCTGTACATTGACACATGCTATAATTTGTCCCACATAACTCACAAGCAGAGAAAATAATAAGTAGAAACCACAACATCCGATTGAGAAGCTACCATACTCACCACTTTTTTGAATGCTTTGTCAGAGCATCGAGCTTGGCGAAAAGTATAGTGGTCTAGTACACACTAGTGCAGAAAATGTTTTTTACCACGGTTATTTTGCTCATATACCACGGTTAGAGACCGTGGTTTATACTCGCGTGGTATATCGGAAAATTCAAATAAACCACGGTTCGAAACCGTCGTTTTAAAAGACGGAATATAAACCACGGTTCGTAGAACCGTCGTTTTAAAGCCGTTGTGGCGCGGGAATAAGACGACTTATACCACGGTTGGGACGGAAACCGTGGTATATAATGTCGTTCCATTGCGTTTTATACGACGGTTCGGATAATTAACCGTGGTATATGACAACTTTATACGACGGTTCTACAATAAACCGTGGTTTATACTCGTCGTTCCATTGAGTTTAAACCACGGTTTAAGGGAACCGTGGTTTTTTTTTATTTTATTTTTTTTAGTTTTTTTTTGTTTTTTAGCATCTACCACATATGTTTTCCAACACAACCCAATTTACAATCGTATATATACAACCTGTACAGGGCATCCAACTGGTATTGCCCTTTGATAACCAACCACACTATGACCATAAACCAAGTTGCCAGTTTGAATTGCAATATTGAAAACGAATTGCAAACAAACCCATTCAAACTTTCAAAAATAAGAGAGAGTTGAACTTTTACAAACTTTGAGAGTTGCTTCAGCAAAAACAAAAGTCTAAGTCTAACTACGTACACTAGGATATAAGATCTAAGAAACACTCAAGTAATTTTTTACACCAAAACTGCGATAAATGATCTCTTACACAAGTCGAGATCCCCTTTGGAATACGTGCTCCCTGCTTGTGTGAAATAAGAAACGATCTGTCCATAAAAAGAAACTGATCATCATTAGTACACAATTTTATTTAAAATGCAATAACTTTAACTGAAACTTTGATTGGTATTACCTTGTCATCATCCGTAAGCGTGTCAATATTTTGTACCATCTCGAACATGTACCGCATCACATAATAGCCACAGCTTTTTGAATCAGGCTGTTGAGGACACTGTCATCACACCATCCATGGATTACCAACTTTAGACAGATCAAAAAATTAAACGTTTAGCTTAATACAAAAATGCATAAATTAAATGATTACTTACACGTATGTAGTGGAAGTCCAAGATGGAGAATGGTTTCTTTTCATCACTTAAACCAAGCTTATGGCCCCTGCATAAATACAGCATTTTAAAATGAAGCCATTTATTGTCAATAATCTAGGACAAGTTTAAAATAAATACAGAATGCCTTAAAATTTGGAATACTCACTCCTTCAAATATTTCTCTACAGCGATCTCTCGAAGGTCATCAGGGCCGCCCAATGGGTCTAGTATCAATAAGCATGAGGTGTCGATACACAACACCAACAACATCCAATGATTGCTGCCACAGATAAAACAAAGAATGTTTTGTAGAATTATAAATATCACAATTAGGAAGCAAAAAATTCCAGTTATTGTGTACTTACATCTGATGATATGGGATCAGCAAATATTTGCTTCTTCTTCGCACCGCAGTACAAAATCCCTGCCTCACATGCTCTACACATCCTTGCTCAGCCAGTGCGGCCTGATTTGCTGACATCAATTGCGGACACAAGAAAGAGATGACAAATAATCTCTTGCTCGCTAGTAGTCTACTAGTCAAACACCTAAACAACATTTTTTCATAAGATATGTTAAATAGCTTAAAAAATGAAAGATAATGTAATAATTTGAAAGATACTTACACACAATAGGCCTGAATCACAGAGATGTTAAGCAGGTCTCCCATCAAAAATTCTCGTAGATCGCTCACGGTAATCATCAGATCTCTGGGCTCAGGGGAGTGGAAAACATGCTTAGACACTTTCATGTTGAAGTTGGTGACAGACTGCCTCGTCATGAAAAAGTCATACAAAATTTTTTGTGAGAACAGCTCAAGAGATTTGGATAACGCTTGAGGTTACGTATGAAGGGAATGATGAGATAAAAAAGACTCGCATTGAGTTGCTACTCACTCATTGGGAGCTATTCAAGAAGAAAGAGAAGGAGAGCATCTCTAAAATGCATACAAGGTTCACCAAGATGATCAACGAAATGTTGGTGCTTGGAAGAACTCTCTCAAACGAGGATCAAATTCGGAAGTTCCTCAGATCTCTTCCTGCCTCCTTTGACAGCAAGGTCAATGCCAAGCAAGAAGTCCATGATCTCTCTAAGATGTCCTTGGCGGACATGTTAGGTTCCCTAATGGCGTTCGAGTTGAAACTACAACAACGAAGCTCTGAAAGTTCAAAAGAAAAAGGAAAAGGCATAGCCCTACAGGTACCTGAAAACTCCGAGACAGATGAAGACAATGATGAGATGGTCCTCTACGCTAAGAGGTACTTTCAAAAATTCATAAGAAAACAATATGAGGAAAGGAAGAGAGCCCAAGGAGTTTGACGATCACCGTAAGAAAGACAATGATAAGTGTTTTGGATGATCAAAGCGCGGGCATCACATCAAAGACTGTCCTCAACAATCACGAGAGGACAACGACAAGGTCAGGAAACTTGTCCGACAATCGTTCAACAAAGGGCCAAGGAAAAAAGCATTTGTTGCTGCATGAGGAGACTTAGAGCTCAGCGACAATAATCAAACCTCAGATAGTGATTCCTCGGAGGACGAGAAGGCTCACCTATGTCTTGAAGAAGTTTGCTTGATGGCGCAAGATAAGGAAACTTCAGAGTCAGAAGAAGAAGATCAAAACAAGGTAAACTATTCTAACCTTAGAAAGAGGATTCTAAAGGCGAACTCTCTGGACTTAGAAAATTTTCTCTTATATTAGTTGATCAACTAGAGGCTTTGAAAATGAAAATAATGAACTTTTGGAGGAAAATGAGAAATTGGAGAAGAACTCAGACAAGGATAGGATAAAGTAGATAATCTTATGAAAGCACTCATGAAATTGCAAATTGATTATAGTGAAATTCTTTCTGCTCATGAAAAGATGAAACTAGGAAAACAACCTGAAATCGATGAATTGATTGTTGCACTTAGTACAAAGGAAAAAGAACTAGCGTTTGTCAAAGAAAAAAAATGTGAAGCTAGAAGCTGTATCTAGGACACCCATATGGAGAAACAAACGACCAGTTGGATATCAGTCAGCGACCAGTCGTGGAGGTTCTGCAACCTATGCAGACAACCTGGTCATCATGATGCCAATTACTATAAGACGCGTTTTATGAAGCATTGACAACTCAAGAAAATAGGATTAAAATGGGTAGTAAAAAATGATCCTAGAACAATAGTTGATGGTGGAAATGGGTCCAACCTTTCAATGGACCCTAACCCCACACCACTAACATGTTAAGTGCATAATCGAGTGGGAATGGACCCCTGCTAGTACATCGATAGTGGGCGCTCTAAACATATGACAAGAGACAAACAGAAGTTCTTCTCACTCGAACCAAGAAGCCAAAGAACCATTTCCTTTGGCGTCAACAAGAAAGGAAAACCACCATTGTGTTGGTAAGGTTGGTATTACTTCAGATTATGTCATAGATAGTGTAAATTTGGTTCAATGGTTTTTAAAATTCAACTTGCTTAGTGTTCTCAAATATGTGACAATGGCAATTCAATTTACTTATATCCTACACATTGTAGCTTAGTAAGTCAGAACAATGGCAAAGAGTGTTTAAGGGGAAAAAGGTGGAAAAATGTTTATGTAACTAGTTTGAGGATATTGATAGTCCAAATCTTCTATGCTTGACTACTTCAATAAATGACTATACACTATGGCACAAAAGATTAGGGCATGTTAGCACTTCATAGTGAGAAAACTTGCCCAACAAGTCGGCAACAGGTTAGTGACAGGTCAACAACAGGTCGACGAAGGAAACAATGATGTCGAAGATCCTTTATCACCATTAACTATTCATCAATCTCGTGCCTTATACAAAGACCATCCATTGGAGAACATCATATCAGATATCTCCAAGGGAGTTCAAACCAAAGCACAAACTCGTGATCTCTTAGCCTTCTCAACGACAGTCTCATCTATCAAACCCAAGAATATCAAGGAAGCTCTTTAAGACTCAGATTGGATCAACACAATGCAAGAAGAGTTAAATCAGTTTGAAAGATGCATAGTCTGGCATCTTGTGCCTCGACCTACTCATCAAGGAATACTTGGCACAAAATGGGTCTTTAGGAACAAACTGAATGAAATGAGAGGAGTGGTCAGGAACAAGGCTCGTTTAGTAGCTCAAGGGCATCGTCAACAAGAAGGGATAGACTTCCAAGAAACCTTTGCTCCAGTAGCAAGGATGGAATCCATTCGACTACTAATTGCATTTACTGCACACTAAGGAATCAAACTCTTCCACTTGACATCAAGAGTGCCTTTCTCAATGGGTACGTCAAAGAAGAAGTATATGTTGGACAACCTCCAGGTTTTGAAACACAAGAAGGAAAATACATGGTAATTAGGCTTGACAAAGCTCTTTATAAGCTCAAATAAGCCTCAAGGTCATGGTATGACCGCCTGTCCTCCTATCTATTGGAAAAACCACTTCAAAAGAGGTAAAGTAGACAAAACCTTATTTGTCTACAACAGCAAGAGAGACTTCCTAATTGTGCAAGTATATGTTGATGATATAATCTTTGGAGCCTCTGATGAGAAATACTGCAAGAGATTTGAGACATCTGTGAAAAAGGAATTTGAGATGAGTGATCTAGGAGAATTGAAGTTCTTCTTAGGACTTCAAGTCAGGCAAAATGACGAAGGGACTATCATATCCCAAGAGAAGTACGTGAAGGATTTGCTAAAAGGTTTGGAATGGAGAAGTGTAAAACATTTGACACACAAATGGCAGTTGGCACAAAGATGGGCATCATGACTGGGTGACCGACCGGTCGACCAGCGATTATACAGAGAGATGATTAGTTATCTACTATATTTAACTGCTAGTATACCTGACATTATGTATAGCGTTTGCTTATGTGCCAGGTTTCAAGAAGATCCAAGAGAAAGTCACCTCACAGCTGTGAAAAGAATCCTACGTTACCTAAAAGGAACCATGAATCTTGGTCGCTTTTATCCTAAACTCACTAACTGTGACAGTGTAGGATTCTCAGATGCAGACTATGGAGGATCTATCACTGATAGAAAAAGCACATCAGGGACAACATTCTTTGTTGGATCATGTTTGATCGCACGGGGATAAAAGAAACAACAAAGTGTAGCCATCTCTACCGCAGAATCATAATACATAGCTGCAGCAAGCTGTTGTGCCCAACTCTTATGGCTCAAACAAAAAATAGGTGACTAAGGTGTCAAAACAGGTACATTACCTATCATATGTGATAATACAAGTGCCATTTATATTTCAAAAATCCAGTACATCATTGTTGTACCAAGCATATTGACATTAGACATCACTTTCTTAGAGATTGTTGTGAAAAGGGATTAGTTGGTTTAAATTATATTTCTACGAATACCAACTAGCTGACATTTTTACTAAGCCATTAAGTAGAGAAAGATTCTACAAGATTATTCATGATCTTGGTATGATATTCACTGATCACAATTAAATCATCTTTCAATTCCCACGATCGGTCACCGACACGTGAGCAACACCTATATTATTGTCGTTCAGTAGTCAATGATCAGTTTAATGCATAGAAGTTATGTCAAACGACTACTTGAAACAGATATTTCATTTTCCACAACAAGTGAGGTTAGTTTAGAGAAGGTCCAACTTATAGAAACGGGGAAATCTCTCAATGGATTACTGACAACCGTCACGACCGCTGCCCGTTATGAATAGTATCATTGGGACATGTCAGCGAGTGGACGAGGAGTGGTCACCGACCGTTACTCGATATCTATATAAAAGGCAACGGGAGTTTTACTCTTGTCACACTATTGCCCTCACTCTATCTAATCTCTCTAAGCATTCAAAGCAATTTCTCTTCTCTCTTACAAAAACTCTGATGAGATTCAGCGCAAAAATCCCTGCCTCACAGCCACTCTAAGATTTCTCTAGCGAAAGGTTATAAAACTCCAGAAATCTTTCGATCAATCATGGCACCAAAATCCTCTCTCTGCTCCAAGAACAAGGTTTCACTCAAGGAAGCTTCTTCAGTGCAAGTGGATGACATAAGGTCAACAAAAACTCACAGAGAATCGCCACCCCCTCGCCTTTCCAATGATCTAGAAGATCAACTTGTGCGAAGGGTGACTGACGAAGGCGACCTACAACAGGAAGAAGAAGTGCAATATATAAATCTCTACTTACCCAAAAACCCAAAATACTTCCAACTCCTACCACCACAAAAAAACCAAAAATGTCTCCTCAAGATCCTTCACCAAAAATCACCACCAAACACTCCAAAGCGAAAGATCCCAAAATTAAAACCTTTCTACTGCCACAACGAGTCACGTAACTCACGTAACTCGTGCCTCTGAATGTACCAAAAATCAAAAGGAAGCTCCATAAAAAGCCCACTCCACACCAGAGAAGGCAACTCGAAAGTTGCACTTCAGCGATGAGGAGGAAACCACTTCTTCAGCAATCGCAAGAGCTGTCATTCAGCAGCTAGATGAGGAGGAAGTACAAAGTGATGAAAAGTCACAAGAGGAGGCCTCATCAACAGAAAAAAACACTAGAGGAAGGTGTGACTGCACCAGACTCTGAGGAAGAAACTGACATCGTTCCTCAGATGATGACACCTATCGACGACAGGCCGCTGACACCTCCACGACAAGCTCAAGAAAAGGAAGCGACACAAAGTCGATGTTCCCTACCATCTATACGCTTCAGGAACGCGAGCATCTGAGAAAAGAGAAAGACAAGGAGAAAATGGTTCCATCATCACAATCTCCAGAGCTAGAAGAGCTCTTTCAAACTATCGCCAAGCCTCCACCTCCTCAATCCTTGAAGCGTCTCAAAAAGCTCAAGGAGCTAGAGCCTACGCTGATAAAGGCAGAGAACATCAACGATAGGTCCTGTCCTGTCTTACCAAAGACACTGGACCTAGAATGGATGGACAAGATGGGTCTAGGACAGATCTAGGAGTTGTTGGAGTACCAAGGATGGTGGATTTCTTCCAAGAACCCATCACCGTCAACACATAATTGCTCAAGGAGCACATGCGTTGTCTTGGACCACTCCAAAGTGACGACGACGACTACATCATTTCATGGGTTCAAGGCATCGAAATCAACATCTCAAGTCTTGGATCTCCGAGACTTTCGGTCTAGAACCTGAAGGACTGGCTGTTCTAAAGGAAACATCTTGGAATGACGTAGGACACCTAGAGGAAGAATGGTGAATTCGCTCAACAAAGGAGCAACAATGAAGAACTTTCCTGCAGCAGAGAAATGTCCATACCAGACAGAGTTCTCTTTAGTCTGCTCACCCACAGTATCACTCCACGAAATCAACGAACCCACATCGTCAACGCAAGAGATGTGAGGTTACTCTATGCCCTCAAGAACAAGGAGAAGATAGATCTCCCTGCTATGATTCTGCTATCCATTGAGGAAAGCCGCTATGTAAACCAGGGTCTTGTGCGTGGAGGAGTGGTAATAAAGGCGCTACTAGAGAACGGAGTGGACACCTTCTGGTTCCACGAATGTGCGTGCACCGCTCAGGACAACATCTGCTCAGAGATGTTATCCAAAATGGGATCAAGACGAAGGAAGATCAGTTGGTGGTTGCTAAGAAGCCAACTAAGAGCGAAAACTCTTGGTTAGAGCCTCGCCTAACCACTAGAGCATCAGGACTTAAGAGAAGGAGAATTCTATCACCGGTCCACGACAGGTCAGGGACCAGTCTGGATACCTCAAGTAGGGATGTTCTAAAGAGGGTGAGAGTTACTCTCATAGCTGTGCAGGCTTGAAACTGGTTGGCGCTCCTGATACGTCCCCGACCAGTCGTGGACGTATCATTGACTCAAATAAATTTTGATAGTTTAAGGAAAGACACGAGATAAACCTTAAACTGGAAACTCTATTTCGATTGAGAATTTACACACACAAAATTCACTCAATCTCCCTCGCCCTACACACGGACTATGGGGACAGTTTCGACTTTACCCCTAAAGTCCTTAACCCTCAGCTGACTATCGGCCTACGGTTCACTGACCGCTCCCCGACCTCTCGGTCTATCAAATACCCAATGTATTGACACTCTAACCCAGTCCTCACTAGCTTACCAACTCTCTAGTACTTACACACACTCTTGTTTGACTCACACTTGCTCAGATGGTATCTCTTATTTTTATCTCGCAAGCTTGATTTACATAGCACATAAATGCTCATATATATATACATTAGTTAAGGTGTAACTAATGGCTTATGAATATGTAGACTTTAGAAGTAGATTACTTTTTCTTCTCTTATTATAATAGTCACACCCTACTGTATATCATCTTCCAACTTGATCTGGAGCTATCAACACACATGTTGCTTTGCGATTGGGCAAGTTGGTGGCGCGTCTCCCAAGTGGTCGGTCACCACTAGCACACTTCAACTTGTCTGACCTTGTCTGGTTAATTAATGCTCATAAATGCTCTCTTTTGAATTTATTTCAGCTATGTAATGATGTTCATTAATAGCCTTTTCTTATCTTGTTATCTCGCACATTAATGAGCTTTCCTTTTGTCGTGCTAGTTGCTTGTGTGGGTGTGTGACACATCTGAGTGAGTTTGTTGACGTTGCTAAAACATTTTCGTCCTTGTTTAATATCTGATGTATGAGATATATGATAGTGTGGTTCTTGACTACTTGTGTGTTACTAGAAGTTCTCTTGAGCTCTCACAGACAGGTGCTTGGCTGGTTGGGCACATGTCGTAGGCTGAGTGCACTTGCAACCTTGCGTGCTAAGCCACTTATTCACCTGTTTATCTGAATGATAAGCTTGACAAACAACCACAGGTTTGCTATCATCAAAACTAAAGGTCCTTGACTTAGCAATTTCCCCTTTTTGATGATGACAACCAATAAAATAATATGTACTCTGACAACTCAAAGATTCAAAAAAAAAAATTTAGAGGTATTCCCCCTAAGAGGGATTCCCCCTAAGTTTGTTAAGGGTTATAACGTACGGAGAACAATAAGTGACAACTTTTATGTTATACTATAACTATAGTAGAAAATTTTCATTAAGATAATACATAATACAAGGAAGATAGACATAGTTTCACAAGTATATATTCTTTCTTTTTTCTTCCCCCTTTGCCATACAGCAAAATAGGGAGCAACTACATGACTTAAGGTATTGTAAAGGCCATAACATTCCATAGAGTATAAACTACAAGCATGATCAAGATAATCTAGATAGAGTGACAGGTTTGGTGATCCCATTCTATG
Source organism: Limonium bicolor (assembly GCA_023374045.1). NCBI lineage: Eukaryota > Viridiplantae > Streptophyta > Magnoliopsida > Caryophyllales > Plumbaginaceae > Limonium > Limonium bicolor. The sequence goes on from CM041776.1 coordinate 114,184,959, forward strand.
ACATCTAGTCCATAAGGTCATCCTCTGAAAAGTAGGTTATGAACAATGGTAATTCAGCTGTGGTGGAAAGATTAGACTTATCATAATCCACTGTGAATTCCATGCAGTGAGGGGAATGAGAGTTTGATCGAGTGACACTGGAGGTGATAGACCAAGCTGTGAGTGAGTCAGAGACTGGTTGAACATAGCTTTGGGTGATGTGTTTCTTTGGATGTTTAGTTAGCATAAACTTGCGAATGGTGGACTGAACTGTTTACTCATTTAAGCTGGATGAGCTTTGTGGAGTTTGAGCCATTTCGTGATATGTGTAACAAGGATTGTGAGTGGCAAATGAAGTGCGCAAGTATTATATATACCTGAGGATATACTCAATGACTGATCGGTGAGTGGTAATAAATGAGGTGTTATGTCTTGTGGGCTATGTTTGTAGCCTTTTTAGGTGTCAAGTTTGGAGATTGGATTAGTGGAATGGATGAGACTAAATATCTCTGATCATTTTGCAATTTTTAATCAAGGAAGAAGCAGCAATACAATAAATTATTTCGCAAACAACATAATCATTCAAGATAGACAAAAGAATAGGTGCATTTTCATTTATGTCGAAAGATTTACTAGAAACAGATAGTCAAATGTTGAGACAAAAATTTTATTGGAAAAATAAAATCTAATCTTAGAACTAGCTCACACGGTTATCACTCAAGTCTCTAAGAGACGAAGAACGCTCAGGCTATGTAGGAATCTATAAAATCTATTGCTCCTTGAACCATGTGATGAACACTTGGTTCAGTGGAGGTAGCCTGCAAAGTGGTAAGAGTGACTCTTACACGCTGAAGAACGTCCCGAGCTGAAGTATTCAGTCTGGTCTCTGGCCTATCGTAGACCGGGTGATAGACTTCTCTTCCTTTTAAGTCCCGAAGCTTGTGCAGTTGGTCGAGGTTCTAACCGTGCTTCCTCGCTCTTAGTGGGCTTCTAGAGGGCTACGAGCTTATCTCCCTTAGTCTTTATCCCCATTTTGGAAAGCATCTCAGAGCATATGCAGTCTTGAGCGGTGCGCGAACACTCGTGGAACTTGTTGGTGTCCACTTTACTCTCCAGTAGTGCCACGGTGACTACTCCTCCATGCACCAGACCTTGGTTCACTTGACGACTCTCATGCAGAGTGAGGAGAATCATGGCTGGAAGGTCGATTTTCTCCTTGGTCTTAAGAGCATACAACAGTCTTACGTCCCTTGCATTCACAATGTGAGTGCGCTGATTCCTTGGAGTGACGTTGTGGGTGAGTAGATTAAGGAGGACTTTGTCTGGGATGAACATGTCCACAACGTTGAAGTTCTTCATTGTTGCTCCTTTGTTGAGAAGGTTGACCATTTTCCCTCCTTGGTGGCCTAGGTCATTCCAAGTTGTTTCCTTGGAAATGACCAGCCCTTCTGGCTCTATGTTGAAGGTCTTGCAAATCCAAGACTTGGAGATGGTGATTTGAGCATCTTGGACCGTTGAGATGAGATAGTCATCATCGTCGTCGCTTAGGAGTTGTCCTAGATGTTGCATATGTTCTTTGAGCAGCTCGGTGTAGACGGGGAGAGGCTGGTAGAAGAAGTCTACCCATCCTTGGAACTTCAATAGCTCGATGATCTCTCCAAGACCCATCTTTTCTATCCATTCTATGTCCAATGTCTTCGGTAAGACAGGACAGGATCGGTCGTTGACATTTTCAGCCTTAATCAAGGCTGGCTCTAGCTCCTTGAGCTTTTCAAACGCTTCAAGGACTGGGATGACTAAGACTTGACGACAGCTCTCTTCGCTTGGGAAGGTTCCTCCATCTCTAGAGTGTGTGGTGATGGTGCCAATAGTCCCTTGCCTTTGGATTTCCTTAGATGCTCACGCTCCTTGAGTGTGAGTATGACTAGTGACATCGACTCTGTATCGCTATCCTTTCTTTGAGGTGATCGGGGAGGTGTCGGGGACCGGTGGATGACAGGTTCCCTATACTGAGCGATGAGCTCAGCTTCCTCCTCTAAGTCTGGTGCTGTCACACCTTCCTCCTGGCCTTTCTCTTCTGTTGAATCATCTTTTTGTGACTTGTCGTCACTTTGAACTTCTTTGATCTCCGGTGGTGGACAATCACCTCGACACAGCTGAGGGGGATGCTTCCTCTTCATCGGTGAAGTGTAACTGACGCGTTGCTCTTTCCGGTGTCGAGTGAGACTTTTGTGAAGCTTCTTGTTGGATTTTGGCTTGCTTAGAGGCACGGGTTGCACGAGTTTTAGACTCGTTATAGTAGTGAAAAGGTCTTGGTGTTTAGGAGCTTTGAGTTTCTTGGCTTTGGATTGCTTTGTGGTGTTTTTGGAAGTTTTCGGTGAAAGAGCAGGATAAGACATTTTTGGTTTTTCTGTGGGAGTAGGGATAGGAAGAATAATAGGTTTGAAGGTACCGATTCAATGAGATGGTAAGTTTTAGGAATATGGGTCCTTATATACTCTACCTCACTGGCTCGTAGTTCGCCTTCTTGCACCACTTTTACCGTAAGTTGATTTTCTTCTTCCTCTGTCAGGCGAGTTTGAGATTTTGTCAGTTGTATGTTGGCCACTTGTTGTGGGAAGCTTCCTTGACGACTTTCTTAACATTTGATCGACGAGCATTCTTGGGTGCCATTTGGTTTAAAGGATTTGTACTGGACTTTAGAACTTATTGATCGAGTGTTCTTTAGCGGCTGTGAGGCAAGGGTTCTTTGCACCGATCTCACGGAATTGTTTGTAAGAGAGAAGAGAAAATGCTCTGAGTGCTTAGAGAGATTATAGAGAGTGTGGGCAATAGTGTGACAAGAGCAAAACTCCCGTCGCCCCTTTATAGATATCGAGTAATGGTCGGTGACCGCTCCTCGTCTACTCGCTGACATGTCCTAACGGTACTATTCATAATAGGCAGCGGTCGTGACGGTTGTCAGCGATCCGTTGAGAGATTTTCCTGTTTCTATCCGTTGGACCTTCTATAAACTAACCTCACTTGTTGTGGAAAATGACATATCTGTTTCAAGTAGTCATTTGACATAACTTCTATGCATTAAACTGATCGTTGACTACTGAACGATTACATTATGGGGGTAGCTCACGTGTCGGTGACTGATCGTGGGAATGAAAAGATGATTTAATTGTGATAAATGAATATCATACCAAGATCATGAATAATCTTGTTGAATCTTTCTCTACTTAATGGCTTAGTAAAAATTTCATCTAGTTGGTCTTTAGTAGAAATATACTTTAAACCAACTAATTCCTTTTCACAACAATCTCTAAGAAAATGATGTCTAATGTCAATATGCTTGGTACGAGAATGAGGTACTGGGTTTTTGGAAATAGAAATAGCACTTGTATTATCACACATGATAGGTAACGTACCTTTTTAACACCATAGTCACCGATTTGTTGTTTGAGCCATAATAGTTGGGTACAACAGCTTGCCGCAGCTATGTATTCTGATCTGCTGTAGAGATGGCTACACTTTGTTGTTTCTTTGATCCCCATGCGATCAAACATGATCCAACAAAGAATGCTGTCCCTGACGTGCTTATTCTGTCAGTGATAGATCCTCCATTGTCTACATCTGAAAATCCTACAATGTTACAATTTATGAATCTAGGATAAAATAAACCAAAATTCATGGACCCTTTGAGATAACGTAGGATTCTTTTCACATCTGTGAGATGACTCTCTCTACGATCTGCTTGAAACTTGGCACATAAGCAAACACTATACATAATGTCAGGTCTACTAACAGTTAGATATAGTAGAGAACCTATCATCTCCCTGTACAACCGCTGGTCGACCGGTTGGTCACCAGTCGTGATGCCCATCTTTGTGCCAACGGCCATTGGTGTGGCAAACGGTTTGCAACCTTCCATTCCAAATCTCTTCAGTAAATTTTACGTACTTTTGATGGGATATGATGATCCCTTTAATGTCCTGCTTGACTTGAAGTCCTAAGAAGAACTTTAGTTCTCCTAGATCACTCATCTCAAATTATTTCTTCATCAATGCTTCAAACCTTTTGCAATACTTTTCATCAGAAGCTCCCAAAATTATATCATCGACATATAGTTGCACAATTAGGAAATCTCTTTTGTTGTTATAAACAAATAGAGTTTTGTCTACTTTAGTTCTTTTGAAGAGGTTTTCCAATAGATAGGAGGACAGACGGTCATACCATGACCTTGGGGCTTGTTTGAGCCCATAAAGAGCTTTGTCAAGCCTAAGTACCATGTCTTTTCCTTCTTGTGTCTCAAAACCTGGAGGTTGTTCAACATACACTTCCTCTTTGACGTACCCATTGAGAAAGGCACTCTTGATGTCAAGTTGGAAGAGTTTAATTCCTATGTGTGCAGTAAATACAATTAGTAATCTGATGGACTCCATCCTCGCTATTGGAGCGAAGGTTTCTTGGAAGTCTATCCCTTCTTGTTGACGATATCCTTGAGCTACCAGACGAGCCTTGTTCCTGGCCACTTCTCCCATCTCATTCAGTTTGTTTCTGAAGACCCATTTTGTGCCAAGTACTCCTTGATGAGTAGGTAAAGGCACAAGATGCCAAACTCTGCATCTTTCAAACTGATTTAACTCTTCTTGAATTGCCCTGATCCAATCAGAGTCTTAAAGAGCTTCCTTAATGTTTTTAGGTTTGATGGATGAGACTTTCGTTGAGAAGGGATCACAAGTTTTTTACTTGGTTTGAATTCCCTTGGAGATATATGATATGATGTTCTCCAATGGATGATCTTTGTACAAGGCACAAGATTGATGAATGGTTGATGGTGATAGAGGATCTTTGACATCATTATTTCCTTCGACTACCTGCTATTGATCTGTTGGCAGGTTTTCTTCAGTCGGTGATTCATCTTTGGGACGATTCGTGTGATCCTGATCAGCTAGATTGAATCCAAGTCCTTCATCTACTTCAGATTTCATTGACTATGTGAGCATCAGCCTCATCAAATACCACATGCACACTTTCTTCTACTTTAGTGTCCTATTGTTGTAAACTTTGTATGCCCGGCTCCTTTCAGAGTACCCAAGGAAGATAGCCACATCACTTCTGACATCGAAATTTCCTAGAGGGTTCTTTTCATTGTTGTGGACATAGCATTTACAGCCAAAGACCCTGAGGTGACTTATGTTGGTTTTCTACCCTTGATTAGCTCATAGGGAGTTTTGTTAAGGATAGGTCGTATGAGCGTTCTATTTATGATGTAGCATGTAGTTGCCACTGCTTCTGCCCAGAAGACCCGAGGAAGACTGCTCCCCAATAGCATGGCCCTGGCTACCTCTTGTAGTGTTCTGTTCTTACGCTCAACTACCCCATTTTGTGGGGTGTTCTTGGTGCTGAATATATGTGATTGATTCCATGTTGTTTACACATATCCATGAATTGTTGATTCTCAAACTCTGACCCATGATCAGACCGAAGAGCCTTGATTTTTTAGTTGAGTTGTACTTGGACTTTTCCTGAAAAGACTTGAAATTTCTCAAAGACTTTGTCTTTGGAAGCAATAAAGAGTGTCCAAACAAATCATGAGTAATCATCAACAATCACAAACACATACCAATTTCCTCCAAAACTTTTGATTTTCATAGGTCCACATAAGTCCATGTGAAGTAATTCAAGTGGCTTGGATGTACTAACTAAGTTCTTTGACTTGAAAGATTTCTTAGGTTGTTTGCTTCTAACACCTGTATCACAAAGATTGGTCTCAAAATTCTTAATCTTAGGGAGACCTCTTACCAACTGTCTCTTGACAAGTTTTCTTAACAAGGAAGTGCTAACATGCCCTAGTATTTTGTGCCACAGTGTAGAGTCATCTATTGAAGCAGTCAAGAATGGAAGATTTGTACTGTCAATATCCTCTAGACTAGTTACTGCAGACGTGTTATCGTGAGTGTTAGAACTGGTGTAATTAATAAAAGAAAAGAAATTAAAACTCAAAATATCCATCGGGCTGCAAATAAAACCCGGTCGCAGTAGTATAGTAAAACAGAAGCGGCCGGGGTCAAACCGTGGGACTTATAGCGAGATAAAATAGTTCCTAAGCTTGTCACAAAGGGGGGGAAGTTAATTGACTTGTTTTAGAGAATTTAAATAGCAGAAAAGATAACTGAGTGCAGATGAATTAAATGGAACTCCGAGTTCAGATTTATATAATCTGATTAATTATGCTATCTCTACCGGTTTAATATATTAGTTTGGCAAAATTCCTGTTATTATCTTAAGGACTAAGTCATAGACTCATAAGAACTCGTTTACCAGAAAATGCTCGGTCTAATCAAGGTTCGAGCAATACTTATGTAAACGGACGTTAAATTCGAGGAATTATAATTGCATCTGAAAATACTAACCTATTAAATCATAATAAGCTTTCTCCAGATTTACGGCTTAATTAACCTGTCTATTTATCACCGGTCTGATCAAAATAGACTTGGAAAGCATTTTAATAAATTCATGTAATTATTAAAATGGCGAGTGATAAACTTTAAACGTAACAAACTGTATTTATTTTAACCGGTAGAAATATTGATTACATAATTAAACAGACTAAAGCTAAACCTTCACCCGGAGCAAATCCTCCTTAGCCTGACATATTAACTGGTAATAAGTCAGACAGAGGTTGGACCTAATAATAATACGGAGGCGTGAATGGTGTATGGAGAGAATGAGAGGAAGAAGAGTGGAGCGAGTACGTAGGATTTCTGTAAATGGAATGAGAGATTTTGAGTGTTGAGTTTGGGGTGGAACGTATGTATTTGATTGAAGTAGCAGTGGCTTTTATAGAGGAGAGGAAGAAGAAGAACGACTGCAGACAGAGGTGGAAGAGCATTGATTGCAGGGGACAGAGCTGATGACGCGTGAGGAAAATAAGGTAGGCGGTGCGGAGTAGATGGATATGGCAGAAGCAAGTCGACGGGCGAAGTCGACGAGCGAAGAAGAAAACTGGCGCGCGATTGATTTTTAGTCACGTCCGCTTGTTGTCCTCGTTGGCGTCCGCCTCTGAAGCCATGCGGACGTCTGTCTTTTTCTGTCCGCCCGAGCGTCCGCTTCACGTCCGCCTGAGGTCTTCACTCACGTCCGCCCAAGGACATCACTCACGTCCGCCCGGTCACATGTCCTGTCCGCCTAGCTGTCCGCATCACGTCCAGGCGGTTGCAAGTGTATTTTCTTCTACGAACTTTGACCAGCTCTAGATTCTTCGTTTGGACTCCGTTTTCTGAGCCGTTTGCGTCTATGCGTTCGTCTCTTCGTCTACTTTACTCCCAGCTTGGGTTTCCTTATGTTTAAACAATAAATTTGTGAGATAACAATAAAACATAAACTAGAGGAAAACAAACCGAAGTGGACAAATGAGCAAGAAAAGTGCTAATATTATATATGAAATACACCTATATAACATGCTCATTTGGACACTTATCACACCCCACACTTATCTTTTTGCTTGTCCTCAAGCAAAACCATGTACCCAAGAAAGGAGGGAATGCTCAATACTAACAAATATTATTATGAAGGGTAGGATAAACATGATCTTTTTAACTTATTGAGGAGTGTGAAAATCAACTGCTGGTGGCATCGGTGTGCTCAGGGTAAAAATAAAATATAGAGTTTCGAGGTATGATCCAAGGTACCTCAATGTTCTTTTAGGTGACTCTGAGAACTTTTACCATGGCCAACTTCTCTCAAGAATGGACATTGAGGAGAAAACAAAAGAAAAATAGATTCATACATTTTTTCACTTTTGCATAAGGGATGAGAAAATGTAGGCATCACGCCTTTGTATTTAAGAACACTCAACTCTCTTTTGTTGGTTACCAATGGTGTCTCGCAAGTCCCTTGTTTTTTTTATTTTCTTTCTTTTTTTTAACAGAGAGAGAAGCACCCCTTAGCAATCCCTAAGAGAGAAGACAGAAAGAAACCCTGAGCAATAAAATCCAACCATTTGCAGATTATTTGGTCACACCGCATATAAAATGCTCCTCAAAAGTAATCAAAATTTTAAAATTTGTACCATTTATCCCACAATTCATAATAATATTTGTTTTTAAAGAGAACAACCTACATTAGCAGGGTACATAATTTTAATTTTTTGAACAAATGCAAGATAAACAGAGAGATTTAAACATTTTAAGCACAAAATGCCCTGAAAAGGCTCTTCCCCCACACTTAAGCTCAAGCAATGCCCTCATTGCGTAGATAGAATTAAATTAATAGGGCATGCAATTAATAAAGGAAAGAGTGTACTCCCTAGATTTCGTAGAGCGTGTAGAGCTCCCCCACACTTGAGTGCAGCTGTGGAATGTCATGATTTGAACCTGTAAAGAATATTCTACACAGCGAGAAGAACTCAAGTGAAACCTGCATTTTATTATAACAAATAAAAGGGAAATATAATACAAAAAAGAAAACAACATTAAATTAAAGGAAAGACAAAAGATAGATAGTGGGTTGCCTCCCACCAAACTGCCGGGTTTAACATCTCTAGCTAGACGTATTTGACCAAGCTTTAGTTTGGAGAAGAGTTTGAGGGCGAGTTGTCCTGCTGTTCTTGGACAAGATAAATTGTAGATAGGTCAGTTGAATATCAGAATGAGATTATACCTTTTAAGACGTGTCCCGTTGACCTTGAAAGTTTCGCCTTGTTTGTTCTGGAGTTCAAAGGCACCGTATGGAGTCACACTAATAATCTGGAAAGGGCCGGCCCAATGAGACTTGAGTTTCCCAGGGAAGATCCTTAATCTAGAGTTATATAGGAGAACCCAATCACCAATTTCGAAGTCCCTCTTGAGGATCATCCGGTCATGGAACTTCTTGGTGCGCTCCTTATAAATCTTAGCATTCTGGTAAGCCTGATCTCTCAGTTCTTCTAACTCGGAAAGTTGGAATTCCTTTTCTCTCCTGCAGAAGTCACGTCAAAGTTTAAGGCCTTGATTGCCCAATATGCCTTATGCTCCAGCTCTACAGGCAGGTGGCATGCTTTCCCATAGACAAGCTTAAAAGAGACATCCCGATGGGAGTCTGAATGCAGTGCGGTAAGCCCAAAGCGCATCATCCAGTTTAAGTGCCCAATCCTTTCGTGTGAGTTAACCGTCTTCTGGAGAATCCATTTTAACTCACGGTTCGAAACTTCTGCTTGGCCGTTTGTCTGGGGGTGATAAGTAAAGCTACCTTGTGACGTACCCGTACTTACCCATAAGCGCTTCAAATGAACGGTTGCAGAAGTGAGATCCTCCGTCACTGATAATAATTCTAGGCATGCCAAAACGGGTAAAGATGTGTGTTTTTAAGGAACCTGGTTACTGTCTTTGCATCAGCATGATGACAGGGTATGGCTTCTACCATTTCGACACGTAATCCACTGCCACTAAAACATATTGGTGGCCCTGCGAGGAAGGGAACGGTCCCATAAAATCAATGCCCCAACAATCAAAGAGCTCCACTTCTAGTATTCCCTGTGTGGCATTTCATGTCTCCTAGATGTGTTACCCATTCTTTGACAATTATCACATTGCTTGCAGAATTGGTAAACATCTTTGTGAAGGGTAGGCCAATAAAATCCTAAGGCCAGGATCTTAGTAGCGGTCCTTGTGGGTCCATGGTGACCTCCGGCTTCCCGTGAGTGACAAAAATGTATGACGCTTGAAACCATCTTCGGGAGATATGGTGCGTGATACATCAGCACTAACTCGGAACAAATACGGATCCTCCATATAGATATGGTGCGTGCAATACGAGGGGTCAATTCCTTTGATATCAGCAATAGTCCACCCGATCGCCGTCTGTGTTTCTTCATATACCCGAGTAGCCTTGTTTCCTCCCCGGAATCAGAGAAGAGGAAATAATGACAGGCAAATGGTCATCTTCAGCTAAGAAGGCATACTTGAGTTTAGAAGGTAGCTCTTTAAGCTCGAGCTCTGGTGGTTGTTCTATTGATGGAATTGATTTTTGAGGTTTTCTGTCGAGTTCTTCGATTGGTGGCCGGTAAGCTTGATTAACCAGCCCTTCCTTTCTCCACGTACGCCAACATGGCGTTAACTTCCGGATCCTCCACCTTTTCGTCTAGAGAAGTAAATAATACTTGCTCTAGTGGTTCAGCTTCAGCTTTCGGGATGGAAGATAGGGAGTACATATCCTCATCTATAGAAAAATCGCCATCTTCTTCCTCATCATCTGTTAATCCCACTGTCTTAGCATGAGGAGAAAAGTTAGAGCTTTTCTTCATCATTTTCTGCATGTCGAATTCGATCGTTTCGTCCTCGTACCCAGAGTGATTTTCCCGTCGTGGACGTCAATGATGGCTTTGGCAGTACTTAGAAACAGTCGACCTAGAATCAGGGGAACCTCAACATCATCGTCCATCTCTAAGATGACGAAATCGGCTCGAAAGATAAAGTGAGAGACTCCAACTACCAGATCTCGGACTATACCCATAGGCTTGATCTCTGATCTGTCTGCTAGTTGGAGTTTGAAAGGAACCGGTTGCATTTCTCCTCCTTTTACTTTCAAGAAGGTGGCGTAGGGCATGATATTAATGCTGGCTCCTAGGTCGCATAGACCACTTCCACAGTCTACCCCACCAATAAAACACGGGATTACGGGATTTCCCGGATCTGTTTGTTTTGGAGGGAGTGCTCGAAGAGGGCAGCAGAGCATTCCTCCGTGAGGTGCACTGTTTCTTTTCCAGGTTTCTTTTTCTTCTTTGTCAAGAGATCCTTTAGGAACTTGGCGTAGTTAGGCATCTCTTGCAAAGCATCAATTAGAGGTATGTCGAGGGTCAGTTTCTTGAAAATACTCAAGAATTTGGAGAACTGCTCATCTAGGTGTTTCTTTTTCATTCTGTTTGGAAATGGGAGTTCACTGTTTTTATGAGTGGAAGTTGGGATGTCGATGGTAACTCGAGATGGAGGTGGAGTAGCAGGAGTAGGATCTTGGATTTCTGAGGGAGGTGAAGCTGGTTTGGTAGTTTCTTCATCATTGATATAGGCCTCTTCTAGATTTTCTTTTTCTTTTCCTTTTCTGGTGGCAAGTTCCCTTCCACTCCTTAAGGAAACTGCACACAAGTTTGTTGATTGAAATGTGCCATCGTCTATAAGGATTGAATTCGCTTGTTCTTTTGGATTGAGGTTAGTCTGTGAAGGGAATTGACCAGGTGGCCTTTGTTGAGTGAGTAACTGTTGAATCTGAGATTGCAAGGCTTTTTGGTCTTTGCGCAGAGCTGCGACCTCTTCTTGCGTATCTTGGGATTTACCCATCATCGCCTTAAACATCTCTTGCATTTGAGACATATCAGACTCAGGATTCGAAGGAGGTTGAGTCGGTCGACTCGATGAAGCTTCATTGCCATAAGGCTGTTGTTGATATTGCCTTTGGCCTCCTTGGAAATTGGACTGAGGTCTGTAATTTTGAGATGGTTGAAGGGTATGTGGGTTTTGGATATTTTCTGTGTTTGAGTAGCGAAGGTTAGATTGCATGTTACGTTGCCAAGGTTGTCTGTATCCTGAACTGTTGGTGATGTAGTTTGCCTCCTCTGCTGCTTTTAATTCTTGTAGCTGGGGGCATTGTTCGTAGTCATGAGGCCCGCCACATTGCGTACAAGAAATAACAGGAGATGATTGGGATAGAGGACCATAGCCTGGAGGGATAGTAGATGATCGGGAAATCATCGACTTAGCTTGCTGGGGGTAGGAATTCATAGCCATCTGCTCAACCACTTTCTGCAGAGTACTTACTTTTGTTGCCTACTGAGCATTGCTTTCCATGAGTTGCTCATGGCTTTTCATCAGCTGGTCAATTTGTTATCACTTTCCCCAACATGAATAAACCTGGAGTACCGCTCCTTGTTCCACCGGAGGCCCAGTCTCTGATTTCTTCACAGAGAGACTCCATGCTGTTCAGAAATTATGCTCCTGGCTTTTTCAGAATATCAGCCCCTAACGAGGACAGTACCATTGTTCTGCACGGACCGATCAAGCCTTTGTAGAATAATTGTGATACTTGTTCTTTCGTCAGACCATGGTGAGGACAAGTAAGTAGTAGTCCTTTGAAACGATACCAAGTTTCACAAATATTCTCCGACCCAGGTTGCTTGAAATTATAGATTTCAGCAATCATCTCCAATGTTCGGCTCGGGGGTAGGAATTTATCGTAGAACTTGGTGGCCATGTCATCCCAGGTACCAATGGTACTTGGTGTCAGGCTATGATACCACTTGCTGCACTTCCTGTAGGCTGTGAGGGAATAATGACAGTCTTGCGTACTGGAGTACTGCGTCGGTCGCAGTAAGACTGTTGGCATGTTGCAAGAACTAGTAACATGTAACAGGGCTTCGTATGGACTGGAACCATCAAACTACCCAGCTCCTTTACACATTGATCTGATGATATGGCTTCAGCTTCTGCCACTCATCGTATTCGGATGGGCTAAGGAGAGGAAGGATGATAGCAGGCTTTGTCCTGGTTAGACGGATTGATATTTCGAACTGTCGCTGGTGTAGATGCATGTTAGCTTGGGTCAGATTCTATCATGTGGTGGTAATGAGTTCGTCTTGCCAGGGTGCGCAGAAAGGCTTCGATCTCTGGATTGTCCGTAATATCTGTGTGATAATAATCTGTATGATGTTGTCTGTATTCTATACTAATGTAGGGAGAATAGTAAGGTTTTGAGATACTATTATGGGTCGAGAAGAAATATAGGTTTCTAATGAATATATAATGTGATGTTGATTAGTTGAATGATTAGGAATAGTAGGAAGATATTTCAAAGGTGGACGGCTGTTTGACCTGGTAAAAGGCATTCACCACTCAAAACAGAGGAAAGAAACTCGTTATGTGTTAGAATAAATAAAAATGTTAGGAATTAGTTGACAGAAATCAAATGTTAGTAGTTAGAGACAATGGAAAGAAATGACAGAAAATTGAAATGACAATGGAAAGAAATGACAGAAAATTAAAGTTAGTAGTTAGTATACTGGAAATTGAAGGACAATGGAATTAAAATGTTAAGGACAATGAAAATTAAATGACAATAATATAAAGAGTTAGTAATTAGATGTCAGAAGTCAGATGTCCGTAGTCCAAAGTTAGATGTCCAAAATTAGATTAACAACAAATTAATATTAACAGATTATTATAATATAACAGGTGAATTAACCGGGGCTTAGGGACTAGAATAAATCAAGTCCCCGGCAACGGCGCCATTTTGCAGACGTGTTATCGTGAGTTGTTAGAACTGGTGTAATTAATAAAAGAAAGAAATTAAAACTCAAAATATCCATCGGGCTGCAAATAAAACCCGGTCGCAGTAGTATAGTAAAACAGAAGTGGCCGGGGTCAAACCGTGGGACTTATAGCGAGATAAAATAGTTCCTAAGCTTGTCACAAAAAGGGGGAAGTTAATTGACTTGTTTTAGAGAATTTAAATAGCAGAAAAGATAACTGAGTGCAGATGAATTAAATGGAACTCCGAGTTCAGATTTATATAATCTGATTAATTATGCTATCTCTACCGGTTTAATATATTAGTTTGGCAAAATTCCTGTTATTATCTTAAGGACTAAGTCATAGACTCATAAGAACTCGTTTACCAGAAAATGCTCGGTCTAATCAAGGTTCGAGCAATACTTATGTAAACGGACGTTAAATTCGAGGAATTATAATTGCATCTGAAAATTCTAACCTATTAAATCATAATAAGCTTTCTCCAGATTTACGGCTTAATTAGCCTGTCTATTTATCACCGGTCTGATCAAAATAGACTTGGAAAGCATTTTAATAAATTCATGTAATTTATTAAAATGGCGAGTGATAAACTTTAAACGTAACAAACTGTATTTATTTTAACCGGTAGAAATATTGATTACATAATTAAACAGACTAAAGCTAAACCTTCACCCGGAGCAAATCCTCCTTAGCCTGACATATTAACTGGTAATAAGTCAGACAGAGGTTGGACCTAATAATAATACGGAGGCGTGAATGGTGTATGGAGAAATGAAGAGGAAGAAGAGTGGAGCGAGTACGTAGGATTTCTGTAAATGGAATGAGAGATTTTGAGTGTTGAGTTTGGGGTGGAACGTATGTATTTGATTGAAGTAGCAGTGGCTTTTTATAGAGGAGAGGAAGAAGAAGAACGACTGCAGACAGAGGTGGAAGAGCATTGATTGCTCATTAATTGCAGGGGACAGAGCTGATGACGCGTGAGGAAAATAAGGTAGGCGGTGCGGAGTAGATGGATATGGCAGAAGCAAGTCGAGGGCGAAGAGACGAGCGAAGAAGAAAACTGGCGCGCGATTGATTTTTAGTCACGTCCGCTTGTTGTCCTCGTTGGCGTCCGCCTCTGAAGCCATGCGGACGTCTCTGTCTTTTTTTCTGTCCGCCCGAGCGTCCGCTTCACGTCCGCCTGAGGTCTTCACTCACGTCCGCCCAAGGACATCACTCACGTCCGCCCGGTCACATGTCCTGTCCGCCTAGCTGTCCGCATCACGTCCAGGCGGTTGCAAGTGTATTTTCTTCTACGAACTTTGACCAGCTCTAGATTCTTCGTTTGGACTCCGTTTTCTGAGCCGTTTGCGTCTATGCATTCGTCTCTTCGTCTACTTTACTCCCAGCTTGGTTTTCCTTATGTTTAAACAATAAATTTGTGAGATAACAATAAAACATAAACTAGAGGAAAACAAACCGAAGTGGAGAAATGAGCAAGAAAAGTGCTAATATTATATATGAAATACACCTATATAACATGCTCATTTGGACACTTATCAGTTACATACACATTTTTCCATCTTTTTCCCTTTAATAACTCCTTACCATTTTTCTGATTTACTATGCTACAATGTGTGTAGAATAGAAATGATTGAGTTACCTTTATCACAGATTTGAGATACACTAAGCAAATTGAATTTTAATTCGTTAACTAAATTGACATTATCTATGACATAATCTGACGTAAAACTAACCTTACCTACACCGATGATTTTTCCTTTCTTATTGTCGCCAAAGGAAACTGTTCCTTGGCTTCCTGACTCGAGTGAGAAGAACTTTATTTTGTCTCCAGTCATGTGTTTAGAGCACCCGCTATCGATGTACCAGCAGGGGTCCATTCCCACTCGATCATGCACTTAACATGTTAGTAGTGTGGGGTTAGGGTCCACAAAAGGGTTGGACCCCGTTCCACAAACGATCATTGTTCTAGAATCATTTTTGACTACCCATTTTAGTCATATACCTCTGAGTTTCCAGTGCCCCATGAATCGTGTTCTATAGCATTTGGCTTCATGATGACCAGGTTGTCTACATAGATGGCAGATACCTCTACGACTGGTCTTTGACTGGTACCTGACCTGTCATTTGGTTCTCCTCATGGGTGTCTAAGGAACAGCTTCTAGCTTAGCATGTTTTTCTTTGAATGTAGCTAGTTCCTTTTCTTTTGCGTTAAGCGTAACAATCAGTTCATCGATTTCAGGTTGTTTTCCTAGTTTCAACTTTTCATGAGCGGAGAGAATTTCATTATAGTCGATTTGTAATTTCATGAGTGCTCTCATGAGGTTATCTACCTTGTCTTTGCCTGAATTTTTCTTTAATTCTTCATTTTCCTCCAAGAATTCCTTGTTTTCATTTTTAAATGCCTCTAGTTGATCAACTAGTATGAGAGAGAACTTTCTAAGTCCTAGAAGTTCAGCTTTTAGAATTCTCTGCTTGAGTTTAGAGTAATTTACCTTGTTTTGACCTTCTTCCTCTGATTCTGATGTGTCATTATCTTGTACCATCAGGCAAACTTCCTCAAGGCATAGATGAGCCTTCTTATCCTCTGAGATATCACTATTTAAGGTTTGGTTGTCGTCACTTAGTTCAGAGTCCCCGTGCAGCAACGAAGGCTTCTTTCCTTGGCCCTTTGTTGAATGATCGTTAGGCAGGCTTCTTGACCCTATCGTTGTCTTCTCGGGATTGTTGAGGACAGTCTTTGATGTGGTGTCCGTGTCTTCAACACCCAAAACATTTGTCATTGTTTTTCTTCTGATCATCCGACTCCTTGGGCTTCTTCCCTTTCCTCATTTTATTTCTTATGAACTTCCAAAGGTACCTCTTAGCATAGAGGACCATTTCATCATTGTCATCTCCTGACTTGGATCTTTCATTTTCAGCTACTTGAAGGGCTATGCTTTTTCCTTTATCTCTTGATGAGCTTTCTGAGTTTCTTTGTTGTAGTTTTAACTCGAAAGCCATTAGAGATTGTAGGATCGGACGGCTGACTCAAACCAACTCAAGGTGTTAGTCTATGAGGTGGTTTGACTCAATTGAACTTTGTATGTGAGAACACTTGAAACACAGAGGCACTTAGTCGAATTAATCAAACTAAGTGCGCGGAAGGCTTAGTGAAGCAAAAATGGGTTAACATTCGAAAGGTAAAAAGACTCTGTGGAACTCAGCAAGATACACAAAATAAGCTATTTTATTTTCTGGCCAAAACAAAATAACTTACAATGCCCACTCAGTAGAAAAGATCTACTTCGTGGTTTTTCACTCACTCACCCAATACACTTTCTGATCAGCTCAATGGTAAGTGTAGTAAAACTAGGATCTTTCTAGAAAGAGTCTATCTAGATGCACTAACTAATTTGGTACGAATTCTCTCTCTCTGAATTACAATGGCTATTCTCTCTCTAATCTCTGGAATATTCTCTCTAAAAGCGTATCTGAAAACTAGCTATTACATGACTATTTATACTGGTTCTAAGAGCAACGGCTCGAAGGAGTCAGTTCCGGAATTGTCATAACTAACTTAGTGGAAAACGTCTTCTGACTTGGGCCGCAAACTTCGGATACGACTGGGGTAGTGGTAATCTGACTGGGCCGTGAACTTCGGATACGACTGGGGTAGTGATATGATCATTGGAGCGTTGGAGTGTTGACGAGTTCGTTCCTTAATATCTGCAACGGCATGAAAGGGTCCATGGTACTTCGTCAGTTGCGCAGACTCCTTCTGTAGATTGGTGTGAAGCTCGTTCTTTGTGTTTTGTCGAGGACGGGTGACTCCATCGAGGTGATTGACTATCTCTGCAACACTTTTATGTCTCAACAGTTTCCCCCTTGTTGCTGATGATAGCAAACCTCCGTGAATCCCGATTGAGTCAATCCTGAAAAAGACAGAAACACAAAGAACTAGGGGAACCGACCCTGTCAAAGTTCCCCCTTAATAGTAGCATTAAAAGATTAGAGTCCAGAGACTCTATTGTGGTCCCCCCTTAATCGCTGAGAGGCTCTAGGCAGATAATGACATAGCAGATAATAAGTAGGCATTTTAACGGGCATAATAGAGTAGGCAGTTAATCACTAATCCACACAGTCCAGCAGCAAGAATTTTGTACTTATTCCAGATACTCCGGCCCTATAATGACCACCTCACTCGACTACTCCCAGCACAAAGGCGTGCGGCATGGTCTGCCGTAAATGCCTGGAAAGGAGACATCTTGATCGAAGCATGGTAACTGTTGTTGTAGCTAACTCGATCAAGTGTAACTTATCAATCCAGCTGGTCTGATAGTCAAGTGCACATGCACGTAACATATCCTCGAGCGTCTGAATGGTGCGCTCACTCTGACCATCTGTTTGAGGGTGGAACACTGTACTTAGCTTCAACTCGGTACCAAGCGCTTCCCGTATAGATCTCCAGTACCTTGAGAGGAATCTGGTATCCCTATTAGACACAATAGTTTTCGGTACTCCATGGTGCTGTATAATCTCTTGGTTGAAGAGCTCTGCTAGCTTTGCCACTTTCCAAGTGTCCTTCATCGGAATGAATCGGGCCACCTTGGTCAGTCGGTCAACAACGACCCATATCATATTCAGACCTCCCCTTGTAGGCGGAAGCCCTACTACGAAGTCCATGGAAATGTCATGGAACTTCCACTCGGGCACTGGCATTGGCTGCACCATACCGCCAGGCCGTCAGTGCTCAAACTTGACTTTCTGACAAGTGAGACACCTCACAACATAATCGTTTACATCCTTTTTCATTACAGTCCACCAAAAATACCTTTTTATACTTTTATACATCTTTGAAGCTTGGGGGTGAATCGATGTGGTAGAACAATGTGATTCACTCAATATGCGCTCCTTCAGCTCAGCGCTACTCCGAGGAATACACAGTCGGCCATTCAGCCTAATTAGGTCATCATCATGAAGTCGGAAATCGTACTTCTGACTCTCAAATGTGCCGTTAATCAGCTTCTGCCTGATCTCTTGCATGTACTGATCCGACATCTGAGCACTCTACACCTCTTCAACCAAGCTAGAATGAGAGACTAGCGAATGGAGAGAGTGTACTCGGCGACTCAGTGCGTCAGCTACAATGTTTGCTTTACCTTCCTTGTACTGAAGGTTGATGTCATAGTCGTTTAGAAACTCGACCCACCTTCGTTGTCTCATGTTCAACTCTTTCTGAGTGAACAAATATTTTAAACTTTTGTGGTCTGAATAGATTGTCACACTCACCCCATACAAATGATGTCGCAATATCTTCAAGGCGAAGACAATGGCACCCAATTCTAAATTGTGGGTAGAGTAGTTTTCTTCATGCTTCTTCAGTTGTCGGGAGGCGTAAGCAACAACCTTCCCGTGTTGCATCAACACACAGCCCATACCTCTACCTGATGCGTCGCAGTAGACCTCAAAACCATCTGTACCATCTGGTATAGTCAACACTGGTGCAGAAGTCAGAGCATCCTTGAGACTCTGAAAGGAACTCTCGCAGTCGTCTGTCCGCTCGAATTGTGCATCCTTCTTCATTAAGGAAGTCATCGGCTTCGAGACACTGGAGAATTTCTTCACAAACCTCCTATAATATACTGTCAGACCGCGAAAGCTCCGGATATCGGTAACCGTCTTCGGCCTAGGCCAGGTGCGCACTGCATCAATCTTGGCCGGATCCACAGTGATCCCAACCTCAGAAATAACATGACCAAGGAACGAAACTTGGTCTAACCAGAACTCACACTCGGAGAACTTCGCGTATAGCTGGTTCTCCCTTAACATTTACAACACACTTCTCAGGTGGCTTTCATGCTCACCCTCGACTTTGAATATACAAGAATATCGTCGATGAAGACTACCACTGACTTGTCCAAATGATCTCGGAACAAGGGGTTCATTAAGTCCATAAACTTGGTCGGTGCATTGGATAGACCAAACGGCATAACCGTGAACTCGTAGTGACCGTATCTGGTTTGGAACACGGTCTTCTCAATGTAACCCTCTCGAATAGCGATTTGGTGGTAACCTGATCGCAAGTCGATCTTGGAGAATACTGATGCTCCTTTCAATTGGTCAAATAAATCATCGATACGTGGTAATGGATAACGGTTCTTCACCGTAACAGCATTCAGCTCTCTATAATCGATGCAAAGGTGAAGAATACCGTCCTTCTTCTTCACGAAGTGGACCGGCGCTCCCCATGGTGAGACGCTCGAGCGTATGAATCCCCTGTCGAGTAGGTCTCGCAGCTGTTCTTTGAGTTTTGTCATCTCGGCTGGAGCCATACGGTAGGGCGCCTTCGCTATTGGTCCGGTACCTATAACCAATTCAATTTCGAACTCAACTGCCCTGTGCTGGCGGCATGCCCAGCAATTCCTTAGGAAAGACATCAGAAACTCCAACACTACCGGCACATCTGGGCTAAACTCCGGATCTCTCTATGTCCTGGACATAGCAGAGGTATACATCATTCTTTCGTCGAACTCATGATACATAGCCATAGCGGAAATAATCTGAGTCGAAGGCTCCCTGGGCCTCTGGTGGTGATATAGTAACCCCAGTTGGACTCCGAAGAAGCAAACGGTGCTCGCACATAGGATTCGGCCTTTGTACCGCTCCAACCAGTTCATCCCCACAATTACATCAAATTCGAGTCCCTCGAACTCTATCATGTCGATCAGAAACTCTTCATCTTTAATTTAGACGGTGGCATCTCGGTAATAGCCGGTACACTTGATCTGCTCCTTGGACGGGAGAGTGACTAGAAAGTCAGGCATCTCTTCACCGTCTAACCCCAGCCTCCTCGCAAATGAAAGCGAGATAAACGTGTGTGAGGCTCCAAAGTCGAACAAAATCGATGCATCCACGCCATTAACTAGGAAGGTACCAGTGAGGATAGTGCCGCTCTTGCCGGCTTCTGCCTCAGTACACACACTCAGTGTACCTTCCGTTCCGAGTGCACAGCCTAGTTCATTTCATAAACTTTATAAGTACAACGGTAACAACACGGTTGGTATACTCAAGAAATTAACACCGTTTTATTCATTAATATTACTCCTTACACCATAAGTTGGTTTACATTGTGTCGACATCACTAAATGCATAGCATACTTACATACAACTGACTTCACCCATTACATGGTTATACATGGCTTCAGAATTGTCTAAAAGTCAAATTCAAATGTTTGAGTTTCATGTGTGTGGCATTGATTACTGTCGGAGGTGCGGTATTCAGTTTGATCTTCTTGATACCGTGATATAGCATCCTCGACTACCCACCCATGATTAGTACATCACCTGACTTCAACACCAACTTCTTCGTGAGATCAGCTCGCTTCTGCTCGCCATACATAAATACTACGGTATCACCGATGGACCAAGACACCACGGGTACTCCCTTACTCAGAGACTCGGGTGTTTCGTCCTTATCTTGGTGTAAACCCAATCGTCCACCTTTCTGGTAGAAGTTAACAATACATAAATCCGCTTCAACACTCAGAATTGGATCCGATTCAACTTGCTGAGCAATTCCCATGACGTGGTTAACGACCGCAAGGAACTCCTCAGGTATACTCGGTATTGCAGCTCCATCTTCCGTTCACATATCCTGATATGTCTTGGTGTAAGGATTCCAGTCCTTACCCATGCACATCACCTTCAACTTCATTTTCGATCCACTCGGGTACTCCGGTGTGTAGAAACCTCCAGGTGTTGCTCCTAGTTCATCGCATCGTCGGATGATGTGGATTTGCGCTTCGGTTGTCAGGTATCCATTTAATAGTATCATACTGGTTGGATAACCTGACATTGCTCCATCGGGAATTCGGTGATGCTAATGGTTGTCTCTTCAGAGGTTGGTGTGGGAGGGATTGGATAACATATATTGAAGGTTCCTAAGGTTTAGAATTATCTAACTTAGATAAATCGTACATTATACTTCAACGTATTGTTCATGTAGTTGTACATTTAGGTTTACTAACACTCATGCATGAAATTCGGTAAGCAATCAATTACTTCACTCAACGGTCTAAAGTATTACCTGGTCTAGAAGAGGGTCCCACTCCCTCTGACCGATCTACCACATTTAGGGTGGCCTTGCCAGCTCCCGACCCCTTCCCTTTCTGGAAGTTAGGGTTCCCCTGGTCTGAGGAAGACTGACTAGTCGCCTTTGGGCCTTCGGTGGTCGCGGCGGCCTTTCCCTTTCCTTGCCCCTTAGGCCTGTAGTTCCTGCCGTTGGGGTTCTGGTAGCACTCGAAGTCTTGGTGTCCCATATTTTTGCAGTAGCGGCACTGCACTTCTCTTCCCTTGCAGTCCATGCCGGGGTGGTCTCCGTTGCACCACTTGCAGTAGTAGTGGCGCTCAGGTCCAGAGCCCGTACTAGTTGCTATCACATTACACTATTAATACACACTTCACAATTTGACCATACACACTTAATTTAGTACTCAGGAATAATTAGTTACCCTCGGGTGGGTGAGAGCGTAGGGGCTTGGCCGCAACAGCATAGGTGACCTGCAGTGGCTCCTCAGTGGTGGTGGCCTGGGCTTGGCCCTTGCCGCCCTGTTGTTGGCCCTTCTGGGACTGATGGTAGGATTTCTTCTTTTTTCCTCCACTGTACCCTTGTGAACTTTGGCCCTCGCCCGAAGCCTTGCGCTTATGCGCGTTCTCCTCGTCCCTCTATCGGACGGTAATCTCGACCTTAGCAGTGGCATGATAGCACTCCTGAATTTAGGATGTCAGTCATGCCCCACGAATTAAACTCACATTCACTTACAATACATACTTATTCACATCAAAAAGTACTTTATTTACCTGCAAGGTATTGTATTCAGCTGGCCCCATCCCATAGCGTAGGCGGTGGCTGAGTCCGTTGTAGAAACGGTTCACCAGAACCCGGTTTGAGTAACCCAGGTCTGGTAATAGGTGGATAAGGTCGGTGAAGGTGGTGTAGTCACTAGTAGAAAAAATGTTTTTAACCACGGTTATTTTGCCTATATACCACGGTTAGGAACCGTGGTTTATGCTCGCGTCGCATATAGAAAATTGCCTATATACCACGGTTGAAAACCGTCGTTTAAAAGAAGACTATATACCACGGTTTGCTATAACCATCGTTTAAAACCGTTTTTGGGCGCGGTCCTCACCGATTATAAATGACGGTTAAAGCCTGAACCGTGGTATATAGTGCCTTTTAAATGACGGTTAGTCTCAAAACCGTGGTATATAGTGCCTTTTAAATGACGGTTAGTCTCAAAACCGTGGTATATAGTGCCTTTTAAATGACGGTTAGTCTCAAAACCGTGGTATATTATGTATAAAATCAACGAATAAACCACGGTTATACATATAACCGTGGTTTATAGTCTATGAACTTTTTTTCAAAATCGTCGGCGATTTAGAAGCGCCGCTTCACAGATCTCAAACAGAGCACAGAAGAGGCTAGAACATGTATGTCCCTTGTTTGCGATTTATGGTTGCAAAATAATGAGTGAAGAATGGAGGCATAGTATGTTCCTTGTTCGCGGTGGGTTGCAAAATTACCGTGAGGTTGAAGAGAATGAAGAATGGAGGCGTAGCCATGTTCCTTGTTCGCCGGTTATGGTTGCGAAAATTACAGTGAGTGGAGATGATGCAGAGCATGCGTTCCTTGTTCACAAGTGTAAGCTGCAAAAATTATCGAAAAACAAGAGAATGAGTGAGGACGGAGCATGTTCCTTGTTCACTGCTTAAGGTTGCAAAAATTACCGTGAAGTTGAAGAGAATGAAGAAGAGTTGCAGAGCATGTTCGTCGGTTGGGTTCCAAAATTACCATGAGGTTGAAGAGAATGAAGAAAAGTGCAGAGCATGTTCGTCGGTTTGGGTTCCAAAATTACTGTGAGATTGAAGAGAATGAAGAAGAAGAGTTGCAGAGCTTCGTCGGTTTGGGTTCCAAAATTACCATGAGTATATAAGAGAATAGAGAGAAAGAGCCGCGTTAAATTTGGGCCGAAAATTAAAATTCCCGCCTAGACTATATACCACGGTTGACCAAAAAACCGTGGTTTTATAGTAAGATGTGCAATATAAATGACGGTTGCCTAAGAACCGTGGTATATAGGTACCCTATATACGACGGTTCTCCAAGAACCGTGGTATATTCACTCTGACGTGTACTATATACCACGGTTGCCCTGAAAACCGTGGTATATAAGTAACCTATATACGACGGTTCACCAAAAACCGTGGTATATGCACTCTGGCGTGTACCTTAAATGACGGTTGCTATGAAAACCGTGGTTTATAAACTTTAAACCACGGTTTTCCTTTTAACTGTGGTTTAAACGCCGTCATTAAAAATCTTTTTTCTACTAGTGAGTAGTCATTAGGGGTGGCAAAACGGGTTCGCGGGTCGTGTTAGGCTAAACCCAAACCCGACCCGTTTATTAAACGGGTTGACCCGACCCAACCCGTTTAATTAATCGTGTCAAAATATGAAACCCAAACCTGACCCGTTTATTAAACGGGTTGACCGGGTTATCAAACGGGTTGACCCGTCTGACCCAATTAACTAATTATGTCCAAATTTAAAACTCAAATCCGCTAAAATACCCCAAACCTTGATATGTTGTTTAAACATTAAACTATCATATGTAAAGGCTAAAAAGTGCCTTAGGAACATCAGTGAACAATTTAAACCATGGTAAAAACA
This sequence comes from Limonium bicolor, assembly GCA_023374045.1. Classification (NCBI taxonomy): domain Eukaryota; kingdom Viridiplantae; phylum Streptophyta; class Magnoliopsida; order Caryophyllales; family Plumbaginaceae; genus Limonium; species Limonium bicolor. Next base: position 114,208,923 of record CM041776.1, read on the forward strand.
ATAAAGTACCATAAAGACAGTTTGAGCAAAAACATGCTTTAAGCTTGGAGTGAACTTGGTTAGGACCCAAAGAACCTACCAAGACTAAATAATAGTCAATTATGATTTAATAAGGCTAATTAAGTCCTTAGGAAACCTTGGTAGACAATTAAACCAAACAAAACACAAATAAATACCTTAAAGTCAATATGGGCAAAATGTGCTCTAAGCTTGGGATAAACTTGTATAAGACCTAAAGGTCATACCTATACCTTATAAATATGTTAATGAACATATAAAACCAATTACCAAAGAAAACCAAGCTTGAAAACAAGTTAAAACACAAAATGTGCTTTAAGGAGCCTTAAAGCACATTTTTGAAAAATTGTCTTGTAAATGAGTTTTGAATGGCTAAATGTCCATCATTACTATTTAACTAACATGTGTACTACTTAGTATCACATTTGGAAGTCTAAATCAATGGGAAATCAAAAATTTCACAAGAATGTGCCTTGTTTTTGTGAATAGTAACAAAAAATGCTAGTTTATGACATAAGTCAATATAAGTAAGTTAGTTGGTCAACAAAGACCATGATATGCCCTAGTATGTAAAGGGGGCCGATTTTTCATGTGTGACTCACCACACTTGACCAATCAAATAAACAAGAAAGTAATAAAGCATGGTTACTATTTACTTTAAGCATTCAGTAGTCATCCAAATGAATGGCGAACCATAATACGAAGGATGTAAGTATATGTGTGGAAGTTAATGTGACAGTAAATACACCATGTAAGTTAGTGTTATACAAGGAGCACGGTGCGCAGTAAGCGACCGTTGCATAAGTATTGTTAAACGATAATATGCAACTAAGCACAGTTACGAGTTAAACCCAATAGAGATACAACAGTAAGTGATACCAAACAAACTAGGCAGTAAGCCAGTAGCCAGTATTACGAGATCAGAATCTCAATGAAACACAGTGTGAATTCCGTTGCGAATCGCATGAGAGATTTGCTGTCAAGAGTTTACGCCTCTACACTCTGTATGACTGAGTGTTTTGGTATTGCACTTGTGCAGTAATGATCGAGTGGGATAGCTAGGAATTGGAAACATGTTAATTGTGGAGGAATAATGTCATAATGGCCGATGCATTGGAGATGCAAGGCCGCACCAATGAAAGAATACATGTACAAACCAAATGTGGAGACATGATTAACAGTAAGTGACTACAGCAGCACTAATGCCAAATATCGGTATGAATATACCTCAAGTGTGGGAAATAACTGAGAGAGCACTACACATTAGGTGGTAGCTCAATCCCAACCGACAGTAAGTCGGAAGAAACAAGTCAATCATTGTGAGACACATAGCAGTATACACAGTAAATTATTAGAGAAGTGGATGGAAAGTTTTGAAACTCACCGAATTTGCTCACGGTCAAAATACCACGCATCGGTTGAGAAACCATTATTACCAAGATAAAGGTAATAATTGGGAGATGTACAATACAGTAAGAATAACGAATGGGGCAAACTAAGCCCTACAGTTATTAGAGTTTCGCAGTAGAAACTAGTGAGCCAGTGATTCAAGTGTTGAATGTCCATGGTGAACATGAGTGAACGGCTAATTATTTAAGCCTAGAAGCCTCACAGGCCAGAACCGAAACCAGCTAAGAGTTTAAGCAAACTCCAATGAGAATTCTTGGTTTAGGAGCTAAACCGCCAATATGGTTAAGATCCTCTAATCGGAATGCATTGTATAACAAACCGTGTGGAAGTTAAAACACTTCACGACGACAAAACATTTTAAGCCAATGTTCAGTGATTGATTACGTGGGCGTAATCCCTTTTAAGGGGGGTAGAGCGCAAAACCACTTAGTGTGTATTACCGTACAAGGTATTTGTTTGATGATTGGTGTGTGTGTGTTACGTAAACATAAGCATTCATTCATGGTTTAATTATGGTAATTGCGCACAGAAGATGCGAATACCATTGTGATAAGTGTGTCTATTTGTTAACAGTTGTGTGTGATAGTACAAGTGTGGGGAGTAGAGAAACTCCCGGGGAACTAAAACCCCGACATTATATGTTCATATGACACTAAATGTGAAACTGTGTGTTGTATTTTGATAAAATATATGTGTATATATATACTATATAGTGATTCATGAAAGGGTATGAAACCGACATAGAACCTAGTGAGAATAAGATTCCCTAGGTAACAACATTAAAGTGAATGGAAGTAACTGATAGACGAAGTTCTATCCCTTGGAGATGTTATGATCATGATTAGAATGATTAAAAAGATAGAAAATTGGAAATGAGTGAATTATTTGATGCTTGAAAATGAAGTGGGAGGTGGAACTTGATTTGCATGCGATCAAGGGAAGCCGAACACAAATTGGGGTGGAAGGATAGTTCGACACTGATGCTGATCACATCAGGGTTGGATGATTCTTGAAGCTCCCCCTTAAGTGGTCACAATTAACCACTCTAAGAAAAGAAGCAAAGAGCATAAGTTGGACTTGGAGTTTGTGTTGCGTTTTCAAAAAGGATTTTCAATTGGTATTTCCAAAACAGTCAATTAATTTTGAATAAAGGATTTTCTTATATACTTAACCTAGTAAAGAATATTTTTGTAGTACTTGCTCACGAGCCGAGGACGCATGAGCCTTTGTCTTCGGACCGGTGACATGAGAAGTATATATGTTAAAGATTAAGTGAGTGTTTTGATATCCCAAAGGGACGGGGACCAGAAGGTGTCCATCGCGACCGGGTTTTGCGGGATCACAGTGTATGTAAAAGATATTTTTGGTTGCCATACATGCTAAGACATGTTGTGTGGTATGTGTAATAAAGATTATTTTGACATTGAGTTCCAAAAGTGTATGTTATTAAGACCTATGAGTCTAAATGTGTTGTGTTACATAGACCTATGTGTCTAAAGGCTGTTATGTTATCAAGACCTATGGGTCTAAATGTTGTTATGTTACCCAGACCCAAGAGTCTAAGGGTTGTTATGTATGTGCAAATGTTGTTAAGATACCCGGACCATTGAGTCTGAGGTTATCATGTGAGTATGTTATGTTATGTATGGATGTGTGATGAGTGGGAAATGTGACTGGTTTTAGTGATCTTTAATGCCTATTTTTCTTACGCGCATGGATAATATTCCACACTTGTCATACGTTTTCCTTTGGTTTGTTGTTTGTTAAGGGTTGATACCTTTTTCTATGTTAAAATGCAGAGAAAAGCCAAGGAAACAGTAGATTAACTCACAAGGGAGATGATGCAACAAACGGGGGTCGAATTGGAGTCAGAATGATGAATTTAGAGGATTTTGAAGGAATGTCCGAGCTTGTGTCCGAACTTCCAAGTTCGGACGCAAGTCGAGAGTTCGTGTGCTGCGCCTGATGGAATGTCCGAACTTCAGTCCGAACATCGACGTTCGGACATGGTTCGAGAATCGTAATGAGAAAAGTCGGAAGTCTGACCTACGGAGCATGTCCGAACTTGTGTCCGAACATCAAAGTTCCGACACAAGTCGAGATTTTTGGAATTGAAGCGCTCAAAGCAATGTGTCCGAACATTGAAGGTCGGACCAATGTTCGGACGCGACTAAAAATTCAGCAGAAGTTCGGCGTTTTGAAGGGAGAAAGAGGAAGAAAATCTATTTAAGTGACCTAATCAGTGGAGAGAAGCATCATTCATTACCTATCACTACTTCACAATACTCTCACGCTGAAAAACAACGCTCCTTCCACTCATCCACACCATCAGCATCAGCTTCACCTTCATCCCCATTCATCGAGCATTCTATCATCATTGAGGAGGAGCATCAACAGAAGGGAGTCAGTCCATCATCTTCAACCTTGCGCCTGCAGCCATTGATTCTGGATAATCGTTCAATTTGAGGGTTTTTCTTCCTTTAGATGAATTCTATGTTGATTGTATTTATCTGCTTCTTTGTAATGTCTGGCTAGTAGGGATTAACTCTGGGGTAGGGTTGTTCGTAATGGATACAATGTAGTTAAGAATTCTGCAATTTGATTATGAGACTGTAATGGATTGTTTCTAGGTTAATGATTATCATTCATCTTCTCTATTAATTTCGCAAGTTATAGAGTTGTTCTGCGAAACCTATTAAGATCAGACAAGGTGATTAATAGGTAGTTCGAATTAACCTGGAGATTTGGGGAAAGATTAGTCGGATAGATAATCTCTTCTACAAACGCTAACAATTCTTCACACTTATTCCGCCTATAGTGTTTTGTCAACTGCTAGATTAGAGTTGACATGTTCTGATAGGTGAGCTCTTCAATGAACTAGGATTTAGCATTGAAGAGATAGAAAGAATTGGCCTTTCCGTTTCTCATAATTGAATTGTAGATTTTACTAGATTTAACCAGTAAAGAACGACCCGAACCGGAGTTCCACTCACTTTATCAACTTCATCATTCGCTTTCATTAATCGCTTATTTAAACTTTGATTTGCATTTATTCAATTCAATCACAAAAACAATTCACAACCCCTTGAATTTCTAGTTTTTTAGGACTTAGGCTTATTTATTCAAGTCCCGCGGTTCGATATCTGGTTGCTTAACTTTCTATACTATAGTGACCGGGATTTTTGCAACCCGACATGATCTTTGTTTTATTAATTTCTAGGTTTATTACTTTAATTTTATTAGGACAAATTCCCTGTTTGCAAAATGGCGCCGTTGCCGGGGAGGAATAAGGATTTTGCAAATTTTAAGTCCGTCTGCGCTCTTTAGTTTCAGAAATTTCGAAGTGTCCGAACTTCAATGTTCGGACTGAAGTTCGGACATACATACCTGGGCAGTGCCAAACTCTCGAATCAGGTCCGAACTTCGATGTCCGGACCTAAGTTCGGACATATTGTTCTTCCTTTCCGATTTCTCTACGCGCAATGTCCGAACTTAGAAGTTCGGACCTAAGAGGACATATCATTTTATACAGCCCTCAGACTTTCGAACTGAGTCCGAACTTCGATGTCCGGACCGAAGTTCCGGACATCACCAAAATGCACCTCTTTGTTTCTTTTTGAGCTCAAACCACTGCAGCAAATACATTATCCTAAAGCAAAACTAAAAACATAAAAAACACAGAATTAAAATACCGATTCAATACTGGGTTGCCTCCCAGTCAGCTGCTCTTCTTTAATGTCTTTAGCTAGACAATTCCTGTTTGATCAATCAGAGCAAGTGTGGTGGGCAGCTCCACAACAGCTTACAGCGAATTCCTTCAACTTTCGTAATTCTTTCCGCATCTGCCAAGAGAACTTCTTCTTCATGTTCGAGCTCGTCTCTGCGAAATCATCTTTGTTGTAGGATTGAAGTCACTCTCCAAAAAAATATTGCCTGCAAAGGTAAAAGATTATGATCAGTACCAAGATAGCCTTTTAATCGAGCACCATTTACCTTAAGGTTTCACCAACCATATTCTCCAGCTCGTTGCTCCATAGGATGTGACTCCCACACAACTCTGAAGGGCCTGACCAATGTGACTTTAGCTTCCCAGGGAAGAGACGTAGCCTAGAGTTAAAGAGCAACACTAGATCCCCCACTTTGAAGTCTCTCTTTTGTATCATCCGGTCGTGGATCCTTTTGGTGCGCTCTTTTAGATTCTTGAGCTACGTACGCCTGGTCTCTCAGTTCCTCCAACCAGAAAGCTAGAATCGCCTTTTCTCTCCAGCATCCACAAATCAAAGTTAAGAGCCTTTAAAGCCCAATAGCTCTGTGCTCTATCGCACTGGGAGATGACAAGCCTTCCCGTATACTAGCTTAAGTGACATCCCAATGGGAGTCTTGATGCAGTTCTATAAGCCCATAGAGCATCGTCAAGCTTGATAGACCAATCCTTCCTGGAGGAGTTGACTGTCTTCTGGAGAATCCATTTCAGCTCTCGGTTACTCACTTCTGCTTGCCCATTAGTTTGGGGGTGATAAGGTAAAGCAACCTTATGAGTCACCCCGTCTTCGTCATCAGAGAATCAAAAGCCTTGTTGCAAAAGTGAGAACCTCCGTCACTGATGATAGCTCTTGGTACAAAACCAAATCTGGTAAAGATGTTCTTCTTCAAAATTCACACAGTTCTAGCATCAAGCAGAAGAGCAGGGGATTGCTTCGACCCATTTGGAAACATAATCTACAGCAACGAGGATGTAGTGGTTTCCGTGAGAAGAAGGAATGGGCCGGTGAAGTCAATACCCCAACATCAAACAGTTCAACTTCAAGGATTCCCTTTTGAGGCATCTCATGCCTTCTTGAAGTGTTCCCCATTCTCAGGCAGTTGTCACAGTGAGCACAGAAGCGGTGGACATCTTTATGTAGATGGGCCATAAAAACCGCACTCTAATCCTTAGCAGCTGTCCTAGTAGGACCGTGATGACCACCTGCCTCGCGGAATGACAAAACTCAATTACACTGTTGACCTCTTCGTCAGGGAGACATCTTCTGATTAACCATCAGCACATACTCTGAAGAGATAGGGTCCTCCCAAACGTAATGACGGGTTTTCAGACAGAAACTTCTTCCTCTGGTTGTAACTTAGATCATGGGGAACCAAACCAGAGGCAAGATAGTTAGCCAGGTCAGCATACCATGGCTCTTTAACTTTCCCAATTACAAAGACTGTTTCGTCAGGAAAGAATTCATTTATGGGAACGCCATCATCTGGAGTCTCAAGCCTAGATAAATGATCCGCTACCCCATTCTGCTTCCCTTGCTTATCAACAACTTCCAAGTCAAACTCTTGGAGAAGCAGATCCATCTCAAGAGTCTAGGCTTAGAATCATTCTTTGGAATAAGTATTTCAAGGCATAGTGGTCGGTGTGAGCAATTACCTTACTTCCCAGCAGATAAGGCCTGAACTTGTCAAGAGCGAACACCACAGCAAGTAGCTCCTTCTCAGTGGTGGTGTAGTTCTTTTGAGGCTCCGACAGAGTCTACTCGCATACGTGAAATAACTCTCAATATTTTATCCTCCTTTGACCGAGTGCAGCACCAACAGCAAAGTCACTAGCATCTGTCATGACCTCAAAAGGAAGGGACCAGTTGGGGGGAACACAATGGGGAGCTGAGATGAGTTTACTCTTGATAGTTCGAAAGGCCTTCAAGCATTCTTCTGAGAATGAAATTTTACATCTTCTGCAGAAGATCAGACAAGGGCTTCGCAATTTTTGAAAAGTCCTGGATGAAACCTTCGATAGAACCCTGCGTGACCCAGAAAATCTAACTCCTCTAACTGAAGTGGGAGGACGTAACCCCCAATGACTTCCCCTTCGCCTTGTCCACTTGAATACCGTCTTTTGAGACCCTGTGGCCGAGCACTATACCCATGTACCATGAAATGGCACTTCTCCCAATTTAAAACCAGGTGGGTCTCCTCACACCTGCCTAGTATCTGATTCAGCTGATCAAGACACACATCAAAACTCTGGCCATATACCGAGAAGTCGTCCATGAAGACTTCTATGCTTTTTCTCAATAAACTCGTTGAAAATGGCCATCATACACCGCTGGAATGTGGCTGGTGCATTGCAAAAGACCAAATGGCATCCTCCTATGCGAAAGTGCCATACGGGCAGGTGAAGGTGGTCTTCTCCTGATCCTCTAGCGCAATGGGGATCTGGACATACCCGCTGTACCCATCAAGGAAACAGTAGAACTCCTACCCAGCTAGCCGCTCTAACATCTGATCAATAAATGGCAGCGGGAAGTGGTCCTTCCTTGTGGCTTCGTTCAACCGCCGGTAATCGATGCACATCCTCCAGCCAGTGGTCTGTCTCAGAGCCCCCAAATCTCCCTCTCTTCTTCAATCTCTCACAACTCCCTCAAAACTCCACCAAATCTCTCAATCTTGGTACCAATCTGCTCGGTTTTTGATTCTCCATCACTCTAGCAACCAAATCGGCCAGCAAATCCCCACACCAGTCCAAATCTGACCCTGTTCGATTTCAAACCCTAACTACCGAATTTGGGGGTTTTTTGAGTTCGATTCTTGTAGATTTTGCTGTTCTATCTACTTCTTAACATTCATTCAACTCAAGCAAGGTAATCTCTCCACTTTTCTACTCGTTTAATGTTTTTGACAAGTTTTGGAATCTGAGGTATACAAAGTCGAGGTTGGGCTGTTATTATTGAGATTTCTGAGCTTCATTTGCGTATATGGGGTTTATTTTATGCTATGTTGTAAATTGCTGGATATAAATGTTTAAGACTACACTACTGTGATTTCATTGTAGCTATTTGAGTGTGTAGTTTTATTGTGCATGGTTGAACTGAAAAAAAAGTGACTAAGATTAAGCTGAGTATGCTGGAATACTGTGCCTTTTTGTCCGTTAAGTCCTGCTGGTCACTATTTGTTGAGGATTATCATTGCAATCGAAAGATTGATTGACCTTTGTTGTGGAGAATGATGAATTTTAAGGGGAAACTCTGTCGAATTTTGGATAAATTCAGTGCATACTTCATACTATTTTATTGCCTTCTTTTATTTGACATTGATTTCCCTTTACTGAGCAGATGTTGAGCCGAATTACAGGCCGTGGTAACGAGCTGCAAGGGCCGGTGCAAGCTCCAGTCGTCGAGCTCAGCAAGAGGAATTTAGAAGTGAAGCAGCCCGGGAGTGGTTCGCCAAAGAGATGGATACATTGCTGAGCGGGGTTGGTGTGCCGGAACTGGAGCAGCCGCTGGGACTGAGGGCATTACTGAACCCATTTGGCTGGGGCAAGATTTTGGATATGGGGGGCCAGTATTCTGAGAGGTTGGTGCGCATGTTCTATGCGAATGCAATCTACCAGGACGGCCAGATCAAGTCCATTGTAGACGGTGAGAGAGTGACGGTCTCCACCTTGGAGATTGCTCGCTATCTGGACCTTCCTTATCCCGCCCTCGAAGCTCCTCAGCACCTCAACCCCCATGATTTCAAGGCAGCAGCTATCAACCACTATACTCCCCTCATGGTTCAGGGACCACGACGACGCAGAGGGGATGACCCATCAAAGCAGGTCGTCCCTGCTGATTCGCTTCAGAGCCCTTAGGAGAGAGTCCTGTTCGCACTACTGGCTGCGAACGTTGTACCACGTCAGAGCTCGGACCTGAACCACACTGACTTCCTCCTTCTTCAGGTGGTGCTGAATCCGTGTTTGATGGGGCTGCAGAGATTACTTACTTGCGTGGGTGATCTTTTTACACATGCAGCATATTATGGAGCACAAGGACCGCCACAAGCTAGGCTATCCGGTCATGCTCTGCCAAATCCTTAGGAGGCAGATGGTTACCATTCCCTCTGCAGGGCTGCATGCTGCGGTCTCCTATCGATGTGGCGCCCTGAAGAAGATGTGGTTTGAGCTTAGCGGGGGAAACGGAGGAAGAAGGCTGCCGCGCGACCACAGAAGCGCCAGCGAGAGGCGGGTGAGGGTCCGTCAGAGCCCGCCCCCACTGCTACACCTGACGAGGAGGAGGGATATCTTGCACTGCCAGCCCCTGGGAGCGAGTATGTCACTCGCTATGAGTTTCATCAGCTGGAGTATCGTTTTGATGAGATGGATCGCTGCCATCAGGCGGAGATCGAGACTCTTCAGCAGCAGGCACGCCGCTCCAGGACGACTATGAGGCCCTGCTCGCTCAGTTTCAGCAGTGGCAGGCGTACTACCCGCCCCTACAGTGATTGTGTGTTGGTGCTGCTGCTACTTTTTTTTAGAAAGCATATCTGGACTTCTGTGTGGATTTACTTTCAGTTGTGTTAGACCTTTTTCTTTTATTTCGATTGGGTTGTATTTTTTTTTTTAATTTATTTCAATTTTAGTTTGTTCTAATCTTTAACTCCGAATACTGTGTGTCACTAATATGATGCTTCTAGCATATTTTCTCTGTCTTGTTTGTTGATGTGTGCAAGTATGCTTTATCGTGCTGACTCCATGCCGAACACTTGCTGGAAGCAAGTGTGAGGAAACCTTCTCCCCCCAGGACACTAAGTGTGAGGAAGACCTTTTCCTCCATCAATCATAAACGACATGGGAGTTTCATTCAGTTTGTTTTCTTCTCTTTGGTTTTCATTTCAGCCTGTGCTTTAACGTCTATAACTTTGTAACTCTTCACTTGCACCCTTGTGAGTCTGACACATTTCAGCGGATCTCTTTCTTGTGATATTTTTCTGAACAATGTGGACATTGCTCCTCATTAAGTGTGAGGAAGGGGGAGATCTTTCTGATGTGTCAGCCATTTATCTTGCATCTCGCACTAATATTTGTTTGGTTTTGGGCTACATGGGGTAATTCCTTAGAGTGCTTCTTGGTGTTGAATACTGGGTGGATCTTAGTTGTGGAGTCGAGTCCGGTGATAACCTTAAGGGTTGTGGTTTGCTCAAACCTGTGTTTTTGTACTTTGGTAAAATCTGAATTTGTAAATGTTTGTGGGCAAGTTAGTTGTGGAGTCAGAACTAGTTTAACTTGGAACCTTGGGAATGATGAGAATGTCTGGAATGAAGGATAAAGGCAAGGTACTCCTCTGATCTAAGTATTTTTCTGAACCAAAAAGGGCCTCTTCCATCCGGATTAAGTCCTTGGGGTTGCTTCATCACCCGTTTACCTAAGGTCATCTGATCTGGGATAAAAGACCCAATACCGTTAAAAGGATGGAGAGAAAAGTCTGGGGATGAATTGTTTGCGCGACAAAAAATTAATATGTATGCAAAAGAAAAAAAAGAGGAAGCTCTTTAAAGTCTTATGTTTATGGCACATCCTTTAATTAGATCATGAGTACGTGGTGTTGAAAGGTTCTGCGAATATGGCAGAACTTCACACCCCTTGTCATCCAGGGTTTGAGAAGAGAAAAGGTTGGAAGGTTCTGGGTTACTTTACGTTTTGACTTCATGATCTGACTTCTTCATAATCTTTTTTTTAAAAGCGTGCTTCACTGTTTAAAGAAGACATGCAGTTAAGACCAGATCGATTCTTGGGTGGTTATTGTGGCTTGACTCCTTATTTTTATGTAATCGAGGTTTGGTCCTAAGGCATTCTGAGGTATCTAATTTATTCTGATTGAATAAATATAGTATTCAGATGCAAAATTATATTCCTTTTAACTAGCCGTTTACATGTGTTTTGCCTGAGTTTAGATCAAACCTTGCATGTTCTGGTAAACGAGGTCATTAGAATTTAGGATTTAAATCTAAAGACTATAAAAGGAATTTTGCCAAATTATTCTTAATTAAACCGGTAGAATAGCATAATTAATCAAACGAGTAAAACCTGAACCCAGAGTCCGTTCTTCCATATTCACAACCACTTTTAATTCTGTTATTTTAATTATTAGCTGTTATTTAAATTCTTGTTGTCTTTATTATAATTCACAGTTTAGAACAAAACAAAATTCCCCCTCAATTTATAACCTTTGCTAAGTCTAGATAATTATCACATAGTCCCACGGTTCGATACCTGGTTCCCATAAACTCTACTACAATAACCAGGATTTTTGCAACCTGACGGTTTTCTGATTTATTATTTCTAAGATTATTTCTTGGTATTTAATAGGTCAAATTTATCGTTTGCAAATTGGCGCCGTTGCCGGGGACTAGACTCCTGTCTAGTCCTTAGCTTGGGTTATTATTAATTAAAAAAAAAATATTATTATTACTATTATTATTGTATCTATCTATTTTTATTATTTTATCTACTTTTAAACTTTTGTGGAATTTTTTTTTTTTGCAGACTGTTGATGGTGTACACTCGTTCTTGGTCAGACACTCATCTCGACTGGGATAGAATCCTTGACCCGGAAATCGAACGTACCGCTCAGCTAGCCAGACGCCAACAGAGGTTCCAAAGAGAAATACAAATGGCAACTCCTACAAACGGTAGCCAAGCAATGAAGCAATTTAGCAGACCAGCAGCCATTCCAAGAAGAAGCCCAGTAGCTCTTCCTACGCTACCACCTGAATTAATGAAGGAATGGAAGGATCTGAAGCCATCACATCAGAACAAGGTCATACGAGAGATGCCCTCAGGCACATTTGACGGTTCCAACCCCAACGACGCCCTAGATCATGTCAACCGATTTCTAATAAATATTGATCAAATTGGGTGCTCAGATAGTCTCCTGGAGTATGCTAGAATGAGTTTATTTCCTAGCAGCCTCACGGTGAAGCAATGAAATGGTTCTACTGTCTTCCCTCTGGTATTATCACTAGTTGGGAGGAGATGACAACCAGGTTCTATGAAAAATATTATCCTATTTCTAGAACTAGGAATTTGGTTGCTGCTTTACTTGCTTTTAAACAGGAGGGGGTACTGAGACTATCTGTGAAGCATGGGATCGTTTTAAAGAATGCTCCGACAGTGTCCTCATCACGGACAAGATCTCACGTGTATGCTATGACATTCTTTAATGGTTTGCAGCATATACATCAAGCCGAAGTTAGATCAGCTTTGGGAGGAAACATCCTCAACCGATCCGGCAATGATTTCATGGCGGCCATGGAGACGTACATAGAAGGTTCGTCAGTGGGGCACCGAAGGTGGCAGAACTATGACTATGGGTGCCAAAGGTGCAAGAAATATAGATCCTTGGATGGAGCAGATGGCAGAGTCACAAGCTCAACAATCCACACTGGTAAGCTCACTAGTAAAAAGATTTGACGATTTTCTAATTAATGGTCAGCCTTCTCAGCAGGTAAAGAGGATAGCTTCTTCATCCTCATCTGAGCCTCTGTGCTCTCATTGTGGTGGTGACCACTCGTTTGAAGTATGCCCTTATCTGGAGGAGATACGGTCGCTGAAGAAGCCAACTTTGTAGGACAAGGGAATTACCAACAGCCCTGGAACCGAAATCAACATCCGAATCTCAGGTATGGTAATCCCAACAATGCTTAAATTCGAATCTTTTACAAAGTAATGTGCAGGGACCCCCAGGCTTCTCTAGGCAACCATACAATCAAGCTCGTCCTCAGATGCAGATGGGACAGGGCCAGAACTCTTACCAGCCACCTGTTAAATCTATCTGATGAAAAGATGGAAAGCTCCAGATATAATACTTCCATGGCTACCAACCAGAAGGAACAACAAACTCTCAACCAATCCTGATGGATAGCCAAGAAATCTGGAGCAGCAGATGAACCAGCTACTTAACAACCAGCATCAAAGGCAGCCGGGCTCATTTCCATCTCAACCTCAGCAGAATCCGAGAGAGACGGCCAAGGCCTTGAGGATCTGCAATGTGGTGCATCTTCAGAATCCAACCTGAGGATGAGCTCAGTGCAGCCGTGTTAAGAAGTGGCAAGCAGCTGGGAATAATCAAGAGCAAGTGACTGCACAACAAACGGTGAAAAGATCACCCATTCTAATAAATCATCAGACCTTCGGTCCCACCATTGGTAGTTTCTGAGGAGATACAGGCTCCAATCAATTCTTCTCCTTCTCCATCTTCTATTCAAATTGATGTACCTTCTTCTACTCCTAAGCGAATAGAGCTTCCATTTCCAAATAGGATGAAAAAGAAGTGTTTAGATGAGCAGTTCAATAAATTCTTAAGTATATTAAGAAACTGACTTGATATCCTTTAATTGATGCTTTCAGGAGATGCCCAATTATGCAAAATTTTTGAAGGATCTCGTAACGAAGAAGAAGAAGAAGCAGGACAAGGAGACTGTCCACCTTACAGAAGAGTGCTCTACGGCGTTACTTCGAGCACTTCCCCCAAAACAGAAGGATCCAGGCACTCCTATTGTTCCCTGCTTTATCGGAGATATAGATTGTGGAAGTGGCCTGTGTGACCTGGGTGCAAGCATCAACATCATGCCATATGCAACCTTCTTGAAGGTAAAAGGAGGAGAGCTTCACCCAGTCCCTTTTAAACTCCAGCTGGCCGACAGATCCGAGATAAAACCGATGGGAATTGTGCGAGATCTTGTAGTGGGAGTTGACCGCTTCATCTTTCCTGCGGATTTTGTTGTTTTAAACATAGATGATGATGTGGAGGTCCCACTCATTTTGGGTCGTCCTTTTCTAAGTACTGCCAAGGCGGTCATTGACGTGCATGATGGCAGAATCACCTTGAGGTACGGAGATGAGAAGATAGAGTTTGATATGAAAAAGATGATGAAGTTAAGTTCTACTTCAGCTCATTCAGTTATGTCGGTAAGTATGCAAGATGAGGATGGCGAGGTATGTGAACTTTCTACTGATGATGAGATTTATTCTATACTTTCTTCTACTTTTTCAGATTTTGAACCTTTAGAACATGTTCTTATATTCTGTTGAGGATAAAACTCTTAATATGGATGTTAATACAGCTCTAGCACATGTAGAGAGAGGAAAACCAGGTTTTCAAGCCTATCGCCCTCCTTTGGAGAGACTTGATAAAGAAATCCAAAGACCTGTTCCTTCTATAGAGCAACCTCCAGTACTTGAGCTTAAGGAGCTCCCCTCTAATCTCAAGTACTGCTTTTTAGCTAATGATAATTACTTGCCTGTCATTGTTTCATCTTCTTTGACTTCTGGGCAAGAAAGCAGGTTACTTGAAGTCTGAGAAGACATAAGAGAGCCATCGGATGGACTCTAGCTGATATCAAAGGCATCAACCCGGCCTTCTGTACACATCGTATCTATATGGAGGAAGACTACAAACCTGTCAGACAACCCCAGCGTCGGCTCAACCCTAACATGAAGGAAGTTGTCAAGACAGAGGTGTTGAAGCTTCTGGACGCTGGGATCATTTACCCTATATCGGACAGCACATGGGTAAGTCCTGTACAGGTAGTTCCTAAGAAAGGAGGTTTTGAAGCTGTTTAAACGACAAAGGTGAGTCCATTCCCCAACGAAAGATCACTGGATGGCGTATGTGTATAGATTATAGGCGTTTGAATTCAGCCACCAGGAAAGATCATTTCCCACTCCCCTTTATTGATCAAATGCTAGAGAGATTGGCTGGGCAGGAATATTACTGTTTTTTAGATGGTTTTTCAGGGTACTTTCAAATTCCTATTGCACCTGAGGACCAGGACAAGACTACCTTTACTTGTCCATTTGGTACCTTTGCATACAAAAGAATGCCCTTTGGTTTATGCAATGCCCCTGCCACTTTCCAGCGATGCATGCAGGCCATCTTTGCAGACTTCATTGAGCAGAGTATAGAGGTATTTATGGACGATTTTTCTGTCTATGGCTCTGATTTTGATGTTTGTCTAGCACAGCTTGATCTTATCCTTGGACGGTGCGAAGAGACCAACCTAGTTCTCAACTGGGAGAAATGCCATTTTATGGTAAAGGATGGGATAGTGCTCGGCCACAAGGTGTCTGCTAAAGGGATTGAGGTTGACAAAGCAAAAGTCGAAGTGATAGAGAAGCTACCAGCTCCCACTTGTGTAAAGGAAGTAAGATCGTTTCTTGGGCATGCTGGTTTCTATCGAAGGTTTATTCAAGACTTCTCTAAAATTGCTAAACCTTTGACTGATTGCTAATGAAAGATGTTTCATTTATATTTTCTGAAGATTGTATTTCTGCTTTTAATTTAATTAAGCAAAAATTGGTAGCTGCCCCTATCGTTGTTTCTCCTGACTGGTCATCGCCATTTGAAATAATGTGTGATGCTAGTGACTTTGCAGTAGGTGCAGCCCTGTGCCAAAAGAAAGATAAGGTGTTAAGAGTTATTGCTTATGCCAGCAAAACTCTAGATGATGCCCAGAGAAACTACACAACAACTGAGAAAGAGCTCCTGGCAGTGGTCTTCTCCTTAGATAGATTTCGATCATATTTATGGGGAAGTAAAGTGATTATCCACACTGACCACTCTGCTCTTAAATATTTGTTTGCCAAGAAAGAGGCCAAGCCTCGCTTGCTACGTTGGATTCTTCTTTTACAGGAATTCGATATAGAAGTGAGGGACAAGAGTGGTAAACTGAATGTTGTTGCTGACCATCTCTCTAGGATGGTAACTCCTGACGACGGTATTCCTATTAATGAATTTTTTCCCGATGAAGCCGTCTTCAGTTTGAAAAAGGTGCAAGAGCCATGGTATGCTGATATGGCTAATTTTCTTGTTTCTGGAGTTGTTCCTCATGATTTATCATATGCTCAGAAAAAGAAATTCCTTTCTGACTCACGCCATTATATCTGGGAAGACCCTCACTTGTTTCGAGTGTGTGCAGATAGCTTAATTCGCAGGTGTCTCCCTGATGATGAGGTACCTAGTGTTCTGGAGTTTTGTCACTCCAGAGAAGCTGGAGGAAATCATGGATCCCATCGGACGGCAGCCAAGGTTTTGGAGTCCGGATTCTATTGGCCCACACTCCATAAAGACTGCCAAACCTTTGTGGCTAGTTGTGATAGCTGTCAGCGCATGGGCAATACTTCAAGACGACATGAGATGCCTCAGCAAAGCATTTTGGAAGTCGAACTTTTTGACTGTTGGGGTATCGATTTTATGGGGCCATTTCCCTCTTCACAAGGTTATCAATACATTCTGGTAGCAGTGGACTATGTGTCCAAGTGGGTTGAAGCCATACCATGCCAGAATGCTGATTCAAAGACCGTGATCAAGTTTATCAAAAAGCACATCTTCACTCGCTTCGGAGTCCCACGAGCAATTATCAGTGATGGGGGATCACATTTTTGCAACCGTTCATTCGATGCCTTGCTGGCTAAATACGGAGTACGTCATAAGGTTGCACTACCATATCACCCACAAACAAATGGACAAGCTGAAGTATCCAATCGAGAGTTGAAGTGGATTCTCCAGAAGACAGTAAACTCTTCAAGAAAGGACTGGTCTCTACGGTTAGATGATGCTCTCTGGGCCTACAGGACAGCATTCAAGACACCCATCGGGATGTCTCCTTTTAGGCTGGTATATGGGAAATCTTGCCATCTACCTGTTGAGTTGGAGCATAAGGCTACTGGGCACTTAAGGCCCTGAACTTTGACATACTTGCTGCTGGTGAGAAACGCAAATTTCAGCTTTCAGAGCTTGAAGAACTAAGAGATAAAGCTTACAACAGTGCTCGAATCTACAAGGAACGCACCAAGAAGCTCCACGATCAAATGATCCAGAAACGTGACTTCAAAGTTGGAGATTGGGTGCTCCTCTACAATTCTAGATTGAAGATCTTTCCAGGAAAGCTTAAATCTCATTGGGCAGGACCATTTAAGGTGGTAGGGGTTACTTCATTTGGAGCCTACGAACTGGAAAACAAGAAGGGTGAAACCTTCAAGGTTAATGGGGCCCGTCTGAAAAGGTATACTTGTCCTGCTGATGTTTCTACTAACTTGCTTGGAGTTTCTTTTGTCCAGGTACAGCAGGATCTCTCCTCCCCTGTTTCGGAGTCGACGCCACCTAAAAAGACGTCTCTACCATGGCGATTGAAGCATAAGTTCCGAAAGCTGCGCAACTTAGTTCTAGGAAGTTGTGGGACCCCTTCCCACTCCTCTTCCTCTTCTAATTAATCGGACTTATGAGTCTAGCTTGAGACTATAAAACAGAGCAGCTTGGTGGGAGGCAACCCACCACTTATTTTCAATTTACAGGAAGAATTCTCTATCCTTTTTCTTACACTTACATTTACTTACAGTTTTCTGTGTGCTTCAATAATTTGTCTAATATTATATAAAAAAAAAATTATATATATATATATATATATATAATGCTATTAGTCTATTTGCTTATTTTTCTTCATTAAGTAGTGGCAGCACATGAGGCAGTAATCACTTGAGTTCTTCTGGCTGTTTAGAAAATTCTTTCCAGGCACATCTTGCGCAATTCTACAGCTGAACTCAAGTGTGGGGTGGACCGTGCAACACACCGTGAACAGACTCTGGGGAGTATTCTAAATCCTTTTCACTCTTTACTGTTACACATACTCCCCTCTGAACTGTTATGTGTAATTTTGTTTCCCCGTTGGATTGCTTGCACAATATTAATACTTCCAAAGCAATGAGGACATTGCTTCACTCTAAGTGTGGGGTGGGGTAACCTCCTTCGTAGCTTATCTTCTGTGTATCTTTGAGCTCTTTTCTCTTACATTTGTTTAAATCTTGCTGTGTTGCTCAACTTGGAAGGAAGCCATAGAGGAAGTATAATTGGTTAGCTGATCTTGGGGTGCAAAATTTTTAAATTTTTCTGGTTTTAATTGATTAAAAATGAAGTCTATGTTCTATTGATGCTAAAATGATTGAGAATACTCACCATCTGAACCCTGTTTTTAGCCTTGGGCCTTGGAATGTCTGGATTGAAATGGTTGGAAAAAGAACAAGGCAAGGTACTCCGCTGATCCTAAGCATGCTTTTTTGTATTTTCTGATCCAAAGTCAGGCCTCGTCCACTTGGTTATTAAGTCCTTTGGGGTGCCTCATCACCTAGCTACCTAAGGTCCTTGTGATCTGGGATAGTTGACCCAAAGCCGTTACAGGGGGGAGAGAAAGTCTGTGGTGAAAGAACTTAAAAGCGCTTAAATTGAAAAAAAAAATGTGCAATCATTGTGCTAAATGAAAATATAATCCTCTCTATGGATCAAGAGTATGTGGCATTGAAAGGTATGATGGAATAAGATCTTACTTCATGCCCCTTGTCGTTCTAACGGTTTGAGAATGTAAAGGTGGATTGGCTCATTGCTAAAGGCGAGGTTCTTATGGTTTTGTTTCTCTATTATTAGCTTTGAATGACTTCTTGTTTTATGAAAAAGAAAAATGCCCCTGTATTGGTAAAACTAATAATCCTTCTTCTGTGTCCTTCCTTTTGAGTTGAGTTTCATTCGCTTGACTTGAACTCGTGTTTGAGAGTTTTGCTTGAGGACAAGCAAAGAGCTAAGTGTGGGGTGATTTGATAAGTGTGAAATTTATATAGTTTTATAGGTGCTAGATCATTATTCTACGTAACTTTTTACGCACCTTATCACACTTATCCTATGCTTTTTGTAACTCTTACTTTAGGTAGGAACTAATTCCAATTTATATGATAAAATCAGGAAATGATGACAGAAATGCATAGTTCGCCTCACGAACTTTCCAACGCAACAAACGGGGACCAAAACAGACTTATAACGAAGAATCTGGGCCGACCGAAGATTGGAGTATACTCGTGTATATATATATGTTGCAACCGCATGAGCCACCGCCTCATAAGTGGCGGACGTGGAGGCGGACCACAGAGGCACTACCGCCTCATAAGTGGCGGTACATCAGGCGGACGGCAATAGACACAACCGCCTCTTGTTAGGCGGTACATCAGGCGGACTTGAAGAAGAAATGTGAGGCAACCGCCTCATACATAGGCGGACAAGAGAGTCAGGACCGCCTGTTAACTGGCGGTTCTCAAGAGGCGGACAAGCATGTATCGCACGCCAGAACAGAATTTCGAACAGTTTTCTTCTCCGTTCGCGTGCGCCGCATTCGAACTGCTACTTCATTAATTGCTAACGTCGCCCACCTTAATTTCTGCACGCGTGACTAGCTCTGCAATCAATTACTCTGCCCCCGATGAAATCTCTGACTCAAATCTTCACCGATCTGCACCAACTCCACCGCCTCTACTCGCTAGCTCACTATCCCTGTCACTTCTCTTCCTTGTCTGTTTTCCCATATCCTCCGCCTATATAAACCCACGCTCTGCAAGTTAAAAAGATCATCGAGTCATTCACCCACGATCCAGTCATTCACGCACCTATCAGTCGATCCATTCACTCCATTCACTTCATCAAAAATCGCTCCACTCCATTCACAAACCCACTCACAAAATCACCCGACACCATACTACTCCATCGCCCCCACTTTCACCTTTTCCATTTCACAAACAATTCACTTACGTACACATCCATTTACAATTCACAAATCATTCGACCACCACCACAAAACTCACGCCCCACCATTCTCCATATATTATCATCTGCCTCAATTCTATTCCGGGCTGTCAGAATAACGGAGCAGGAGTCAGCGAACAGATGATTTCTTTTACTCTTACCTCTGCTCATTTATTTAACATGTCCGGTTAGATTATTTATACTCTGGGAGATGGTTATTATTAGTTTGTTTTAATTGTGCACTTTATTTTACCGGTTTAAGTTAATTATAATTTGATACGATTAATGTTATTATCTCGCTTTTTAATAAATTACATGAGTTTATTAAATTGCTTTACGAAATCTATTTTGATCAGATCCGTGATAAATAGATAGGTCATATTAATTGTTATGTCTGTGGAAAAATTTATTCTGATTGAATAAATATAGTATTTCAGATGCAAAATATATTCCTTTTAACTAGTCGTTTACATGTGTTTTGCCTGAGTTTAGATCAAACCTTGCATGTTCTGGTAAACGAGGTCATTAGAATTTAGGATTTAAATCTGAAGACTATAAAAGGAATTTTTGCCAAATTATTCTTAATTAAACCGGTAGAATAGCATAATTAATCAGACGAGTAAAACCCGAACCCAGAGTCCGTTCTTCCATATTCACAACCACTTTTAATATTCTGTTATTTTAATTATTAGCTGTTATTTAAATTCTTGTTGTCTTTATTATAATTCACAGTTTAGAACAAAACAAAATTCCCCCTCAATTTATAACCTTTGCTAAGTCTAGATAATTATCACATAGTCCCACGGTTCGATACCTGGTTCCCATAAACTCTACTACAATAACCAGGATTTTTGTAACCTGACGGTTTTCTGATTTATTAATTTCTAAGATTATTTCTTGGTATTTAATAGGTCAAATTTATCGTTTGCAGGGTATTTATAGAAATTTTTGAAAATTAAGAGGTCGTTTGGTATTATATAAGTGTAACTTCAACCTAAGAGCAATTGTAAAGTTCTTTTAATTTCCAAGTGTGCATCTTAGAAACCAGACTACGTGTACAAGTTCAGTGAAAAACACATGGAAAATTTATGACATGTTACTACATTTTTTGTTAATTCATTAAATGTCATTGAAAAATGAAAACCTATGAAATGTCATTTTTTAGAAATTTATAAAATGACACTAAATCCATTAATCTGTAATTAAAAAATAAAAATACCCCTGCTAGTTAGCAAACCACTTGAAAATTCACAATATATGCAGCTAGTGTTAAAAAAATTAAAAAATACATTCACAAAAATTTAAACTATTAGATAACTATAAAAATATCAAAATAAATTATATAATATTAAAAATAAAAGTATTAAAATACAAAACAATATATTTTTGGGAAATTTCATGAAATGCTATTATATGTTTGGCTAATTCATGAAATGCCACTAAAAAAAGAAAATCATGAAATGCCACTAAATTTTTGTAAAAGTCCATGAAAGGCCACTATAGCCATTGACCATAAGGAAAAGTGACAAGAATACCCCTAATAGTTAACAAAGTACTTTTAAAGTTCACAATATGCCTCTAAGTGTTAAAAAATTCACCAAAAATCACAAAAAAAATCAAAATACTCTAAAAATACTAAGAATATATATATAAAATTTTAAAAATTGAAAAAATAGATTTCTTAGATTTTTAAAAAAATTATTCAATACCATAAAAAATAATATAGAGTTTTGAGCACATAATTTATATCAATCTTTCTACTACTTTATACCAATTAAGTACCATACATTTTTTAAATTATTTTTCCTATCAATTCAAATTATTTATTCAAAATAAATTATTTAAAATATTTCAGATATTTAGAATTTAAAAATATTCTATATTGCATTTAACTTTAAGACATAATATTTTGTAGATAACAAAAGTATTATGTCATAAAGTTACTACAAAATAGAATATAAATTTTAAAATATTTTTCTCAATATTAGTTTAAAATATAAACTTACTTTGCATAAATAATTCAAATTGGTAAGATAATTAAAAATGAATGGTACAATTATGGTCCTTAATTGATACAAATTAGTAGAAAAATTGATATAAATTATGTTTTCAAAACTCTATATTCTCTTTTATGGTACTGAATATTTTTAAAACATCTTAATTTTCTTACTATTTTTCAATTTTTAAGATATCTTTAATATTTTGTAATATTATGTTAATTCTTTTACAATTTTATAATATATATATATATATAATTTTTTATAGTATTTAAAACTTTTGGTGATGTTTTTAACACTCAAGGTAGGCATATTGTGAACTTTAAAAGTACTTTGTTAACTAGTAGGGGTATTTTTGTCATTTTTTCTTTTCGGTTAATGACTATAGTAGCATTTCATGAACTTTTGTAAAAATATAATGGCATTTTGTGACTTTTTTTAGTAGCATTTCATGAATTAGCCAAAAACATAATGACATTTCATGAAATTTTCTTATATTTTTTTAAATTTAATATTTGTTATTAAGTACGAGAAAATAAAATGTAGATTTTTCAGTCATAACAACACTAAAATTTTCAAATAATTTGTTATATTTAAAAATAATATAAAATAAATTCATAATTGTTGAAAAATTGTCAAGCTTAAACTTGATAATTTAATTTACTTCTTTTTTTCATTACTTACTCCAACTTTTCATCATGCTTCTTCACTAAAACTAATAAATTAACAAATTTGCCTTAGCATATTAAATAGTAGTAAAAAAAAATGAAAGCTTGTTTATAGAAAAATAATGTCCTACTTTTTACTAATTAAATTTTTTGTTTTTCAAAACAGAATAGTTAAAATGTTGTTTAAAAATGTGTTTAGGATTTTTTTTAAAGAGATAATATTATATTAACTTTCGCATAACCTTCTTACAAAGTCGAGAATTGAACCCGATGACCATTGACCAGCCGACTGTGAAGTTCGGGCAGTGTTGGCTAGACAATGTGCGGACACGTTGTCAGATCTTGGTATGTGAAACCAAGTTACAGACTGAAACAAATGCGTAACAGACAAAACCCTAGCTAGAATAAGTTCTACCGCATGTGGCAGTGATGAGGGCTCCTTCTTCGTTAAGAAATCCACTATCTGCTTACAATCTGTCAAGAATCGGGCGGAAGTATATCCTAGTTGAAGGGCACTCTGAATGGCTAGCTCCAAGGCTAGCACTTCGGCTTCTAGTGGATAAGAAACCAGATTTCCCCTTTATACCCTGCTAGTGAAACAACACCTGAGTTGCAACCCAGAAAAGCAAGACCCATATGGTGGTGCGAGTCCAGGCTGCCGTCAATATAAATCTCCATGATTGTTGGGTGTTGCTCATGATGTTGACTTAAACTTGTAGAGGAAACATGTTGGACATGTAGGATGTTGTCTGCCTGACTCCAGCCAAAAGAAAAAGAAGAAACTCGGCCATGTGTAAGCTGACAACTTGCAAACCATATGCGCCAAAGAAGATAGATGAGCTTGGTGAGAGCATTGGGGCCGGTCTGAATGCATTTAGTAATAAACCAATCGGCGAATGCCGCGTCGAATTTAGATTTGGAGGGTGAGAATCAAGTAAGGCCCAGTAAGGCTTAACTGTGTGGCAGAGAGCAAGACAGTGGAATGCAATCTTGTTTGGTAAAATGTTTTTAAAAGTTTCCAGCCAAAAAGCTAAATTCGTGGCATGAGAGCTAACTTCCGTACAGACTGATATGCTTTGGCAGCTGCATTGTTCGAGGACGAGGTAGAAGTAGTAGAATTCATGTCCCGAAGATGGAGAGCTGCCGAATAAGCAGATTTGACTTGAAAGTCCCCTGAAGATGACATACCCCAGTACCAAGAATCAGTGGGCAGCTGAGGAAGTGCAGAGGTGGATTCTAAGAATTGAGATAGCGGGATTTGAAGAATATGTTCCACATCATCTGCAGGGAAGCAGACATGAAGCAGATCAGCGTCCCAAGTACCTAAAGCAGTGATTGAAACACCCCTGAACAATTAAACACATGAAATCATAAACGCGGGAAGATTACCCGAGAATAACGTGTCACACAATTCGGGACTTGTGATAATGCATGAACAATTAAATTAAGTACGGACATACATATGTCTGAAAACATGACAACGTGACATATTAATACAGACGTGTACGTATATGGAAATACATATACACAACATTACAACATTTAACTAAACCGCGACAACAAAAATAGTCGTGTATATACATAGATATAATTAACAACGTGACAAAACAAAAATAGTCGCGTACATATGTATAATTGCACGAAGATAGGCATATAAATGTACTTATACAAAAAAAGAGCAACTTGTGCTCATGCGGGATTTGAACTCGGTACCTCTTAAACCTTTAGTGAATGCCTTAACCGGTTGAGCTATGCTCGTATTCATAAGCAAATAGCACTTCTAAACACATGAGTAGTGATACATATCATTAGATGAATTAACTACCAATCTACTTACTAAAGTAAACTACGGATTAAATGCCCAGAAACCAAATGCCCCACCATACCCCATCCTTTTTGGTTCAAACCGCAACAGTAGGAGCTTCAAATGCTAAGAACGACAATAGGTCCTCTTCTTTCTGCTACATGCGCATGCCTTGGGGAAGAAGGAAAAAAAAAACGAGACACCCAGCTCAAACTCACCGCTCTCCTCTGCCCAAACCTTTGAACAGCACACAGACCAAAGACCCATGTGCCTCTTCCTCCTCTGTACCGGTTTTGAAAGAATAACAGGCCACCTTTTGTTCCTTCCAATACTTGTGCACAAACACGAGCCCTGTGCAATATTCAAACCGGCTCCAGACCAAACACGAGACCGACCAGTTTTCTTTTCCCTTCCCAATATGGCGATGACTTCCATGCTCCAGACATGCGCGAGCTGTTTCTTTTCCTCTGTACTTGTTCGACAGCCACAACAGAACCCCCATTGATCTTTCTTCATCCCCAGTACACTCACGGTAATCTTGCCCACTCCATCCACCTCCTACCCTTCTCTGATTTCAGTAGCCCAACATACCAAGAGGGAACCGTAGGCTACAACTGCGACGCCAGGAGCAACATCACCAATAAGAAGATAGCTTCCTATGTAAACGTATACATACCAAGTTATTCCTGTTATACTCTTTCTGCTATCTTAGTCATCATTAGTGGTTACCTTCTGTTAAACAGACTTCTTTTCTATCTTTAGATAAAGGGAGTTCTCTTCTCAGTAGTTAACACTACAACAAACATTCACTTCCCTTCCACCAATCTATGTCCGAAAATACGGTCGTTTAACTCCCTACTTCTACCTCTGGTTGCTCACAGATGAGGGCCACTCTCAGCCTTTTCATGAACTGAAAACACACTTCAGAACTCAACCATATGGAGTCCCAACAGAGAAGGTAGCAACCGGCCTTGCATGGCCATTTAACTGCTCCTTCTCCATGTTTCATGCAACAGCTTGTATATATACTGAAACTTTCCTTTTCTTGTTTGGTGACAACTGAAGGAGTTCTTGATTACCTCTTGGAGCACCGAGAGGCTGGGGCTAGACTTCAAGGTGAAATACCATGAGTTAAGAAGGTAAGACCATAGCATGGATCCTGTTCTAACTTCAAGTTCTTCCCACTATTTCGGAGGTTTCTGAGATGGTGGTTTAACATGACAGTGTTGGATACTAGGCAGTATCGAAAGAATTCTGAGATTTTGTTCCAATTGCTTTTATGCTAAACATGAAAGGAGCAGGAGGTCTTGGCTGAGTTAAGAGTCGATTACTAACATAGGATGTCATATTCGTTGATCAGTCAAACAAAACTTTAAGGAGTTGAGTTAGGATCTGTTTACTATGAGATTCACGAATGGGATGGTTTAAATCAAACTTGACACCGAGTGATATTGGTCTGTGAGCATTAAGCGAAACAGAAAAAAAAAACTAGTGCAAAACAGCCCAATGATGTAAGTCAGTGGCTGCTGTTTAGTCGATTCTGTATAAGGGAGTTGTAGGAGAGTTAGCAGGTTTGTGTTGGGTTGGTCTTGAAGGTTAAAACATTCTTAAAACAGTAACTAAGCGGGTAAATATCTTGATGGGAACTAGAAGACAGATCAAAGTGTTAAAAGGAAGATAAAAAATATATATATACACCAACCTTATTTTAGTTTTCTTTCTCAATTGCCCAGTCTCTTTCATGAAGTTCAGTAGCTTGAGCAGTATTGTCGTGGATCTGTCTAGAGCTTCAAACCTTGGTAAAACCACTAACTACGTGAGTAAGTAAGTTGGGGAAACTAGGAGATAGATTAGATGACAGAAACAAAGCAACAGAAGGAAAGATGGGATACAACATACCGGGTTATTGTTTACAGAAATTCAGTTCTCTGTAATATCTGTTCTCTGTGTAAACAAGTTCAAGGGATTAAGAAACTACAGTGGCTTGATGATGGGTCTACAATGTCGCTAACATACTGAACTAAGTGGACATGTACATTTAAAAGAATAGTAGGAGTAGGATAATGTAGAAATGAAATCAAATCTCAGTGTTACAGTCTCGGTTTCAGGTTAGTGGAAATTCAGTGGCACTAACGGTGAGGTTTTGAGTTTTATTTTGGGTCTGTTTCAGGATTAACACTTGATAATGCACTTAACTAGGTGGGTAAACAACTTGGGGAGAAGTTAGAAGTCATATTAATGGATAAAAAGGAGGATGAAGAGAAGATACAGTCCTGGTGGTTTCAGTTTTCTGTTATACCAGTTTCGGTGCACAAAGTTCCATAAGTGTTATCCATATTGTTTAGGTTAGTTTTAAGTCTACAAACCTTGATAAGACACTAAACCAAGTGGGTAAATACCTAGTGGGGATTAGAAGCCAGTTAAGAGAGTTAAAACTGAAGTTCAATGAGGAGGAATGTGGGGTTGTGTGTACCAGTTTTGTCTTCTATAATTTGGGTTCTGTAAACACGAATTTCATATGTGATATAAGTGTTGTACTGAGCTATGAATGAACCTGGAACACTTAACTAAGTGTGGAAATATGTGGGGAGGTAATTGGAGACAGATTGAAAACCTTAGCAAGGGATTTAAGGGGAAGCACCAAGCTCTAGTGTTGCAGTTTTCTGCAGCCTTTGGGTTTCTGTAAAATGAATTTCTAAAAGTGTTAACAGCTGGGTCTTAGGTTAGCCTTGAAGTTAAAACCTTGTTAATACACTTAGCTAGGGGAGTAAACAACCTGGAGGGAATTATAAGTCGAATTAAATAACTAAAGGCAAGAGTCAAGAAGAGGTATATAAGTGTGTCTTCAGAACTTTGCAACTGTTGTTAATATAACTATGATACAAATGGTTTAAGAGGGTTGATTGGTCTGTAGCTGAATGTAAAACCCTGTTACTGTACCTACCTGGAGATTGTAAACAAAGAAAAGAGATTGAAGAGAATTGTTTCAGTTCATGGAATCTGTTTCGGTTTCCAGCTTTAGTTTTCAATTCTCGGAGTTTCTTGTCTCAGTAGAAGTAAGTTTTTCTATAAGGTTAACGAGTTGCTTTGGGTTGAAAACATTGTTAATACCCATAACTAGTTGGGTAAATACTGGGAAAGAATTAAACATCAGTTGAGCTAACTAGGAACAAAAATCTAGAAGAAGTATATGGGTATTGTGGTTTCAGATTTCGGTAAATTATAGTTTTTTGTATGACTGGGTTACAGAAGCATTATGAGTGTGATGCTAACTTAATAATGAATCTAAATCATAGCTAATAGATATAGCTACGTTAGAAAACACGTTGAGAAGGTTAAACATCGGTTTACCACACTGGAAATGAAGTTAGATAAGGTAACACATGGTAATGGTGTTCAGATTTGGGGACTGGTGGGTTCTGTATAAATAAGTCTTAGGGGCACTTAAAAGGTTATATTATTATGATACTAGGTTTATAACGTTGCTAACCTACTAAGCTAAGAAGGGAATACACTCTAGGCAAGTTAAGTCTACCATAGGTAAACTTGTTACATAATAGTGTTTTAAAACACTTTAGACTAATAGTCTAAGGTGAGTACTTGGGAAGCTCTAAGGTTTAGAATAAACGGTACATTCAACAACTCGCCTAGGGAATAACACCCGGTGTAAATGAGATAAACTAGAAAAGTGTCATCACATGAAATCATGAACTGACGCGTTATTTTTTAATCAACATTAGGATTGTAACGAACGCGAACCAGGAACCCGTGTGTGAAGCGACCCTTGCTTCTGATCCAGGTATGGACATGTGTGGTTCGTATGTTGCCGTGTTACACGGCTTGTGTGCTGTGTGCCTTGTTTGACTATGACCACAAGACTAATACATGAAAACGAATGTTTGTTTTACCGTGCTTATTTGTTTGTTGTGAGCTTGCGTAAAGCATGTGAATGGATTGCTTATTTTCCTTGCTTACCCGCTTGCTATTATTGTGCATATTGCTTGTGCGCACACAGTAGTGTAGTCCCTTCTCGTTGATGAAACCTTGAGATGAAACACAACGAGCTTCGTAAACAAACAAAGGAACTACATAAAGGGAAAACTCCTCTTAACTATAGAGGACCTCTAATGACACCCACTATGGTGTCGAACTATCAATGATAATGATAAGTCAATACCCGTTAGAAATTAATAGGGAGACGGACCCTTTGTATCCGGGGTAGAGACCAATAATATTTAAAGGAATAGGGAGACGGACCTGTGAGCCTCGATTTTAAACCCTATCCTATGTTGATTAAAGCTGATTAGGATCTAATCAGGTTTTAGGTCCACTTATAACCTAAGATTAATAACTATGTCATATAACAATAATTATTAAAACCTAGGCTAGCTCACTGGAACCTATTATGAGTCGCCACCTAATTTTGACCTAGATTAAATTAGGAAAGGAGAGTTCGGGTTCGGGGGCTTGATATTCGACTTAATTAGGGTTCAATTACTTTCATTACCCTTCCTAGGTCGTTTTTCCTCTACTTGGTTTAATTACGGCTTTCTACAAAGTTGCTTTTTTTTAACCTAGGTGTGCGCTTCTGTTTTTTGCGTTTTTAGCGTTTTTAGACAGAAAATTAAAGTGGAAATTAGAACTACCTAAACTAGGGTTTCGGAGGCAGAATTAGGTCAAACTTTGTTTCCGTCCGTAGCCACGGACCTATTGTCCGAAGCCACGGACCCCAGTTAACCTATATAAAAGTAAAAGTCGAATTAAACAGAAAACAGAAAATCGTAAAGTCCGGGGCCTCGGACAGGCTGTCCATGGGCCCGGACATTATTAAAAAAAACCTAATTTTTAAATTTTAAAAATCCCGCCGCCGTCCGTGGGTGTCCGAGCTTACGGACAGGGAGTCCGGGACCCCGGACACGACGTCCGTGGGTGCGGACACCCCTCGGACGGCGGCTTTGAGGCTGTTACAGAAGGTGTTTTCGGCTCAAATTTTATGGGTGTGTAGCCTGAAAGATTTACAATGCGTTAGTAGTCGAAAGTTCTCAATTTGAATTCGAATTATGCACGAAACTTGGTAAACAAGTTATTGGACATAAGCTTGAATAAACAGCAATACAGAAGCGTACGAAGGTTAGTTTGAGCCCAAATTTTGAGGCAAGACAGATAATACCGTGGAGAACTAGGGAAGTGGAGTTTCTACCTGTTTTACCTTCGGATTCACAACGTTTCTTCACACCGGGATTCGTCGAGTGCTCCGTTGATGGCAGACCCGAGAGGATTTCGACCCAAACTTCTGGTTGTTGGTTGTTCTTGCTGTTCTTCACGTTTTAGAGGTGTTTTTGTGGGGTTTTGATGATTATTGGTGCTTTGGGAATTGGAAAACGTGTTTAGATGGTGATTTCGGGGGATTTTCGGTATGATTTGGGTGGCCGGGTGTTGGAAAACGTGAGAGAGAGAGAGAGGAGGCTCTGTTTTCTGACTCTCTAGGGTTCTTGAGTATATGAAGTTCTGATTTTATCCAAAAACCTATCCCCTTATATAGACTTTCTTAAAGATAAAGAGAATCTAGTAAAAGTAAGATTTTTTGATATTTTAGTTAAGTGACTTCCCAAAGGAATTTTGCTGTGAAATTTTAACCACGTGTCAAGGATGGAAATTATGAATTTTCTGAAGTGGAATCGGATTTTTTTAAATGTTGGAATATTTTTAAATTGAATTTCTTGTCAGATTCAGTCAGAAATTGCTAGAAAATTATTGGAAACTCGAAAAATCAAAATTCCAACGCCATTATGCTTAGAATGTCATCCTCTATCATGGGTTAAAGTATCAAAGCATTTCAAGCTGATTTGGGCATCCTTTGGAGGAGAGAGAAAGCTTATAGGAGGTCTTAGGAGCCTTTAAAGATTACCAAAACGCCCTTGAAAGTGACGAAGCTGCTCCCCATGCCATGGAACGCGTCGATCGAGCCGGAATCCCTCATCACTTGATTAAAATGCCCCTCACAACATCAGGACCTCGTAGACCCTAACCAGGGGGGTCAAAATTTTGGGTATAACAGGACCCTTTGTATCCGGGGTAGAGACCAATAATATTTAAAGGAATAGGGAGACGAACCCTTTGTATCCGGGGTAGAGACCAATAATATAAAAAGGAATAGGGAGACGGACCCTTTGTATCCGGGGTAGAGACCAATAATATACAAAGGGAGACGGACCCTTCGTATCCGGGGTAGAGACCAATAATATTAAAAGGAATAGGGAGACGGACCCTTCGTATCCAGGGTAGAGACCAGAACATTAAGAGGCATAGGGAGACGGACCCTTTGCATCCGGGGCAGAGGCTAGTAACATGGAAAAGGAATAGGGAGACGGACCCTTGGTATCCGGGGCAATGGCTAGTAACATTTAAAAACAACAGAGAGAGAAAGAGCTATCCGGGAATGGAGGATTAGCTATGAAGAAGACGTTCTCTAAATGGTGGTGATAAGAGAATTCACAAATAACCCTTAAAGAAACAAGGAAGGACTAGCACCTACATGAGATGGTCACGGGATCTAAACTATATCCCCAGACCTGGTGCAAGGAAAGAGAAAGAAAATACACTTTACGGGAACAAGAGAAAAGAAATGAAAACACACAACGCTCGTATGATCCCATAGTGAGGATCATGGGTATAATATACCTATGCACACGTTTTATTACTTACATGATTGTTGTTGCTATACTAGCAGCTCGTTGTGCTCGGTTACATGTTTGATGTGCTATGATGCCAGCATGTTATGCTTGGATGTTTGTTGATATTGCTATGCTACCTTAAAGTGGGTATGATATCATGATATATTGTGGTGTGCCTTACTGCTTTATTATAGCATGTAAATTGACTTAATAATATTCGACCAAGTAGTCGTGTGGCCCGGCAACATACGGGCTACACACGTTCATACTCAACATAGTTTTGCTGAGTCCTTTATTTTTACAGGTATGGATCTGGACGATGGCGGAGAGTAGGCAGGGTGACTACCATGGGGGTAGTCCATCTGGGCAAGACCTTTTAAGTAGTATGTTTTCTGATGTATGGGTTGTGACTATGTATCACTAGACCCTTGTTGTATGTTTCGGGTTGTGTTATTTAAGTAAGAACTTATGATGTAGACACTCGGTACTTGGTTTGTATTTCCTGTTGGTACTTGGATTTGGTTAAGGTTTAATTCCAGTCATTCAGACCGTAGCTTGTTATTGATGGTGTTGTTGTGTCAACCACGTAGGTGGTTGGCGTCTGTGACACCCGGATGGACGTGAATCCGCTGCTTAGACTTTTTGTAATATCGTTTGGCGCACCGTTCAGACTACTGTTGGGTTATTCGGGGGTGTTACAGAAAGTGGTATCAGAGCGTAGCTACGCTCTGATGACTGGAATAGAGAAGTACCGAGTATAGGAAAACCTGAAACTAGGAATTCTGATAGCGGGTTAAGAATTGTGGGTAGTATGTGAGGCACATTAGTTAGGGTTCTTCCCCAGTAATTACTGGATGCCTAACAGACATCTACACCCAACCTTCACGTCCCTAATGTTCCTTAAAATTCAGAGAAAGAACGCCGGAGAGGTAGAAAGCCTCCTCACACTCGGGAAAGCCCGATCCGGCATCTACTTAACGTTATCAACCTGTGAAGTTCAAAGACGTTGCCAAAGGGATAATACCCATAGAGGGACCGATTTTAGCGGCAACTTGGGTCGACATGCTTAGCAGTCGATAGGACCCTACCTCACAAGAAAAGAAGACCGAAATACCCCAAAATTTATGAAATGAATAAAGCTCAATTATGCAATTAATTAAGCCAAGATTGGGATTGAGATAAATTCTGCAATTCGAACCTTGTAAATAGCCATTACCATTAGGCACTGGTTACCCACCCCAACACAAATCAAACGAATAAGGAAATGGCAGTAAATTCGCCACTAGGTTCAAACACCTATCGAGTATCTGTAATCAAGGAGACCAAATAAAAGATGATGGGTACAATATAAAATTAAATCCTAATCATAAATGAACACAACCTAAGAGAGGAATGTTAGAATACCACAGAGAGTAGTGGGGTTCAGCCTAATAAAAGATGAACCCTCCGGACCACCTGTTCAACCTTCGCTATGAATAGGAAGGAAATGACACGAAGATATGCATACCAAAGAACACTTAGATACATACTTGTCTAAGCTCTATTATAACCCCAGTTAGAATTGTCACGAAGTTGCTGTAATAATAACCACTCACAACAGCAACAAATGAGCGACAACATTGACAAAAAGGAAGTCAAATTTGGAAACACCACGTTTATATAACAATCAGTAAATGCCCAAAACTTCTTAAGTCTATACCAAAACAAATATAGAGTTGGAGAGTAAATCGAGGAACTCTAAACGAAATTTAGTAAATAATACGTAAACAAATGTATATACATATACAAATCAGGAAAGACACCATACATGTGGAACTTAAGGAGCTAAATAGAATGCAATTAAAGAGTATCCTCGCTAGTTATGCAACCATACCAAAAGTACAACCCAACGATCGAAAATAAATAGTGGGACCTCGATAGTAATAACCATGGATTAAGCACCATTAGTTTGGTGGAGCCCGCAAGTGAGAAGTTAAACAACTTCAAGTAAGAGGAATACACAAGAAACGTAAAAATAGTCAATTTATTAAAAACTCAGACTCGTATATTCCATTGGCTAACTCTGGAAGTTGTCAAACTACACGTACATATACACATGGTACGAAGATTGGAATGAAAAGAACTTACGATATCAGGAGGATATAAATGTACGTATCAATATACCATTAAATATATGGAAACAACCATATATGGATAACTATATATATTATGGATACAAGAACGAGTGGATATATATATATATATAGGTACACATTGGGATGTATATATAGTTGGAGAATTAAAGAACTGATCTAAAGGCTTAGAATGTAATGCTAATTCATGAATAAATTGCTAGATGACTAAAAACAGGTGGGGATAAGAACTTAAATTGATTGGTCGTTTAAACTGGACGTGCAAGGTTAAGCTTGACCCTGGCCAGGTCAAGTGACACTGCGCATAAATTGGGGTGGAAGGGTAGTCCAACACTTACGCTGATCACGTCGGTGTTGGATGATTCTCAAAACCTCCTGCAAGTGGACACCTAAACTACAAATAGGTGAAAGTTTATAAGTTGGATAAGTAAAAATGCGAAAACAGCGGTTCATACTAGATGATGAAAACACATAAAATACATGGATACATGTCTCGAAAATTCGGGGATAAACACAAGGTGGTACACATATGTGACGACTGGAAATAATGTGATGTTACCAATAACATAGCTGTTAATACATAAAGTATACACTATCGCAACCAAATGCAATATGTAACCAATAATAGTCAATTTCCTTAGTTCCTGGCGGGACATAAGAACAATAACGGTGATGAGAAGGAAACTAAACATCCTATGTAAAATAGTTTACAATCATAAAAGCTTATAACATGTATAATTCGATAACCGTGTGAATGAAACTAATTGAGGTCAACCGGCAATGTCAGGGCCATAGGTTGACTGAAAACCAAGGGGTACTTGAAGATGAAGGAAAGCCCAATTTCACTGTACACATTAAGGTACCAAATAGGTGATAATGCTAGGAGAGCAAACTAGCTAACTACATATAATGATGAATGGTAACATAAACTAAACAGGATGTTGTAACCACGACACGGTCGTAACATTGAAGAATACTAATCACTAAATCGTTACTACAGGGCGAACACGAATATAAGCCTAAAGATCAACCCGAAGGAACAATTGAGACGCTTAAAAGCGCACTAAAACCATGAACACCTGCAGACGTGTATATCTGAGTGGTTAAACTGGTGTAAAAATAAAAGAAAAGAAATTAAAAACTCAAAATAAACGTCGGGCTGCAAACAAATCCCGGTCGTGGTAGTATAGTGAAATGTAAGCGACCGGATATCGAACCGTGGGACTAATGTGCATATTATAGTACCTAAGCATGTCACAAAAAAGGGGGGATTAATTGACTTGTATTATAAATAAAAAGGAAAGTTAAAATAAACTAAGTTAATAGATAAATTAAACGGGACTCTGGTTCAGGTTAATAATATCTGCTCTTTCATGCTATGTCTACAGGTTTAATTATAATTGATTGGCAAAATTCCTCTTATTATCTTAAGGACTAAATCATAGCCTCAAAAGAACTCGTTTACCTGAAAATGCAAGGTCCGATGAAAACTCAAGAAAAATACGTGTAAACGGACGGTTTAGATATGAGAAATTATTTATGCATCTGAAAATACTAACTTATTAAATCATAATAAGCTTTCTCCAGATTTACGGCTTAATTAACCTATCTATTTATCACCGGTCTGATCAAAATAGACTTAGCAAGCAATTTAATAAACTCATGACATTTATTAAAAAGGCGAGAGATAAGCTTTAATCGTAACAACTGTATTTAAATAAAACCAGTAAAACATATTGCATAATTAATACAAACATATAATAACCATTCCCAGAGTATAAATATTCTAGCCTAACATATTAAATAGATAAACAGTAACAAGAGTAGTAGAAATCATCTGTAGTCACTCCTGCATTCGTTCTGCTATTTTGTATACATAGGACTAGAGGTGGATATGGTGGAATGAAAAATAAATAAAATGGAGAAGACGGGAGAAGAGAAATGAGATGGACGATGGTAGTCTGTGGTATGTGGTATGTTGGGTGGTGGATGTGTTGCAGTGGCTTTTTATAGAGGAGAGGAAGAAGAAGATTGATTGCCGACAGAGGTGGAAGAGCATTGATTGCTCATTAATTGCAGGGGACAGAGCTGATGATGCGTGAGGAAAATAAGGTAGGCGCTGCGGAGTAGATGGATATGGCAGAAGCAAGTCGACGGGCGAAGTCGACGAGCGAAGAAGAAAACTGGCGCGCGTTGATTTTTAGTCACGTCCGCTTGTTGTCCTCCTCTGGTTATGCGGACGCCTTGGTCTTGTCCGCACTCACGTCCGCCTCTAGATAGGCGGTTGCCTTGGTCCTGTCCGCACTCACGTCCGCCTCTAGATAGGCGGTTGCTTGTGTGTGGTGTCCGCCCAGCCGTCCGCCTCTAGCTAGGTGGTTGCTTGTGAGGTCTCCGTGTGGTGTCCGCCTCTCCCCATGCGGACACACATGCGGTCACAAGCATTGACTTATTTTCTTCTACGAACTTTGACCGGCTCTAGATTCTTCGTTTGGACTCCGTTTTCTGAGCCGTTTGCGTCTATGCGTTCGTCTCTTCGTCTACTTTACTCCCAGCTTGGTTTTCCTCATATTTAACCAATAAATTTGTGAGATAATAATAAAACATAAACTAGAGGAAAACTAACCGAAGTGGAGAAATGAGCAAGAAAAGTGCTAATATAATATATGAAATACACCTATAAATCATGCTCATTTGGACACTTATCACACCCCCACACTTATCTTTTTGCTTGTCCTCAAGCAAAACCACGTACCCAAGTAAGTAGGGAATGCTCAATACTAACAAATATTATATGAAGGGTAGGATAAAGAGGTGAACAGTTCATGATCTTTTTAACTTATTGAGGAGTGTGAAAAATCAACTGCTGGTGGCATAGGTGTGCTCAGGGTAAAAATAAAATATAGAGTTTCGGGGTATGATCCAAGGTACTTCAATGTTTCTTTTAGGTGACTCTGAGAACTTTTACCATGGCCAACTTCTCTCAAGAATGGGCATTGAGGAGAAAACAAAAGGAAAAATAGATTCATGCATTTGTTTCACTTTTGCATAAGGGATGAGAAAATGTAGGCATCACGCCTTTGTATTTAAAAACACTCAACTCTCTTTGTTGGTTACCAATGGTGTCTCGCAAGTCCCTTATTTTTTTGTATTCTTTTTTTTTAACAGAGAAGCACCCCTTAGCAATCCCTAAGAGAGAAGACAGAAAGAAACCCTGAGCAATAAAATCCAACCATTTGGAGATCATTTGGTCACACCGCATATAAAATGCTCCTCAAAAGTAATCAAAATTTAAAAATTTGTACCATTTATCCCACAATTCATAACAGTATTTATTCTTAAAGAGAACAACCCACATATAAGGGGTCACGATATTGAATTGGACAAACGCAAGATTAGCAGAGAGATTAAGCATTTAAGCATAAAATGTCACCGAAAAGGGCACACTCCCCCACACTTAGATTGAACAATGTCCTCATTGTTCACCAGAAAAAACAAGGGAAGGTTTCAGAAGACCTTTTCGGTAAGTAGATAAAATAGAGATAACACAAAGGTCACAAATAAACATTTAAGCACATAAACGCTCCTCTGCAGTTTTTATTAAAATAAAAGCATAATTAAAGAAACTGGTACTCCCCTGATATTATTTTTGCTAGTTGGTAAAGGAGTTCCCCCACACTTGAGCTTCAGCCTCAAGTAGCGTAGCTTGGTTGCAGTGTAGACATGAAATTGTACCTGCTTAAGACACTAGAAGCTACCATACTACAAACGGGGTTAAAAGTTAGCAAAAACAAAATTTAGAGAGAACCTGAAAATTAAAAGAGCATAAAAGTAAAATAAAATAAAAGTTCATCCGGGTTGCCTCCCGGGAAGCTGCCCTTCTTTAACGTCTTTGGCTAGACGCCTTTTTCGTTATCCTGGATCAAAAATATAAGTAGACAACAGTTCTGCCAGGAAAACGGAGTTGACAATAATTAAAATCAAACCACCTGGATCAAAACAAAACGTTACTTCGGCAAATATAATAGGAAAATGAATATTCCACAAAATTTGGTGTTTGAGGAGGTACTGCCGGTAACGTAGTTCTAACAGAAGTCCCGGTGGTGATGATTTTTCTTCCTCAAATCGGAGGATGTAAACATCCTCCTCTTGTTGGTGAGGCTCGTAGAAAGAACGATGTTCGATATCATCTTCAGAGAAAGTTAATTCTTTGAAGGTGATAGTGGCGTTTTGTTTGGATATCCTGGCGGGAGGTGATGGCAATTCCTTCTCTTCTTTTTCGAGGATGTAAATATCCTCATCTTCTGGATAGAGCATAGAGAAGGATGGAAACTGGCGGTAGGTGACTGTAGAGGGAAGAGAGTAACTTACATCCGTAGTGGGGTGTTCTACCTCATGAATTATTTCGCTCTTTGGTTGCTGTTCTTGTTGAGCGAGTCTCTCCAGGTAATCTGGTTGATCTTCTAACCAGAGTTGTTCTTGGAATATGAGACAATCCTCATAATCATGAGCTCCCCCACATACGGAGCAGTATAAATACTGAGAATAACAAAACTCTTGTTCGAACACCTGTTCCATTTGCCACGTACAGATTTTTTTTTTTCGTATATAAAACGAAACTACTGAAACAGATTAGAAAATAAAATGATTAGAAACAAACACAATAATAATATAAGTGGTTCGGTGGAGAATTGAAGGAGCTTGAGCAATTTGGAGCTGGGGCTATTTGGAAGTTGGGGAAGAACAGAGACTGAAACGGAGCTGGTGACGTCCGCTTGGACGTCCGCGTGGAGGGGTGCGGACAGGTTGTGCGGAGTGGGCGTCCGCTTTGGCGTCCGCTTGGCGTTTGGCGGACAGGAGGGCGGAGCGGTCTCAGTGGCGTCCGCTTGGACGTCCGCATGGGACAAGGCGGACACGCCTCAGTGGCGTCCGCATCTCCGTCCGCATGAGGTTGGGCGGACGTGCTCGCGGACAGGCTCTGTTGCGATTTTTTTTACGTACTTAGCTGAAACAGATTAGAAAACAAACATACTAATAATATAAACAAAATATAAAAGATAATTAATATAAACAACAACAAAATAATATAGACAAAATATTCTAATATAACAAGTGAATAATCCGGGGCTTAGGGACTAGAATAAATCTAGTCCCCGGCAACGGCGCCATTTTGCAGACGTGTATATCTGAGTGGTTAAACTGGTGTAAAAATAAAAGAAAAGAAATTAAAAACTCAAAATAAACGTCGGGCTGCAAACAAATCCCGGTCGTGGTAGTTTGGTGAAATTTAAGCGACCGGATATCGAACCGTGGGACTAATGTGCATATTATAGTACCTAAGCGTGTCACAAAAAATGGGGGATTAATTGACTTGTATTATAAATAAAAAGGAAAGTTAAAATAAACTAAGTTAATAGATAAATTAAACGGGACTCTGGTTCAGGTTAATAATATCTGCTCTTTCATCTATGTCTACAGGTTTAATTATAATTGATTGGCAAAATTCCTCTTATTATCTTAAGGACTAAATCATAGCCTCAAAAGAACTCGTTTACCTGAAAATGCAAGGTCCGATGAAAACTCAAACAAAATACGTGTAAACGGACGGTTTAGATATGAGAAATTATTTATGCATCTGAAAATACTAACTTATTAAATCATAATAAGCTTTCTCCAGATTTACGGCTTAATTAACCTATCTATTTATCATCGGTCTGATCAAAATAGACTTAGCAAGCAATTTAATAAACTCATGACATTTATTAAAAAGGCGAGAGATAAGCTTTAATCGTAACAACTGTATTTAAATAAAACCAGTAAAAATATTGCATAATTAATACAAACACATAATAACCATTCCCAGAGTATAAATATTCTAGCCTAACATATTAAATAGATAAACAAAAACAAGAGTAGTAGAAATCATCTGTAGTCACTCCTGCATTCGTTCTGCTATTTTGTATACGTAGGACTAGAGGTGGATATGGTGGAATGAAAAATAAATAAAATGGAGAAGACGGGAGAAGAGAAATGAGATGGACGATGGTAGTCTGTGGTATGTGGTATGTTGGGTGGTGGATGTGTTGCAGTGGCTTTTTATAGAGGAGAGGAAGAAGAAGATTGATTGCCGACAGAGGTGGAAGAGCATTGATTGCTCATTAATTGCAGGGGACAGAGCTGATGACGCGTGAGGAAAATAAGGTAGGCGCTGCGGAGTAGATGGATATGGCAGAAGCAAGTCGACGGGCGAAGTCGACGAGCGAAGAAGAAAACTGGCGCGCGTTGATTTTTAGTCACGTCCGCTTGTTGTCCTCCTCTGGTTACGCGGATGCCTTGGTCTTGTCACGTCCGCACTCACGTCCGCCTCTAGATAGGCGGTTGCCTTGGTCCTGTCCGCACTCACGTCCGCCTCTAGCTAGGCGGTTGCTTGTGTGTGGTGTCCGCCCAGCCGTCCGCCTCTAGCTAGGCGGTTGCTTGTGAGGTCTCCGTGTGGTGTCCGCCTCTCCCCATGCGGACACACATGCGGTCACAAGCATTGACTTATTTTCTTCTACGAACTTTGACCGGCTCTAGATTCTTCGTTTGGACTCCGTTTTCTGAGACGTTTGCGTCTATGCGTTCGTCTCTTCGTCTACTTTACTCCCAGCTTGGTTTTCCTCATATTTAACCAATAAATTTGTGAGATAATAATAAAACATAAACTAGAGGAAAACTAACCGAAGTGGAGAAATGAGCAAGAAAAGTGCTAATATAATATATGAAATACACCTATAAATCATGCTCATTTGGACACTTATCAACACCCGACCTCCAGAGGAAAGCGATAGACAAGTCACAACCCACCGAGACCGAGTACAGATTAAAATGCCAAGTGCCAATCAAGAGCCCTTTTACGCCTAAATAATAAGTGTTCGAAGGAGGTAGATAACACAATGTAAATAATAGAAAAGGGAAAACGAAACCCTAAGGTAATCAGAGTCGCACAGCAGAAGCTGGTGGACCGTACTTCCCATATTCCTGTTGAAAAACAAGTGGCATATCGGCCAATACCTTAGACCAAGAGAGGCTAAACCCGAATCCGTTTATAGTTCGGGATGGAAACCGATAAGAATCCTTGAGACAGAAATTAAGCCACTAACAAAGTCAAGACTTTTGATGAGATTATATTGTGAGTTACATCGCATAGAAACTAGAATGCCTGTGTGAATTAAACATCTTGAACCAAGGCTCAAGGATGATATAAAAGGGATTACGTGGGCGTAATCCGTTTTTAAGGGGGGTAGGCGCGTTGCGTTTTTACTTGTTGTTGCTCGTTTGAGGTGTTGTTTTGGATGCGATGTGTGTGAACTGTGAGTGGATTGGTTTGAATGCATTGTGGTTATGAATGAATGACTTAATCTGATTGATTATGGGTACAGTATATGAGCATTACTGGTACATCGAAATATTATTGAGAACTTGGGGAAGCCACAGATGTGGCATAGTGCTTATAAGCACAAATGGTGAAATAGAACTGTGGAATTTGCGGGACATGATCCCTTGGTTAGAGAGAACAAATTTGGGACTTGATCCTTTCACTATGTGTATTCCTACAACCACACGATGGTTGGTAGGTCTGTGTGTATGAATTGTGCAGAATTGTGTATGTATTGCATTGTATGTACACTCTGCTATGAATGAATGATGTGTACCTGTGATTTACACCTCAACGTGTTATATATACATTGCTATGAGAATTTGTGTGTGAAGCCACTAAGGTGGCATAGTGCGTATAAGCACTGAGAATTATAATATATGAGATTTAATCCTTTGGTTAACGTGAATGAATGCGGGACTTGACCCCTAGGATTAACAGGAATGGAAAACACAAGTTAAGGGAGTAAGACTTCGGGACGAAGTCTCTTTTAAGGGGGGTAAGTTGAAACACCCCTGAACAATTAAACACATGAAATCATAAACGCGGGAAGATTACCCGAGAATAACGTGTCACACAATTCGGGACTTGTGATAATGGATGAACAATTAAATTAAGTACGGACATACATATGTCTGAAAACATGACAACGTGACATATTAATACAGACGCGTACGTAAATGGAAATACATATACACAACATTACAACATTTAACTAAACCGCGACAACAAAAAATAGTCGTGTATATACATAGATATAATTAACAACGTGAGAAAACAAAAATAGTCGGGTACATATGTATAATTGCACGAAGATAGGCATATAAATGTACTTATACAAAAAAAAGAGCAACTTGTGCTCATGCCGGGATTTGAACTCGGTACCTCTTGAACCTTTAGTGAATACCTTAACCGGTTGAGCTGTGCTCATATTCATAAGCAAATAGCACTTCTAAACACATGAGTAGTGATACATATCATTAGATGAATTAAATACCAATCTACTACTAAAGTAAACTACGGATTAAATGCCTAGAAACCAAATGCCCCACCATACCCCATCCTTCTTGGTTCAAACCGCAACAGTAGGAGCTTCAAATGCCAAGAACGACAATAGGTCCTCTTCTTTCTGCTACATGCGCATGCCTTGGGGAAGAAGGAAAAAAAACGAGACACCCAGCTCGAACTCACCGCTCTCCTCTGCCCAAACCTTCGAACAGCACACAGACCAAACATCTATGTGCCTCTTCCTCCTCTGTACCGGTTTTGAAAGAATAACAGGCCACCTTTTGTTCCTTCCAATACTTGCGCACAAACACGAGCCCTGTGCAATATTCAAACCGGCTCCAGACCAAACACGAGACCGACCAGTTTTCTTTTCCCTTCCCAATATGGCGATGACTTCCATGCTCCAGACATACGCGAGCTGTTTCTTTTCCTCTGTACTTGTTCGACAGCCACAACAGAACCCCCATTGATCTTTCTTCATCCCCAGTACACTCACGGTAATCTTGCCCACTCCATCCACCTCCTACCCTTCTCTGATTTCAGTAGCCCAACATACCAAGAGGGAACCGTAGGCTACAACTGCGACGCCAAGAGCAACATCACCAATAAGAAGATAGCTTCCTCTGTAAGCGTATACATACCAAGTTATTCCTGTTATACTCTTTCTGCTATCTTAGTCATCATTAGTGGTTACCTTCTGTTAAAAAGACTTCTTTTCTATCTTCAGATAAAGGGAGTTCTCTTCTCAGTAGTTAACACTACAACAAACATTCACTTCCCTTCCACCAATCTATGTCCGAAAATACGGTCGTTTAACTCCCTACTTCTACCTCTGGTTGCTCATAGATGAGGGCCACTCTCAGCCTTTTCATGAACTGAAAACACAATTCAGAACTCAACCATATGGAGTCCCAACAGAGAAGGTAGCAACCGGCCTTGCATGGCCATTTAACTGCTCCTTCTCCATGTTTCATGCAACAGCTTGTGTAACACCCCTACTCTAATCGGCTCCTAATCATTTTACTTAACATTGTAATCGAAATCGCAACGGTAATCTCAATACTTGAACTACTGGTGTCACCGTTCTCACTCGCCCATACGAGTAATAACGTGCTTACTGATATATTCATAAATACGAAACAATTTCTCGCAGTGACAACAAGAGATAGATCTAACCTTCCCAAACCAATATAAAATACATTCACAGTGAGCATTCTAAGTATCCCAATCCTATACACGTTTCTAAGTTCGTACCAAAATGCAACAGTGCATATTTAAACAACTGTAATTAAACTACCCAGCGCGTCCCTCTCTTTGCCGACACCGGAAGCTGCATACCTGCAAAATGTTTGTTTGTGGTATGGAATCAGCCCCTGCTGAGTATGCTACTACATGACCGTCATGCCCCCTAGACCCTCAGTTAATTGGTCGAGAGCATGCAATCCATTTTCATGCAAGTAGTTTAATATAAAACTATAGAGCAACAATATATATATTGCAGTAAACTCGATTAACAAACAAGCCCCCGACTTCACACATCGCATCGTAATAAACCACTGAAAGTGTTACAACGCTTATACGAGTACAAAGACCCTATTTCAACAAACACTTGATGTTCATAACTGAGTACGGCGACTCACTCGACCAAACGATCCACAATAATCCACTCATGAGCACAGCGACTCGACTCAAGCAGTTTACCAAACAGACAATAGTACAACGACTCAATCAAATCAATTCACCACACACAATATGAGCACAATGACTCGCCTCAACAAATCCACCATCATACCACACATAACCACCAAGCATAACCATTGAACAATCACCTATGGCGGGTCACCCACGGCAGTAGCCACTCCAGC
The DNA here is from genome assembly GCA_023374045.1 of Limonium bicolor. NCBI lineage: Eukaryota > Viridiplantae > Streptophyta > Magnoliopsida > Caryophyllales > Plumbaginaceae > Limonium > Limonium bicolor. The sequence continues at coordinate 114,252,269 of CM041776.1, forward strand.
GGTAGAGTCTCCGTCCTACGAACAATCTATAGTTCGTTGGAAATTTATCCCGATACTTACGGTTACCACACGGTATCCTAGTTTCGTTAATGGATCACAGTTCACAGCAAGAGCCACGTCCTCTTGATAAACTTATTTATACCATCGCATCGTTTTATTATTCTTCCTAACACAGCAGACTAAGGTCGTTAGTCCAATCCTGAGTATGTCGACTCGGGATCCAGTGTTAGATACGAGAGCGGCGTTAAAGAGGCCAATGCTCCGTATATAAGTCTCAGATAATATATATATCTTATCTATCATCCTAATGCTACAACGTTTTAACTTATGTTCCTTATATTACACATATAAGATAGCATCATTGCCGCTAGTTCGTTTTATAATATGTTCATATATACGAACGGTACTGTTATCGTACAACAGTAATAATAAAGCAGCATTAATACACAACTCAAGCATAGTAATTCACACAAGCAGACATTCAATCTTATCACAGATTTTCACACAATGTCTGAACTGAGGAAATCCTCAGAGACAATCAAGCCACATAAATAACATACCGTTCACCCTGAAAGTATTACGGTGGAGTATGATTCAGCTAGATCCGATGCTCCTCGAGACGCCTCTAACAATCTATCAATATGCATCACACTATGCATCAGCATCTCATACTAACAATACACTACGGCACCCCGTACCGTTACTAATCCATCCCGGTTTATTCCCCGTTGCTAACTGATAACGTTTGTCGGGTTTTCGATTTAACTCGGGATTAGGAGAGACGTTATATTTCATGCGTGGTTACGTCGAGTATATAATATACTTAACTTTAAACGTCTATTATCGCATGTAATTTAATACACGTTTGTATAATATAGCTTGTGACTATATTGCATGTATAATCTTAATCGTTTATTATACATCTCACCTTAGCATTTATTTTCCTAAGGTTTGTTTTTGCCAAGTTTAGTGTGGTATAATTCATATGTAAAAATACTCTGAATTATATAAATCCTCATTTTCCATGTATACTACTAACATTAGAATTTCCATATCTAATGTTTGTAATTCTTTTCCCTTTAACATATATCACTTAAATTATGGGAATACATGGTCATTAAAACAAATTATATTTTTCCACTCCATAACATATATTCATTTACATACATGTATTATGGAACTATTTATTATATGGTAAGTCTTATAATATATATTCATTCTTTTTAGTGAATACCTCTTATATTATAAATGTTATAACTCTTATAACATTAAAAACCATATTATAAATTTCATTTAAAAATGTTAATATTTCCGAACAGCACCTATGTTCTTAAATATTTACCAAATCCACCACATAATTAATATAATGTTATATTATAGCTATAAACATATATTATGACTTTTAAGTCATTATAACAATTATAACCTATAGTTATATTTTGTTATAAAATGCCAAACAGCCCCTTATATTCTCGGCTCTCACTATAAACCACTAAACTTCTATAAATCACAAATCAATCCCAAATTATATTTCATTGTCACACTTATAACATATACCTTATATTATAATCCTTAACCTTAATAATTATAACCTATAATTTTTAAAGGCTATAATTTTCGAACAGACCCTAGGACTGTAATACTCCGTATTTTCGTTTTCAGATTTCATGACATTTCAGTTTATATCGTTGCTTATGATAGTGTACTTTGGATAGCTGTGCTGGGACGTCGGAGTCCTTAAATTAAAAGACGAGGGCAAGGAGGTCATTTCCCCTCTCTTTATTTTGGTAAGGCTTAATTAAGGAAGGTTAAGTCATTTTATTTCTTTTTCCCAATTCACGATCAATTGCAACCGCACTCTTTCTCTCGACAGTTTCTTCGTTCTTCCTTCCTTCTCCCCCTTGTGTGCTTGGTGAATTCTGGTGTGAATTGTGGCTGGTTCCGGTCGATCTCTACTGCTGCTTCTGCTTAGATACTTCTCCTCTGCAAATCAGGTTTGATTTTCTTTCGATTCGGATGGTTTCCGCCTCTGTTTTGAGAGGGCAGTTTTCTGATTTTTGGGGCCTTTTCTCTGTAAATCAGTGGTGCTTTGCGCTATCCGGGGCTGCTGTGCGTCTGGCCTTCCCTCTGTTGCAGTCTGGTGCAATCTTCGTTTCGAATTCAAGTAAGTGGGGGATGGAATCGGGGTTGTTTACTCACCCTCGGGGACTGTTTTGTTCTAACTTTTCTGTCTTGCAATTGTGTTTTGATTGGGTGTTTTGCCTCGGTTTTGTGTTGTTAATCGCGTGGCTAAACCCCCGAGGGTACTGATTTACCATTCCGTGGATTTGTGTGAGTTTGGTATTGATTTTGGTTGGATTTCTGTGCGTTTGTTCGCTCTGTTTTTCGTCAGTTTCGCGCTGTCCGAACATCTGTCCGAACTTGGAAGTTCGGACAGTGCATCGGGCGCGTTTGTTTTTGAAGGTTTTGACGTGTCCGAACGTCGGTCCGAACTTCGAAGTTCGGACCTGACGCGAGGATGGATTTTTCGTAAAAGTTTCGACGTGTGTCCGAACTTGCAAGGTCGGACGCAAGTTCGGACACTAAGATGATTCTGGCTTTTAACTCTCGACTTACGTCCGAACTTCGATGTTCGGACGTAAGTTCGGACATTTGTATCTCCGCGACCTCTGTTTCTCGGCCTCTGTCCGAACTTGCAAGGTCGGACGCAAGTTCGGACATGCCACTGTTTTGGGCATAACTTCTCCGTTTTAGCTCCGTTTTGAGTTCCGTTTGCGGGGTTGGATTCCCCTATCGTGTGTACAAGCTTCCTATGCTGTTTATATGCATTGTTATGCACTTAAGATCTGTTTTGTGAGCTTTTGGTTTTAGGACCTAGTTACTTTGCTTCTGAGCCTTGGATAGTCGGATCGGGCTGTCCCGTAGCATGCTGCGCAGGAATTCCTTCTGTTTATATTCCTTAGGGTCTCCCTTGGGATGTTATTTGACCGACGGGTCTGTTAGCTGTCTCTACGGCTTCTGTTGTGGGATCCTCGGATCCATAGGACCTTATGGGTGTCCTTCTGTTGTGTTAGCTTGTTTCTAGTGTCCCATTCCCCTGTTTCTGATCTGAAGGTCCGACTGTGTTTGAAGTGATATTCTGTTCTGCTCTGCTCTGTTTGTGGTTTCATTCGGTCTGTTCTTATTGACTCCGCTATCCTCTCGTTTATAGTATTCTTCTGCTTCTGTTTTGAGTAGGCTTCTTGAGGAAGTCTTCTGCTTGCTGGGCTGTTTAGCTCACCCCTTTACTTTGTTGCAGATTGAGCTCGTGGGATCTTCTCTCCTCGTCCCCTTCTGGAGCTTGTTTATTTTATGTGCCTTTAGACTTTGTTTTCTTGCGCTTTGGACGCTTTAGTTCTTTGTGTAGCCTTTGGGCCTTTCGCTTTGTATTTGACTTGTAAGCCTTTGGATCTTGTAAACTCTTTTGGTTTTTATACAAGTTTCTTATTCGGTTTTGGGATTCGTTTGCTTAGAGCCTTGCGACGTTAGGTAGTAGACTCGCGGCGTGTAACGGCCCTAACTCCTAGGCCGGTTTTGGGGTCGTTACAAGGACTGTTTTAATTAAATTCCCACCACCAAACTTTGGTATTTATTCCAAATCTTCCCAATTTATAATACATAGTTTTCTAATTCCATTAAAACTATATATTATACAATATCTTTATAAAACCTTATTTATAACTCCAAAAATTACCAAACTATACCAGAAGGTTATAAATATTATTCTTAACCTTATACTTTCTATAAGTCTCGGTTTTTACCCATATGTTACCCATTTGTAACAATTTTATAAAATATCATATATTATACTCATATAATTCATATAAACTCTAAATTTAACCAAATAAACTTCTAAAAATTCCTAATAACTTAAGGACTGTACTAAATCCCATTTAGTACCCCAAAGTTTCGGAAATTACATTTTAACCCCATCTCTTACAAATCTTTTACAATTAATAACTATCTTAATATAAGGTAGTATTTTAATTTCTAAAATTCTCCAAACTTGGTCAAAGTCTCCTATATAGTCAACTTTGACTTCTAATGCCAAAAAGGGGACCAAACCTTCGGTAATCACCAATAATACCCCATAGTTTTCTATTTTTACAATTTTGACCCAAAACTTTATAAAATGTTATAATTTTATTAAATTCATTTAAAAAAACTAAATTCCTCTAAATTAAGCCCACGGCTTTATATTTTTCCAGTAATTACGGTTTGGCCCCAAACTTAATTATATAAGCATAAATCTAACTAAATAAGCTTATAAACTTAAATTAAAATGGCCTAATGACATGGCCTTATTACAACCTTGAACTTTCAAAATAAATTACACTTTAAATGTCTCAAATATAGTATAAACTCACGGCCTCACTTTAGTTTATTTATTTTTCCACATTTCATAATTTGACCATTATGTTAATTAAATCACTTAAATGACTAGCTTAATTTATCTTGGTCATTTTTTTCCATTTCTAGGTTAATATAACCCATATTAATTACTCCACTCTCGGCATAATTTATATATATGCTAAGAAATCATAAAATCATAAGTTTAAGGGTGTTTATACCTTGATTTCTCCTTGTATGAGCTCGGAAGCTTAGAGGAAAATTCACACATCATTTAGACATGTTTAATACACCAAAATAAGATATGGTTATACTCCAAGCTTGATCTTAACCATAAGGAATAATTAATGTAAGATTTAAGGCAAAAATCACCTTAAAAATGCAAGGGAACTTCAAGAGGATTTCGGCCTGTACAAAGCACACCTAATGGTGTTAAATTCACCATATCAACATAGTAAATGGCTAGACAACAACAAGCTGCTATGGTAATAGGTTTTACCTTGGCAAAATGCCTTAAAAAGGGGTATTTGCTCTAGATCTCGGCCACCCCTGCTCCAAATGGCTAACCAACTGGTTGAACATGTAAATATGAAGATTATGAGTGTATAAACTCATAAAAATCAAAGGAATAAAACCGCATGAAGGCTAGAGAAGCTTAAGGTATGTTTTTACCTTAAAATGCAAATTTGGGAAACCTTGGTCCCTATACTTGCTTCAGCCGAGTTTGGTGCTTGTTCTAACCTTAAAACACTGAGAATGAGCCATAGGAAGTGATGAGCCACGAGATCTAGGTGTAGGTAATGAAGAGATGAAGAAAAAGAGCTAAAAATGGCCTTAAAACATTACCTTAGGAGCTTAAGAGTTTGAATTGTCTTCCTAACTCAAGAACAAAGCTTGAGAGGTTTTGGAAGGGCTGCTTCATCGGCTGGAATGGAGCAAGAGGCAAGGGGAATGATTGAAATGGCTTAATTGATTAGAAAAGTTGCTTTTTCAAAGTAAAAAATGGTGTTAGGTAACTAATTGGCAACTAATGGTGTGTGAGCTGGTTTCCCTCCTCCTTGCCTGCCGACAGCCATGAGGTCAAATGTGTCAATTAATTGACCATTGGCCAAACTTGGTCAATTTGTTCAAAAATGCACTATTTGGGTTACTATTCATACATAAATGGCATATTTTGATTTTTATTTTCAAACGTTGATTTAGACTTTATAATAGTAATATCATGTCACATTAATGTTATAAAGGACTTATTATAGTCTTTACAGTGACAAAAGTCATTATCTTAGAGCTCATAGACGAAAAACGTGCTTTAAGGAATTTTAGTGAACATTTTGAGTCGCAGGGTGTTTCTGAGCTCTGTTTTCTTTGAGACAGTTTTGTTGTGTTCCTTACATGATATTTGATCATGGTATCCAATTTTTATCATTAGATGTCATTAGACCTTTAAGGTATTTTAGAGTACATTTTTGCTCTACTTGACCTTGAAGCATGTAAATGCCCGTTCTTTGTGTTGGAGTGTTGTCCAACAATTGAACATGTTTAGTAATGTGTTATAAGCTTAGGAACAAATCTAGGTCCTATGAAGTTCATTGGGTATTTATCTACCCTAACAGTCAAAGGGTGCAACACTTTGCTTTGTGTTGACCACTGTTGTTGTCTCAGTTGACTTTTAAGGCATGTTTAGGCTTAATCAATGCGATTAAATATTAAATCCCTATTTTACTAGTTTGGGGTATTTCAGTCTACCCCCTTAAAGAGACTTCGTCCCGAAGTCCTTACCCATCTACAGTTCACCTAAAGAATCAAGTTCCACTAAGTAATCACAGACAGATCATCACTAGGGAGTACATTCCACTACGTTCAGACCTAGTCTTTATGTATCACATTTGGTACAGCATCCATTTCATTCCATATAGTCAATAATCATGACACATTCATTCATAAACAGCACTAAACAAGGTGCAAAACTCAATAGTACCCAGCACTAGACAAGGACAAAACTCATGGTACACAGCACTAGACAAGGTGCAAAACTCATAAAGTACTCAATGGTGTTTGCAAGGGATGCTCCACGCATCCCTATCTACATGTTAGTATCTCGCGAGGATACTCACACATCATTCCACATGTATGTGTGCACATATAGTTAACGATGACAAATCACAGGGAAGCAGTCTTAAAGACCAAGACTTGACGATCCCCAACCCCATGCTAACCAACGTCTACTACCCGTGGACACACCGGTTTAATAACGAAGGACACTGCGGTCCACGGCTCCTCGGACAGTATCACCTTTTTCCTTAGTCACCACAGACACACACGGTCTAATGAGAAGGGCTCTGCGGTCCACGCGCTATGGGTGATGTCACTCGCAGACACACCGGTCTAATGATGAAGGACTCCACGGTCCATGGCTCTTCGAGTGACGCCCTAAATTCCAATTTCTATTCATATCTGTGTCCACTTGTAGAAAGTTTCGAGAGTCATTCAACCCCGACGTGGTCAGCGTCAGTGTTGAACTATCTCTCACCTCAATTTGTGGTTTTGGTTTCCCTTGATCGGACCAGGATCAAGTTCAACTTCCCACGTCAATTTCACTCAATCAGTTGTTTATTCACTTCTAATCTTGTTTCCTCTTGATATTTGCCACCTTGTGTTCTATAGATACACAAGTCAACTAGTGTAATTAATCTAGTCATAGGCTATAGGATCATGTATCTTAACCATATACCAAGTTCCCTCGACTTATATTTTTCACAACTCCTAGAGGTTTTACCTCCACTAGGTTACACATCGGTCTCATGCCGATCCACTCATCGCATTTCAATAATCGGTTTCATACCGAATCACAAATCGTATAGTACGGAGCTTTCTACTCCTTCTATTTGAAATCTCCCATCGGAGCTACCAGATAGACCTACTTGAACTCTCAACCGGAGATAACAAGTTAGGAATTTATGTGTTTAATGTTCGCAACGTTTGCATAAATAATCTGAAATAGGGTAAGAACACTCTATCAGTTCTCCCTTTCCTATTCGCCACAACAATGCGAACTAAAATATATATATATGTTCATACACATAATACATCATAATATTACCCCAAGTAATATAACACAATCATAACACTTGTACTCTACGTACAATAATAGTTTGCAGCATGTGTACCATGCGCTACATACTCCTACGTACGGTATATTTTAAGCATGCGAAATCGCTCTACCCCCCTTAAAAATGATTACGCCCACGTAATCTACGAATATATCATCTTGAAACAATAAGTTTAAGACATTCCATTCCAGTGGAATTATTTGTGCACTAATTGCTACATATTTCATTACCCCCTTCTTTTTGTAGGGTCGGGGTTTGTCTCGGTTACGTGTATGTGTTTTATATACGGATTGATCGGGAGATGTAGACACATCATTTGTGTTCCCGGAACCTGCTAGGTGTAACGACCCCAAAACCACCCTGGTTGAGAGACCGTTACACGCCGCGCGCTTATTACCTAAGACACGCAAGGCTACACTATCGAAACCCCAAAATAGAACTAATGCTCATATATTACCAGATAAACTATTCAAAACGTCTTTACAATACACAGGCGGAAGCCAAACTGAATTACAAAGCATAATCTAAATTACAACTGGGCACCATGGCCAAACAAACTGAAATACAGAGCTCAAAAGCCAAGGTAGAGAGTAGAAACAGAATCCTCAAGCGCGGACTAAAACCTACAAATCAGACGGATAGGGGTGAGCAAAACTATTGCTCAGCAGGTGATAAACTTCATCAGCTGAGCATGCTCAAAACAGATACTGAACATACATATAATACATATACAAAAGTGCTTAGCCAGAGCGAAATCAAAGACAAAACAGAAGTCTTTCAATAGACAGAAGTCTAAACACAAAAAGCTAAGCGGTGGTCAAAACATACACTTAATAGTAGAAGGTAAACTGAAGCTGAAAGCTTGACAAAATCAGAAGCTTAACAAACTCAAAAAGCTTAAAAACACAATGAGAAGCTTAGCAAAATCAGACTTAGCAAAATCCAGAACTTAGCAGAAGACAGTAAGCCACAGACCGTCTCAAATCAAATACAGATAGAGTAGATGAAGTAGAGCACTTACAAAATCAGAAATCCTCACAGACAGGACACCACAGCCTATCTGAGTTTGCAAACAGACAGAGCAGGCGGAAGCAGTACAATAAATAGAGGTGCTCAAAGGACAGAAAGCACACAGCCGTCTGTCAAATACAAAAGCAGTAGAAACAGACAGAAGCTGAACACACAAACAGAAGTGGGACACTAGCATTCAAAGCTACAGACAGAACGAGTAAACAACTCGTGAACAGAACGAGGAAACCTCACTCGTAAACAGACAGGTGAAACACCGTGAACAGAACGGGGAACATCACCCGTGAAAACAGAAGGATCCTACATACGCGCTACGAGATAGCTAAACCAGCCATCCACGTTCAGATACAGAGAAGACTAGGTCCCAAAACAGAAGCTCTCAGAACAGATCAAAGCTTTATACAGAACAAGACAGAAGTCCTTGTCAGACCAGAGCAGAAAGCATAAGCTTAATCGAAACAGTACAGAGGGTTTCTTGCTAACGCTAACACCCAAGCCCAAGGTTTATACAATCAAAAACATAATTCACAAGCTGAAACAGAAGTCTAAGCAAAGACCAATGAATACGAAAGTCAAAACCAAAGTTTGAAGCTGAACCTCACTTTAAGAGCAAATAAGAGGTCAAAGGATTATCAAAGATTTGAAAATAAAATTGCACATATACATGTGCAAAAACATATGTAAACAGATATTACTCGAAAAGAGGAATCCAACGCCGCAAACGGCACTCAAAACGGAGCTCAGACGAAAAGTTATGCCAAAAACACAAGCCTGTCCGAACATGCGTCCGACCTTGCATGTTCGGACCTAATTCGAGAGTCAGAAAAACTTCCGGCGTATGATGTCCGAACTTCAAAGTTCGGACACATGTGGACACTGCGAAAACTGCAAAATCACTTGCAAATCAGCCAGAACCAAGCCATAAATCCCCCACAAAACATACATAACTTATAGTATCAAAATAGCCAATCGAAAACATACATCCAACGGGGTTTTAAACGGATCAAATGCACATCAAAATCAACCAAGAAACATCACCAATCAGAGAGTCAAAGAATTCAAATACAGAACGAAACGAACCCCCGTGGGTTAACATACACAAACCGAATCCATCTACCACCTACCTCACATCCGAAGCAAAGCTATCTCTGCGGACTCTACGAACTGCCTCTTCGAATCTCCACACGAACGACAGTCCCTCAAATTGAACCGCTCCAAATACAAAATCAAAATCATAAAAGGGAAAGGAGACTCAATAGAGAAAGAACTAAATCTACAACCCAACCTGACTGACGACTGATAGAAGAAACCGAATTCCACCAGCAGATCTCCAATAGTTGACAATCGAGAGGAAATTGAAGAAGAGAGTGAGCAAAGGGAGAAGAACTTGAACGCGTAGAGAACGTCGAGAGAACGTCAATGAGAGAGATGAAGGAAGGAATAATTAAACGTGAATTAGAATAAGAGAGAAGGGAGAAATAAAATAGTTTAATATCTCTCTCTCTCTCTTAAGAGAATATTAAATAACACAAGGAAGAAGACAATTGTAACCCTCCTTCCTCAAGCTAACATATTAACATTAGAAGATGTCATAGACTTTCTAATATAAGATCAAATTAATATGACTCCCTTTGCGAATCAAAAGAAAATAAAATAAAAAAAATCTGGGGCATAACACTAGGTATGTCAACCTAAGCAATATGGGCCCACTCGCTCCGCAAGCAGTCTGCCCAACTATTATATGGTTAGTTTACCCATTTTAGGTGGTAATTTCATGTCGATTTCAACTCCACGTGACGGTGTTTTCTACACGGTCTTCCATAATTATGGAAATGGAGTAATTTATTTTGCTGCGTGGTATCGTTGTCACACACGCTCATTACTTCAACTAGTTATTCTATTCAGTCTTCCTGAATTCTATACATGCTCATGGTATATTCCCAAGAGTTCATGCCATTCTACCGAACTAACCTTCGGTGTATGGGTTGTCGAGCTATGCTCTAGCACATAGTGCTTGTAGTAATTTCCTTAAAATGTCTAAACGAGTCTGGTATGCGCAACTAACTGGCGCCTCATGACTCCAAGTTATTTCCTTCTTAGATGAGTTCATTCCTTTGGTACCTTATAGGTCCTCTTTTACTGGTGTGAACTTGTATCCCTCGTGTGTTGGTGTTTTAGTACCCACACATATGGTTCATCCCTCTTTTCGATTAGGGGAATCCATTAGTTTATCTAATCCTCTACGATCTACTTTTCACCAACATAATTCGGTTAACATTTATTAAAATGGTCGCTTTGTTGCGCACCATATACCAGTCGATTGGACGGTTATCCGCTATTGCGGGCTGCATGGAGTATTTAATTTCCAGTTAGAGTATCTCTTGTAATGCTCACTATTGCCCTTCGTCTGTTGTAAATATACAATACGACTGTGGGTTTTAGCTTGGCATTCGTTTTCTGTTCGACCCAATTGGTACTAACATACTAACGTTTTATGGCTTGAGCACGTGGTTATTATTGTTTAATGCGACATCATCGCAGCGCCCTCAGCGCATGATATAACTCTTTATGTGCCCCTTTTGGGGTAGCATCTAATATCGCAAAGGTTTCCCCAATATAACTTCCTTAGATACCACAATTCCTCTACTCATTCATGGCTTCAATTTGCCTTTACCATAAATAGGCCTTAGCTTCCTCGTTTACTAAAATCCCCAAACTTGTTTTCTAACTCCTCCATTGTGGAGTTGCGACCTTATGTCATTTATTATCAGGCTATCCTTGGTTTTTCCTAACCTTGTTAGTTTGACTGAGATCTTTCTCGTCAATACATGGTTTACCTAGTCAGGGTTCCATTGACTGACTTAGACACAGAGTTGACTACCTCCTGGGTCCTTACACCACTCGTTTACATGCATGGGGTACCATACTGATACATTACTACTTACCCAACTAACTTAATATAAGTTTTGTCAGGCCCACAAGCTCCTAGGAGTGCGATCGTCCCATGTCTCGTTTAGTGCACTCGTAGCGTTCGTACCCGATGGTTATCGTACTCTTAGTCCTGGTAATTTATGTTTAAGCAACTATGCTGCCAATTCTTAACCTTTGATGTCAGAATGACCCTAATATTAGGTTCTATGGTTTCCTCGATTAATGCGTAATTCCTTTACCTTCTCTAAGATAGGTGTTTGCGACTTATCGCCCTAATTCTGGTTTCCACATGTTCGCCATCTGATATCTGTGAGTGGGGATCAGTAACTACTTATTACCTCTCCCGTTCACTCCTAGGCTGTTAACGCCCTCCGATATGAGTTTTCAATTCTAGAACTCCACCCAAACCATTGGGGTACACCCCATGGTGTAGTTCGGACTCCATGATAAAGGTTGACACCTCGTGTTTCCCCTACTTTATGGTAGTCCCTCTTTAGCCTGATATTAATCAGCACTCGTGATTCATCACCTTTGTTCTCCTAGTTTTGGGTCACTTTGGTGGTACAAAGGGTATCCTTCCGTAGGCCTATGCCATACGATACTCAGACTCAATGCTTATTCTGATAGTCGAATGATTATTGGTCTTTCTGTTTAATTTATTCCTAGTTGGTTCTAATACTTTCTCCTAAGGTTACAATTGGATACCCATAACTTAATGGTTTCCGCCAATAATTGCTCTTCATTGTGTAATCCTTACTCTTATTCAACTCGTATTTCCTCCATCCTCTTCGAGGTAACGGTATCTTCCGTCATCAGGCAATTTTCACTTTTTAGTTGATATCCGCTGTCCTCCATACGGGAGCCTAGCAGCATAATGGATCCATAACACCTCCGGTGTGTGTGGTACGGGCATAACATCGGCCCTTTTATTGCACGTTCACAACTGCCTATTAATTTTTTTTTAAGTCCTGACTCGTATAGCTCACTTCTTGCCCTCTGGCAATGTTCGATGGTAGTGGTTTAACCACGAGTGTTACGTACTCTCTAAATATGGTTATGCTGGTCCTGAAGACTCGTCACTCCCCACCGGTAATGATTGACGTTTAATGTCCATACCGGCACTAGGGTTAGGCTTGTAGGCACTAATTATCGTTATTCTCATTTACTCCCCTTTTAATATTCTACTCAATGGTGTATTATTTTCAGGTTTAATGGTCAGACCGGCTAGGTCTTCCCGAGGTTTATCAACCTCAAACCCAAGGGTTTCGTACCCCTGCCCTTAAGAAGGTTGTGTCCTACTTTATTGCATTATGGTCTCACATAAGATTTAGTGTTTATTGGTAACCACCTGGACCACTCGGTCCTTCAGGGTTAGTTTACCGTCGTTGCACTTGCTGTAGCAAGTGCGCAAGGCAGGTTGAATTTTAATGCTTTGGTTAATGTGGCACTTGCAGTGGCAAGTGCACCATGCAGACTGCGCCACCGGTACGGTGTGTCAGTGCAGTGCTACTCCCTAATCGGGTTCCTGTTCTAGCCAAAAGTTCTTATTCAAATTTATACATTCTCACTCCCGCACTCATTCCCATAAGTTCACCATGGTAGTAAGGTATTACTCTTCTCTCGAGGCGTAGCATGATAGCATCTTAGCGAGTTCTTATTTCCACAGCTCTCATAATCTCTCCTCATACACATCAGGCCATTTTGAACCTTCGTATTGCATGGGTAGAGTTACTTGCTTCGGGTGAGACTTCTATAAGGTCATCCATTCCGTCCGTTGCCTATACCATAGCTAATCATTACTCGTCAGTTCCACTTTCTTTCCCCTAAGCGCACTAATCAGTGCTTTCCTGGATGTAGGACAGGGTTGCTTTGCTTATGGCAGGCAAACCCCATTAGTCCTACGGGAATTATCTCCCCAACCTTTGTTTGATATTCATCTCACACTCATATGGTAGACATTACGTCATTACCAGGACCCCCGGTCCTAAACATTACATCAAAACACAAAGTCTTATTTTCTACATTTAACATAATTCTCATAGCATCCACATCGGGTCTTCCCGATCAGGAGAGTTATCTCCGTGGCGCTTCTCATTTCTTGTGTTACCAGTAGTACTCGAGGTACAGGCTGCGGCGGGTGGGGTACCATTGCAAGTTTCCCCGGGATGCTCTCCCATCAAGTGCGAGTGTTTCATACAGTCTTCGCGTTACTTGGGGTTGCTAGACCCTCACCACCTCACCACCTTCCGCTGCTCCGTGTTCTTCCTTAGTACCGTTACCCAGACCTCTCCCTGACATAAGTCAAGAGGACGGGTTTGACCTTTACTCGGCCTAATACCGTAGTCTCGGTCGTTTAATATTGAAGTGCCTCTACGGCTATGGTGTGCAAGCTTTAAGCATTGCATCAACCCCGCAAGATCACGTATCCTCACAACGTTTCCCGTATTCCCAAAACCTATGCTCACTGTATAAATCCTACTATCTCTTGTCATCAGAGCGGTACTCCGCTCTGATACCACTTTTGTAACACCCCTACTCTAATCGGCTCCTAATCATTTTACTTAACATTGTAATCACAGCGGTAATCTCAATACTTGAACTACTGGTGTCACCGTTCTCACTCGCCCATACGAGTAATAACGTGCTTACTGATATATTCATAATACGAAACAATTTCTCGCAGTGACAACAAGAGATAGATCTAACCTTCCCAAACCAATATAAAATACATTCACAGTGAGCATTCTAAGTATCCCAATCCTATACACGTTTCTAAGTTCGTACCAAAATGCAACAGTGCATATTTAAACAACTGTAATTAAACTACCCAGCGCGTCCCTCTCTTTGCCGACACCGGAAGCTGCATACCTGCAAAATGTTTGTTTGTGGTATGGAATCAGCCCCTGCTGAGTATGCTACTACATGACCGTCATGCCCCCTCAGACCCTCAGTTAATTGGTCGAGAGCATGCAATCCATTTTCATGCAAGTAGTTTAATATAAAACTGTAGAGCAACAATATATATATTGCAGTAAACTCGATTAACAAACAAGCCCCCGGCTTCACACATCGCATCGTAATAAACCACTGAAAGCGTTACAACGCTTATACGAGTACAAAGACCCTATTTCAACAAACACTTGATAGTTCATAACTAAGTACGGCGACTCACTCGACCAAACGATCCACAATAATCCACTCACGAGCACAGCGACTCGACTCAAGCAGTTCACGAAACAGACAAGAGTACAACGACTCAATCAAATCAATTCACCACACACAATATGAGCACAATGACTCGCCTCAACAAATCCACCATCATACCACACATAACCACCAAGCATAACCATTGATGAAATACCCCGAACTTAAATATGGTGATTATATTATTCTAATATGGTATTTAAGGGCCTAATAGCGCCTAAGTAATTTTGGTAAAGAAAATAAATCCAAAAAAATGAGAAAAACGCTTTGAAAGCGGAAAACGCTAAAATAAGCGTTAAATAACCATAGGAGGTACGAGACCTCGGTTATAGTATCGTAAGGATTCCTAGTGCTTATTCATGCCTAAATAGTATACGGGAATGATTCCTGAAGAAAACGGATCCGAAAAATGTATTAAAACGCTAATAGAGCTTTAGCGCACGTATTTCGAGAAAACCCGAAAACGTGATTTTAAGTGGTCAAACGAACCCGTAAAAATTGTAAACCATTAAATAAAATAATTAAGCATTAATGCAAGCTTAATAGCCAATAAAAATAAAGGAACGAGAAAATTCCGGAAAACGGGCCCGGTTAGTGAATAGTGTCAAACCGGGTAAATTAACGAGCGTTTTCTGTAAAAGACGAAAAATGCTCCAGCCTGTAACAGATAAGTGGGCCGGTTTTATTAGTGAGTCAGCCCCTCACTCACACACAAATAAAGAAAGAAAGAAACAAAAAGGAAGAGAGTAAAGTAAAAAGCATAAAGTAAAATATTTACCTCTCTCTCTCATTTCCTTCTCTCTCTCTCCTTCCTTTCCTTTCATCCCACCGTGAGCTGCTCTCTTCTCCCCTTCCTGCTGCGATTTGAGCTGCTCCACACAGCAACCATGGCAGCCTCCCTTTCCCTCCATGCTCAAGTCATTTTAAAGCTCCAAATGAAAAACCGAACACATATTCTTCTTCCCCTCTTCAAGCTCCACACTTCTCTCTTTTCAAAATTCGAAAAGGATGAGTTTCATTTTCGTGGGTTTTGCACATTTGAAGAGAAAAGGGCACCACCTTGTAGCTTGGAGCATCCCCTTTCTTCTAAGGTAAAAAGTTCCAAAGAAAATTCATTTTTCTTCACCTTTCTCTCTTGACCGATTTTGCTCTTTGTAACATCTCGTTTTCCTTCTTGATTTGGGTCATTGTTGCAACCCTCCAATGGTGGAGAAATTACCTTCTTGATTCAAGGGTGAGAACCCCTCTCAAAAACCTCCAAAGGTAAACCCCTAACTTGTGTTCTAAGCCTTTTATTGAATTAGAATTCTCTAAGGGTTTATAAGGATAATTAAAATGCATTTGTGTTTCTTGGGTGTTGGGATGGAGTTTGACAACTCCATTCCCATTTGACCGATTGGTGCAAGAAAGAGAGAAGAGGAGAAATGGAAAGGAAATGAAGGAATTTAAAAGCTCAAGGTAAGAGCTCCTTCTTAATGCTTAATGTTAATGCATTAGAGTAATGGGAATGGGTAAACAAGTAAAAGAACCTAAACTATTGTATTAATATTGAAGTTTATGAAGTTTTGAGTATTTATGAATTAGTAAGTGAATTGTAGGCATTGGAGCCAAGTATATTGTGTATGAGGATTGGTATTGATGTTTGATAGTGCATTGATGTATTAAGGATTGTTGTTATTGCTGGTAGGACCCTTGTATGGGTGTGGCTAGAATAGGAATGATTTGGATAAAAAGGGTATGTGTGGATAAGTAAGGAAAGTAGGTGAACTATGGCGAAATTTTAGTAGGAATGGTGAATTAAGGATGACTTGGTGAATGGGAGAACCAAGGCGTATATTGGAGTTAGTAGAGGTGTTTAGTAGCTATGGAATGGTAATGGAAGTATGAGAAATAAGAAGATGAAAAATCTGTAGCAAAGAGTATCAAAAACACATTGTAGAAACTAGGAAAAACTAGTGTGCAAGATTCGGTAAAAAGGGAGTTGGACTTTGGTAGGTAGTGTAGTTGTTTGGAAAGGAATTGGAATGGTAAGATGAAGTTGGGACAAGATGCAAAATGCAAAGAGGAGTAAAGGAAAGCACAAGTGTGCTAACTGTAACAGAGAGGAAGAGAAATCTGTATAAATGGAGTAAATATTGAGTATGGATTTGACTAATGTGTTGAGGAGGTTTGGGACTGGATTAAGGCATGTTTTAGGATGCTTAAACATGTAGAAAACATGTAGAAAGATTAGGAAATGATTAGAGGTGAATTAGGGGTTGAAAACTGATGGAAAACTGTAATTTTTGACAGTTCCAGGGGTGGTCCGGGTTTGCAAATCGGAACGCAAACCCGGACGATAGCAAAAACTAGGCAGAAGGCCATCCCAGGGGGTGGTCCGGGTTTGTAAACCCGGACACAAACCCGGACCACACATAAAAATGGGCAGAAACTTATTTCCGGACTTGGTCCGGGTTTGTAAACCCGGACACAAACCCGGACCAGGCTAAAAATGCAACAGAAAGTGGTTTTAAGTCTCTGAATGATGGGGAAGTGAATGGTATTGGTTTTAGAAGTTGGTAAGGCCTTTTTTGATGATTTAAAGGCCCTAAGAAGTGTAAACAAGTTTGAGAAGTCATTAGGAAAGTTGTAGGTTTGAGAACATTAAGTTAAACCGAAACAACGGGACAACGGGGTAAGTACGGGAGTAGTAATTATTGATGTATCGTATGAGCATAGCATTAATAGCAATGTTTGAAACATTACCAGTGGAGCAAGTGTGAACCAAGGTACAAGGGAACACATGGTAAAGCTAACCCCGGTGAAAGGTATGATTTTCTCATGCCCCGTATGCTAACCGAGTTACGTTGATTTGTGTGCTGTTTGCCGGCTAATCGAGACTAAAGCATGAAAATGGGTTATTGCCTTCATTGTATGTCTTGATGTATGTTGTTGAGCTAACCCTTCTTGATTGATTATGTGGCTTCATTTAGTGCGTAGTACGACTCATAGATGAGTCTTGTTGTGTAGTGACTCATAGTAAGAGTCACGGTGTGAACTAAGGGAAACGTAGCAACGCACTAAACTATCGAATCAATAAACGATAACGTAACAATGAACTCACTAGAATGTGAGAGAGTGTACGGGAGTAATAACCTCCCGATAACGGTAGGAGAACCGAAATGAATAATCCACAAATAATAAGTAGTGGAAGTACATAAGTAACCTCTAATAGAGGAATTAATCCTGGTGCAAGACATGAACCATGAGAGTAGTAAAGAATGATGAGGGATCTCCAAACCCCTTAGAAATTAGTCGACACACTATGAGAGGACCTGACTGATGTAAGTAATGTCCCGAGCATGAGAGTATTCGATACGTTGGGGAAACCCTTAAACCTGAGAATGCTAGACGGTAGTAATTCCCTAAGCTAGTGGAGGTTATCAAGAGAGATACTTCTAGGCTAATCCATAAGATTGTAAGATACTCCATGAGAGGAGTGTTGGGAATTTGAGTAGTCCGGTAGAAATGGACAATTTTATATTTGAGGAGCTAAGTGTATAGCCTTCGAATTGTAGGCCCGGTGGCGGGTCTTGTGTATGACTCCGCCCAGAGACCAAGTAATGAGTATTGAGTATTGCGTAAGTATGAGTATGTAAAGAGTACCGAGTATTGAGTATGTATGAGTAAGTACTGAGTATTGAGTATAGAGTACGTATGAGTAAGTATTGAGTAATGAGTACGTATGAGTAAGTACAGAGTATTGAGCAGTGAGTGTGTACAAGTATAGTAACGAGTATGGAGTAAGGAGTGCGTACGAGTAAGGGTGTGAGCATGGAGTGATGAGCATGTAAGAGTAAAGTAACGAGTATCAAGTAAGGAGTAGGTATGAGTAAAGTAATTAATATCGAACAACCCACGACGTAGCAATGAGTAAATAACTAATACGAACGGTCGACTATCGAATTGTCTTCCTTAGTAGATATTGAACCTTGTATGTGTATGTAAGTATTGTTGAATGTATAGTGTATGATTGTATGTATGTATGCATGTAAAATGAACTCCATGTATATCCGACCCAAAGTAGTCGGCGTACCGCGATTAGCACGCGGTATATGCGAATTTCATGCGCAGCGTAAGCTGACCCCCTCGGGGGACCGTTTTTAGTGTGCAGGTACTCGAGGCTGACCACCGTTCGAGAGAGTAGGACGGGGACAGCTATGTAAGCATGGGTAGTTGTATAAAAGAGATTGTACTTGTAATGTATTGGGAAATTGGAAGTCCAAGCTGTATCGGTAATTTAAGGATTGTAGTATACTCGGTATAGTAATGTATTGGAGTTGTAATTGTATTATGGTTGAGTATGCAATGAGAAGTATTGTATTGTGTAGAGTACTCGGTATGTTCATATTCATCAGACCGATAGTATGTAGGATTGTAATACGCCTTGTTAGTCACGTGGGTGACTAACGGCATTGTACACCCGCCGTTGAATATGTAATGTCCGCTGCGAAGGTAAGTATTGTACAGTAATGACGGTATTAGCGGTAGGGGTGTTACAAAAAGTGGTATCAGAGCGAAGTATCGCTCTGATGGATGAAATACCGAGTTTAGGAAAATACCGGTGTTAAATTAGAAACTTAGGGCTAAGGGTTGAGTGTTAGCGTGTGAGGTACGCTAGTTAGGAACTCCCGGGTGATCCGGAAACCTACAACAACCATACCCGCCCTCCGCGTCCCCCGTTGTAAGTTGGGACAAGGACGCCAGAGAGATGGAAAGACCTCTCACACTCGGGTGAAACCCGATCTGGCAGTTGCAAAGACAACTTTATTAGAAAAGAACCTGTCATACGGTAGAGTCCAAGAACTGGAAGTCCCGAAGACGGTTCCCGTTGGATGACGAAGACCGCACTTAATGGCGGAGAAGTAAAGATCCTAGACTCAACGATAAGGGAATTTATGGCACCATGGGGCGACATGCTCCGCAGTCGCGAGAACCATGAGTAGCCAGCAAGGAGAGGAGCACAACCGCACAACGAAGCAAGGAAGATGGAGTAACAAGCCCGAGACAGAAGAGTCTACGGACTGTAATGTTTGATAATACCAATAACGGTATACAAACCGACTAAGGAATTAGTCGAGGTTAGATTAACACTAAACCTACACGCCAAGACACTGTAATAACCGAACAACATAGTTCAGATGACAAGGAAAGTGCCCATAAGACATACACCTATAGGACCACAACGTGGCTCCTAAGGATAAGTCAAGTCTCGTTAACCACAGTGAAGGTGTGGGACACCCGGACGGACGACAACCATGTCAAGTACTCTGAGAAATGACTCAGGAGATCGATCACCAAGATCACAAGGTCAAAGGAAGATCTAATGAGACCACCAAATATGGATGGGAACGAGACCGTAACCGGTCTACGTTAACCGAAAAACAACCTACCCGCGCACTTGCCCAGGGCAAGTGCAGCAACTACAAGACGGTTGGAAGACTTTTAACAACCCGCAAATACTTGCTAAAGTACCACTATGACGAATGAAGCAAACATAGGATCACCAATCCTAAGAGATTGAAACAATGAAGCCTTGGAAAGGCCTAACGGCCCGACCATTGTATTAAGAACATACCAGTCAGCGAGAAGCTGGACTTGGTCAAGACCTCAGACATGGCAACGCCATGAAGAACTTCTTTTCACACCGAACTATTATTTCAAACCCAATTTTTCTTCAAATCACAAACTTTTCTTTTAAACCTTGGATTTTTAAAACCAAATAGACGGAATTACGGTGAGTATCATAGGATGATACAAGAGGAGTTGACAATAGAATACTTCACCTAGGCGTGTGACGAACACTACTAGTGTACCCAAATACGGGATGTGGGACGACCGCACTCCGAAGGAGCTTGCGGGCCTGACAGATAGTTAGGTAGGTGGTAACGTGCCAAGACGGTACCCCACGTATGTATACATGTGGTGTACGAAACACGGGGAGTAGTCAACTCCATTCTACGGACCATAAGTAAATTTAAACCAGAACAGTTTGATACCTCAACCGAACAAAGGAAACTCAGACAAGCTACAAGCTAAGGAGTCAGGAACTCACTCCAGGAGAACCATTAAGAGTTGAAAGTGCAAGAAGCACTAACAACGGGATAAGACATTGGATATGTCTCGAAGAATTTGAAGTAAAACATGATAGCTGGGAGGAATACCCAGTCTAAACACTGTAAGGCAAACGCCTAACATCAACACATAAGTGTTCAATGAACGGGATGGAATTCCCAAGACAATTACCACAAACACACAGGGTGATCATATAAGGTACCGAAGGATACCATTCACCACCAGAGGAAATACCAAACCGGTAAAGGCATAAGGAGAAACACCAATGGTCTACCTTAAGAACGGGAGACTTTATAAACCTTAACGGGATAACTCAGATCCAGAACCGCAAGGTGAGATAACAAACTGGACATACTCATAAATGTCAACCAGATACTACCGTATAATCAGTAATACCCAGAAGCAATCCATAAAGGGTATCAAGTCAACACAGTTGAACGAAACGTCGTGACAAGAACACCAAATTGGAATGAACACTCGGTTAGAACACTGAAGGGATCCCACTTGGCAGGGGACACCCTAAATTAATAAATGGTACCAATCAATACTAAGGTACTCAAAGGGCATCCAACGGACGGAAGCGTGATGCAATAATCCTATCCTGGAGCCCAGTATCACCTCCAACCCAGTGATGGCATATGGAGAAGTAACCACTTGGGAATAGCCTAAAATGAGCAGAGCTCTGGGCAATATGACTAGTATGCCATGAAACTATTACCATATACAAACCAACGGTTGCAAAACCCATTGTAAACCACATGGGCAGTGGTTAAGGACGACACCAATAAAAGGTTAATAACCGACGAGCAAGGATACCCCTCATAAATGTGAGACCGCGAGAGCGGTGAACACATGGATCCCAAGAATGGGATACCATCAATAAATGTCTAAAATATATTCCTTTCAGAACTACTAACGTAGTGAAGCTTGAGCATACAAATACGGCCAAGCAATGTAGGATAAGCATCAACAACAATTGTTGACAACCAAGGAATAATCAGTTCAGGAAGAACACACTATGTGGGAATGTAAAGTATAAGTAAATGATGCTCAAGGAGCTCAGAAGTATAAACACCAAACCATGATATAAATGGTGGAAATGCATGAGCTGAAGCTAGCAACAGTGGATGTCATGTAAACCAATACTGTGGAATCCGTAAGAACATGGTGCGCAGCAGGCGACCAATGTATATGAGTAATCACCAATGCTATGGAATTGTTAATACAAAATGGTAGACAGACCGGGCAACCAGCCAGAAGTCTGCACCAAATGATGAAGCACCACCTGAAAGAGTAACGATCAGTCCTATTGCGACCTCATAAGAGACTTATTGCCAAGAGTTTACGCCTCTGCACTCTGTATGACTGAGTGTTTTGGTATTGCACTTGTGCAGTTAATGATCGAGTGGGATAGCTAGGAATATGAGGAAATGTAAATTGTGGTAAACTATTCCTTTCACCAGTAACATGGCATAAGCCAGTCAAGCAAAAGCTTAGAAACAAACCGTGCGGCCTAAGGCCAAAGAAGCACGAAGGGTGAAACACACCAACAATCACAAGATGTGAATTCCACTGGAATAAAGGTGAAAGGAGACTTAAGAAAGTCACAAGGACCGGTGCATCGAAAATGCAAGGTCATACAAGTAAAGAACACTTGTACTGAACCAGAGAAACTGGTGTAATTCAGAAGCTAATAACAACAGAGGAAGCACTACAACTAAGTAGTGACTTAACCTCACCCGACAATAAGTCGGAGGAACTAAGTGAATGATCACTACAAACACAACAGTATGTATATAGATGGCCAGGGATCCGGTTATAAATCTAATACTCATTGAGTTCACGCACTGTAAAAGAATACCACGCGAGATGGAACAGACCTTAGTCCCACAATAAGAGGAATACAAAGGTGTTGTATAGCACATTTAAGATAACAAGAAGGGCGAATAACCCAAGTTATCAGGGTCGCGCAGCAGAAGAGCTAGTGGGCCCACAACTCTAAGTGAAATACACCTAGAACCAAACCCGGTTAAGAGTTAAATAAACTCCGATGAAAATTCTTGATGCAGGGACTAACCGACAGTACGGTTAAGACCCGTTGATCAAGGAACATTGTATAATAGACCGCATGGAAACTGAACCACTCCACGACGGCTGAATGCCTTCGACCAATGTCCAATGTTGACACATGGTAGATTACGTGGGCGTAATCCCTTTTAAGGGGGGTAGAGCGAAAACCGCGAAATGTATGTTTTACGTGACAAGGGCGTAAACTACAATGCGCATAGCGCAAGAGAATTCATTTTGATGGTTGATACTTATGTTACATAAACATATGTATTCACTCATCGTGTAATTGTAGTTATTTGAGGAACAAGAATAAGAAAGGAGTGGAGAAACTCCAGGGGAATGAGGACCCCGATTGGTAATAGTTTGAGGAATGAGTATGTATGGGAGACTTGAGGAGTATAAATCGGTATGGAACCGATGTATGTAATGAGTATGAATCGGTGCACAACCGACGTATTTTATGAGTATAAATTGGAGATAGTAAAGTAATGGGATATTGTACCCACGAATTCCTAGGTATAGTAGTTGGATAAGATGTAGTAATGATTGATGAGATGATTAGTAAGTAAGTAAGTGAATCATATGAATTGGAAAATGTATGTGTATGATTATGAGTAGCAAGATTAATAAGATAGAAAATGAAATAATGTTTGACGAGCTGTCTGTTGTATTGAGGTGGGAAGTGGAACTTGATTTACTAGCAATCAAGGGAAGCCGAACACAAATTGGGGTGGAAGGATAATTCAACACCAATGCTGATCACATTGGGGTTGAAGGACTCCGGAAGCTCCCCTTAAGTGGTCATAGAAATAACACTAGTAATAGGTATAATCATCATAAATGGTATTTGGGAGATGTATGCAAGTTTTCAAAATGAATTTCCAAAACTAATTTGGTACAACGTTTTCTTCAAACTTGAGAATGAGGATCGGTTTTGAAACCGCTCCCACGGGCGCTAGTGGATCTTCCATGCCTAGGCACGGGTATCCGGTCGAAACCATAGGAGGAGAAGCTAGTTTTGAGTCGGTGGGAGTGTTGATTAGTTTTGAAACCACTACACCGGTTGTACGGTAACAGTGTGTGTTTTGTATTTTTCCAAGGGCACTGGGACAGCATAGTCCCGAGTAAGTATGAGTAAGTATGCGTAAGTATGAGTAGGTAAGTATGAGTAAGTGCCTGAGGATCTCTATATGTGCAAATGAATTTGATCAGAACCAAAGGACCGTAGAGCCAGAAAGTGTAAGTGCTCAAGTCATGATGGCCGTGAACCAGAAAGCGTAAGTGTTCAAACGTGACCGGTACCTGAGGGATCGCTTGATATGGGAGAGGGTGGTACCTCATTTATCTGCGGACGGACCCCATGGAAAGCTTGTAACGGATATTTTTGATTGCTATGCATGCAGTGACATGCTGTTTGGATGTGTAGTATGCATCATGTCAGACATTTGGAGTTTGACAAAGTTATATGTAGAGGTCATAACCTTAGCATAGAATACGTGTGTGAGTAACAATATTAGATTCACCAACTTTGAGGGCAAAGTTCTTTAAGGGGGGTAGATTGAAATACCCCGAACTTAAATATGGTGATTATATTATTCTAATATGGTATTTAAGGGCCTAATAGCGCCTAAGTAATTTTGGTAAAGAAATAAATCCAAAAGAAATGAGAAAAACGCTTTGAAAGCGGAAAACGCTAAAATAAGCGTTAAATAACCATAGGAGGTACGAGACCTCGGTTATAGTATCGTAAGGATTCCTAGTGCTTATTCATGCCTAAATAGTATACGGGAATGATTCCTGAAGAAAACGGATCCGAAAAATGTATTAAAACGCTAATAGAGCTTTAGCGCACGTATTTCGAGAAAACCCGAAAACGTGATTTTAAGTGGTCAAACGAACCCGTAAAAATTGTAAACCATTAAATAACAATAATTAAGCATTAATGGAAGCTTAATAGCCAATAAAAATAAAGGAACGAGAAAATTCCGGAAAACGGGCCCGGTTAGTGAATAGTGCCAAACCGGGTAAATTAACGAGCGTTTTCTGTAAAAGACGAAAAATGCTCCAGCCTGTAACAGATAAGTGGGCCGGTTTTATTAGTGAGTCAGCCCCTCACTCACACACAAATAAAGAAAGAAAGAAACAAAAAGGAGGAGAGAGTAAAGTAAAAAGCATAAAGTAAAATATTTACCTCTCTCCTCTCATTTCCTTCTCTCTCTCCTTCCTTTCCTTTCATCCCACCGTGAGCTGCTCTCTCCCCTTCCTGCTGCGATTTGAGCTGCCACACAGCAACCATGGCAGCCTCCCTTTCCCTCCATGCTCAAGTCATTTTAAAGCTCCAAATGAAAAACCGAACACATATTCTTCTTCCCCTCTTCAAGCTCCACACTTCTCTCTTTTCAAAATTCGAAAAGGATGAGTTTCATTTTCGTGGGTTTTGCACATTTGAAGAGAAAAGGGCACCACCTTGTAGCTTGGAGCATCCCCTTTCTTCTAAGGTAAAAAGTTCCAAAGAAAATTCATTTTTCTTCACCTTTCTCTCTTGACCGATTTTGCTCTTTGTAACATCTCGTTTTCCTTCTTGATTTGGGTCATTGTTGCAACCCTCCAATGGTGGAGAAATTACCTTCTTGATTCAAGGGTGAGAACCCCTCTCAAAAACCTCCAAAGGTAAACCCCTAACTTGTGTTCTAAGCCTTTTATTGAATTAGAATTCTCTAAGGGTTTATAAGGATAATTAAAATGCATTTGTGTGTTTCTTGGGTGTTGGGATGGAGTTTGACAACTCCATTCCCATTTGACCGATTGGTGCAAGAAAGAGAGAAAGAGGAGAAATGGAAAGGAAATGAAGGAATTTAAAAGCTCAAGGTAAGAGCTCCTTCTTAATGCTTAATGTTAATGCATTAGAGTAATGGGAATGGGTAAACAAGTAAAAGAACCTAAACTATTGTATTAATATTGAAGTTTATGAAGTTTTGAGTATTTATGAATTAGTAAGTGAATTGTAGGCATTGGAGCCAAGTATATTGTGTATGAGGATTGGTATTGATGTTTGATAGTGCATTGATGTATTAAGGATTGTTGTTATTGCTGGTAGGACCCTTGTATGGGTGTGGCTAGAATAAGAATGATTTGGATAAAAAGGGTATGTGTGGATAAGTAAGGAAAGTAGGTGAACTATGGCGAAATTTTAGTAGTAATGGTGAATTAAGGATGACTTGGTGAATGGGAGAACCAAGGCGTATATTGGAGTTAGTAGAGGTGTTTAGTAGCTATGGAATGGTAATGGAAGTATGAGAAATAAGAAGATGAAAAATCTGTAGCAAAGAGTATCAAAAACACATTGTAGAAACTAGGAAAAACTAGTGTGCAAGATTCGGTAAAAAGGGAGTTGGACTTTGGTATAGGTAGTGTAGTTGTTTGGAAAGGAATTGGAATGGTAAGATGAAGTTGGGACAAGATGCAAAATGCAAAGAGGAGTAAAGGAAATGCACAAGTGTGCTAACTGTAACAGAGAGGAAGAGAAATCTGTAGAAATGGAGTAAATATTGAGTATGGATTTGACTAATGTGTTGAGGAGGTTTGGGACTGGATTAAGGCATGTTTTAGGATGCTTAAACATGTAGAAAACATGTAGAAAGATTAGGAAATGATTAGAGGTGAATTAGGGGTTGAAAACTGATGGAAAACTGTAATTTTTGACAGTTCCAGGGGTGGTCCGGGTTTGCAAATCGGAACGCAAACCCGGACGATAGCAAAAACTAGGCAGAAGGCCATCCCAGGGGGTGGTCCGGGTTTGTAAACCCGGACACAAACCCGGACCACACATAAAAATGGGCAGAAACTTATTTCCGGACTTGGTCTGGGTTTGTAAACCCGGACACAAACCCGGACCAGGCTAAAAATGCAACAGAAAGTGGTTTTAAGTCTCTGAATGATGGGGAAGTGAATGGTATTGGTTTTAGAAGTTGGTAAGGCCTTGTTTGATGATATTTAAAGGCCCTAAGAAGTGTAAACAAGTTTGAGAAGTCATTAGGAAAGTTGTAGGTTTGAGAACATTAAGTTAAACCGAAACAACGGGACAACGGGGTAAGTACGGGAGTAGTAATTATTGATGTATCGTATGAGCATAGCATTAATAGCGATGTTTGAAACATTACCAGTGGAGCAAGTGTGAACCAAGGTACAAGGGAACACATGGTAAAGCTAACCCCGGTGAAAGGTATGATTTTCTCATGCCCCGTATGCTAACCGAGTTACGTTGATTTGTGTGCTGTTTGCCGGCTAATCGAGACTAAAGCATGAAAATGGGTTATTGCCTTCATTGTATGTCTTGATGTATGTTGTGTGAGCTAACCCTTCTTGATTGATTGTGTGGCTTCATTTAGTGCGTAGTACGACTCATAGATGAGTCTTGTTGTGTAGTGACTCATAGTAAGAGTCACGGTGTGAACTAAGGGAAACGTAGCAACGCACTAAACTATCGAATCAATAAACGATAACGTAACCCAATGAACTCACTAGAATGTGAGAGAGTGTACGGGAGTAATAACCTCCCGATAACGGTAGGAGAACCGAAATGAATAATCCACAAATAATTAGTGGAAGTACATAAGTAACCTCTAATAGAGGAATTAATCCTGGTGCAAGACATGAACCATGAGAGTAGTAAAGAATGATGAGGGATCTCCAAACCCCTTAGAAATTAGTCGACACACTATGAGAGGACCCGACTGATGTAAGTAATGTCCCGAGCATGAGAGTATTCGATACGTTGGGGAAACCCTTAAACCTGAGAATGCTAGACGGTAGTAATTCCTAAGCTAGTGGAGGTTATCAAGAGAGATACTTCTAGGCTAATCCATAAGATTGTAAGATACTCCATGAGAGGAGTGTTGGGAATTTGAGTAGTCCGGTAGAAATGGACAATTTTATATTTGAGGAGCTAAGTGTATAGCCTTCGAATTGTAGGCCCGGTGGCGGGTCTTGTGTATGACTCCGCCCAGAGACCAAGTAATGAGTATTGAGTATTGCGTAAGTATGAGTATGTAAAGAGTACCGAGTATTGAGTATGTATGAGTAAGTACTGAGTATTGAGTATAGAGTACGTATGAGTAAGTATTGAGTAATGAGTACGTATGAGTAAGTACAGAGTATTGAGCAGTGAGTGTGTACAAGTATAGTAACGAGTATGGAGTAAGGAGTGCGTACGAGTAAGGGTGTGAGCATGGAGTGATGAGCATGTAAGAGTAAAGTAACGAGTATCAAGTAAGGAGTAGGTATGAGTAAAGTAATGAATATCGAACAACCCACGACGTAGCAATGAGTAAATAACTAATACGAACGGTCGACTATCGAATTGTCTTCCTTAGTAGATATTGAACCTTGTATGTGTATGTAAGTATTGTTGAATGTATAGTGTATGATTGTATGTATGTATGCATGTAAATGAACTCCATGTATATCCGACCCAAAGTAGTCGGTGTACCGCGGTTAGCACGCGGTATATGCGAATTTCATGCGCAGCGTAAGCTGACCCCCTCGGGGGACCGTTTTTAGTGTGCAGGTACTCGAGGCTGACCACCGTTCGAGAGAGTAGGACGGGGACAGCTATGTAAGCATGGGTAGTTGTATAAAAGAGATTGTACTTGTAATGTATTGGGAAATTGGAAGTCCAAGCTGTATCGGTAATTTAAGGATTGTAGTATACTCGGTATAGTAATGTATTGGAGTTGTAATTGTATTATGGTTGAGTATGCAATGAGAAGTATTGTATTGTGTAGAGTACTCGGTATGTTCATATTCATCAGACCGATAGTATGTAGGATTGTAATACGCCTTGTTAGTCACGTGGGTGACTAACGGCATTGTACACCCGCCGTTGAATATGTAATGTCCGCTGCGAAGGTAAGTATTGTACAGTAATGACGGTATTAGCGGTAGGGGTGTTACAATTGAACAACAAGGCGAAACAACGAGAATTATCAACGAGTATAAACTCTCGTCTGTGGCATGTAAGCCCAAAGAATGTTCGCCTAATGTACGAGCTAATATAGTCATCCGTAATTGTTCAGTCATGTCTAATGACAACGTCTCGTAAGAACGACGTGTCTCTAAGTTACCCATCACCTATGGCGGGTCACCCACGGCAGTAGCCACTCCAGCGGTAGAGTCTCCGTCCTACGAACAATCTGTAGTTCGTTGGAAATTTATCCCGATACTTACGGTTACCACACGGTATCCTAGTATCGTTAATGGATCACAGTTCACGGCAAGAGCCACGTCCTCTTGATAAACTTATTTATACCATCGCATCGTTTTATTATTCTTCCTAACACAGCAGACTAAGGTCATTAGTCCAATCCTGAGTATGTCGACTCGGGATCCAGTGTTAGATACGAGAGCGGCGTTAAAGAGGCCAATGCTCCGTATATAAGTCTCAGATAATACACTACAAAAAAACTGTAGTATTAGAGACGGAAAATTTCCAACGGAATTAATCCGTATGTAAAAACTATTTTTACCTACGGATTTTGTATGAATTACTGACGGAAGTTGTAGCCGCATAAAACATACGTTTATAATGATATTACTGACGGAATATAGACACATTACCGACGGAAATAGTTTCGTAGGTAATTTTTTTTTAATATTCTATCCCGCGAAAGTGTTAAAATTTTGGAGGGAAATAATTCATTACCAAACATACTTTTACAGACGGATTTTCCGTGTGTAAAAGTGAAATAACATTTACCTACGAAACTAATTAGTAACATTCGGTAGGAAATAATCTGCTATTCTAAAAATAAAAGTGACTCATTTAACTAGGGTTGCAAATTTTGGTCGGGATTTCTCGTCATTCTCTTATCCTCTTTCTGCAACCCGATACAGCCATTTTCTCTCTTCTTAACTACTGTATACCACCAGTTCGTCAATCCAGTCTTCATAATCTTACTTCCCTTCTTTCAATCCGGTGGTGGTTCTGGTTTCTCTACAAATGGTTTTCTGATGCGAATGGTTTTCCTGAATTAAGGTGAGTTTTGTTTTCTCTCGATCTAGTAGTAATTAAGGCGGGTTTTTGCTTCCCTTTTATGAACGTCATTGCTGCTGCTACTGCATAAATTTATTATCTATGTTGGCTGATTAGATTTGTATCGGTTGGTGACTTTCCTCAATTATTGATTCGATCTGTGTCGGTTGCAACCTTGACTGGCGAAAAGGAACATATTGTTCGTCAATCCAGTCCGTGGCTGTTCTCATCAATCAATGACCTTCGCTGCTTAATCTGGTTGGTTTCTCTTACTCCAATCTTAATTGTTTTCATCAATCCCTAATTCCCCTCAGTCTACTTCTTCCTAGCATATATTTGTGTTTGGCAACGCTGAATTGCGTTTTGTACGCTTACCAGGCCGGGGATGAGTTGCCTGACTCCGTGGATTGGCAGGAGAAAGGGGCTGTTGCTATGGTGAAAAATCAACGACAGTGTGGTATGAATTTTTGTTTCTTCCCTCCGTGATTTGTTGCTCCCCGTCTAGAATCCTGCATTTAGGGGTTTGCTTTTTGATAAATCCCGGAGTTTGAATTAGCTGTCATATTTGTTATGTTCATCTGTTCGTTTGTTTGATGGGAAAATCGTGATTGGTTTGTAGGTCGTTGGGTAGTAGTTTAGATTATTAATTAGTGACTTGCGTGATATACACTACAATACATTATCACCATTTTTATTATGAGATACACTACAATACATTACTGGGGCGATTGAGAAAAGGAAGAACTTTAATTGCCTGAATGGTTTTAACTGAGGGCTTGTTAATCCGGCTAAGGTATGCTCTGATTCTTCTAAGCTTGTTTAGCTCTTTCTGTGTGTGAAGAGTTTGGGTTTGGTTGTAGTGTGAAGTAGCTGAGCTGATGGTGATAGAAAGGACAAATAGCAAAACAACACATTTGAAAACGATTGAAGAAGAAGAAAAAGAATCCCCTGCTGGAGAAGAACCCATATTTGTTTCCGTGTTGTCTTCTTGGATGATAACCAAAAACACCTGTAACAGAAACTCTTCTCTTCTATTCCTAACCTTTGTCCTCTTGGGGAAGACTGGGTATATTTAATTTTGCAGCCGAAAGTCTTCTTTGGCACTAAAGAGAATCCTCTTTTTTTTAAAAAAAAAAAGAAAAGAAAAAGACATTGAAACAAATAAAGAAAAGAGCAGCAGTAGCTCAGCTAAGGATCTCAGTGAGTGTCTTACCATTTAATAAAAAACTTTGCAAAAGGATACTTCTTTTTCTCTCTGGCTGTCATTCTTTTCTTTTGAGCATCTTTCTTTTACCTCTGATTCTGTAAATATTAGATTAGTGGGTACTGTTTTGGCTTCTTGTGGTGAAACCTCACTCCAGCAACCATAACCATGGGTGGAAATGTATCTGATGAGCTTCTCATCTTCTTCAGGAGACCATAGCCCTCTCTTTACTTTCTGTTGGTTACAGCATGAATGATGTCCTATTTGACTGATCACTCCAATCCAATCTAATTACCGCTGCTAGCTAGATTTCGTCGCTCACCCACCACTACAATCATACATATACCTGCAGTTTCTTAAATCATAACTGAAGATAGGAATCATCCATCCCTGTCATCCTTCCACCCTCTATATAAATATTTCCAGAATGTTGTTTTCTGTAGTGGGCCGAGGTCAATATGTAGTAGCAGCAGCATACATCAAGATTGGGGGTTACTTCTGTCACGTATATTTCTACTTAGTATTGTATGCTTAATATTTTTTACAACTCTTTAGGAGTCGAATTCATACTCTGTATATTGTTTTTTTCATGGTTGGAAGTTTCTGACAAATGGCAGTGCTCCCTTCCAAAGTCTAAGATTTGATCGTGTGGTGACTCTGTACTTTGAAAAGTTATGCTTGTGCATGTTTAGTTTGGTCGAGAGTTGCCCAAACTTAAAGGAACTCTATATTATAATGGTAGTAGCAAGATTTCAATTTTTTAATGTATCTGTTCGGAATTATTGTAGCTGAAAAGGTCCACTTTGTGATGCTATGTCTGTTAAAAAAAGAACTACTTGAGATTTGATCTAATATATATATCACTAGGTGTGCCTTTCAGTAGAAGATGTACGGGCACAGAGAGCATAAATTAATACTACAGTAAAACAATGTTAATGCAGTAACATAAAACGTTTAACTTGGTTATGTTTTATTTTCACAAAATCTGTTTTGGGCTGAGAAAATGATATCATACTAAAGCTTAATTTTTTTGCTAATGTTTCCTGCTCTAGCTCAGAGCAGCTTTGCGTTTGAATTGAATTATAAGTACTATGTTTGTCTGTTTGCTCAAATTACTGGTTGTTTTCGGTACTCATGAAGTAGTTTGATCGCCCTATTATGCTACAAATTATTCTAAGTACCATTTAGCACCAGTTTTCTACAGTTCCATACTTCTGTACAAATTTTACCTTGACAAGTTTTGTGCATCAATTACTAATTTCAAGACTTTTTTTCCACAGAAGTAAGGAGCGAGCCGTGATAATTCAAAACAAATTCATCCAGAGCTCGACTCATTAGACCCGGTAATATGAAAATTTGTTGTTTGATTATATGTCTTATAATTTTGTTTTGTGCTAACAATAGTCATTTAGGCATGAAAGGATATTTTTGTAATTGAATACAATCATGTTAAAATGAACTTTGAATTTGAAATAAGTTCACTCTCTCTTATGCTATAGTTAATCTAGGCTCACTGCTGTTATGATCGGTAAAATTCTATTAGTAAAAGCCACATACCAATGCGCTTAGGAATAGATTTACACTTCTGTCACATTCTTTAGGCGGTTTCCTAAGTATAGTTTAGCTCTATCAAAGTTTTCATCATATTTTTTTAAAAAATGCTTTACGCTACTATATTACACACTTAATTAGTTTTGTTTTCACAAAATAATTCATTAATAGGTTCCTCTGTTTATGTTATGATGGCTCCAGCTTTGGGTTTATAGTTATCAGTTATGTGTATCTGTGAGCTAAAGAGTTTAATGATGTGCAGAATTACTTGTTGCATCTTGTCATTTTACTGCCGCAGTAGCCAAGCGTATAGCTTAAGCTTTGTATAGTTCTAAACCTGCTTCTGTTTTTAGATATAAACAGCATATGCCGCTTGAAATCTAACTTGCGCTATTAATAAAGGGCTTGCTATAACTAGGAAGTAATGCCAGGTTCTAGTTATGATTACTAGCTCTGTTTAAGAGATCTTGTGATATTATATTAAAATTGGTTTTACTAGGCTCGAAAAGTTGTGTTTAGGATTGCTCATATGGTAATAAGAGGTTAATATCTTGAACCACAAATTTCTGTTACAATTTTTAGTTAGACGTTTGTGCATATGTAGCAGCAGAAAACAATTTTTACTTACAATTGCTTGCTGGTCTGCCCCGCTCCAGCGCGTTAAGTACTATGCTTTTACACTTGTGAGCAGATATATAGAGTAAATTGGAAGCTATCTGTTATGGTTAAAGTGGCATGTTAATAAAATACACAACAGTTTACAATCTATGAGTTAACTTTTTTTTTTCTTCTACGTCTCTGCACATTCATGCTTCGAATACACATTCTCTGATTTGACCAGTAATACTTGCTGCTACTTAGTTAAAAACATATGAATATCCACTGTGAAAATGAGAATCTGCTACTGGCTTCGAATACACATTCAATGATTTTTTATTTTTGAAGTTGCTGCTTGCATAGTGTAGTTTTATCTTCTGTTAAACTAGATGTGTTTTCTTTTGCAGATTTGGAAGTAGCTGGAGGGATATGAAGCTCTCAACTAAAGAATATGTGTCTTCTATGATGCAAATCTGAAAATGATTGTCATAGTGATTAGTAAACTTGAATACTTTAAACTTTGGTAGGATATGGGTGTTGTAGTATGAATTCTTATGAGAAACGTCTTATAGTTTCTTTCTTATGGAAACATTTACTAGTTATGAAGACTATTATGGGAATGTTGTGACTATGGATGTAACTACTTTATGTAGCACATTTATATAATGTCACATGTGTTTCAGCTATGAATTATTCAGGTTATATGTGTTTTGTTTGTGAAATTATTAGGTACAAAACATTTTGTAGGTGATAACTTATGAGATGAAAGATTTCGTAGGTAATAACACTATCTGAGGTGAAACATTCCGTAGGTAATAATATCTGAAACACAAAATTTTGGTAGGTGATAACATATCAGAGACGGACCATTCTGTTGGTGATAACATTATCTGAGACGGAATTTTCCGTAGGTGATAATCATTTTCTGAGACGGAAATGTCCGTAGGTGATAACAGATTTCTGAAACGGAATATTCGGTAGGTGATAATCATTTTCTGAGACGGAAATATCCGTAGGTGATAACAGTTTTCTGAGACGGAATATTCCGTAGGTGAAAGTAATTTTCTGAGACAGAAATTTCCGTCGGTAAAAGTAAATAATATCACCGACGGATTGAGTTTTTACAGACGGAATATTTTACCGACCCGCTTATTACAGACGGAAAGTTCCTACGGAATTTTCCGTCTGTGATGTCATTACATACGGAAATGTAACTTTTACCTACGGAATATTCCGTCTGTGATACTGCTGTTTTCTTGTAGTGATTATATATCTTATCATCCTAATGCTACAACGTTTTTACTTATGTTCCTTATATTACACATATAAGATAGCATCATTGCCGCTAGTTCGTTTTATAATATGTTCATATATACGAACGGTACTGTTATCGTACAACAGTAATAATAAAGCAGCATTAATACACAACTCAAGCATAGTAATTCACACAAGCAGACATTCAATCTTATCACAGATTTTCACACAATGTCTGAACTGAGGAAATCCTCAGAGACAATCAAGCCACATAAATAACATACCGTTCACCCTGAAAGTATTACGGTGGAGTATGATTCAGCTAGATCCGATGCTCCTCGAGACGCCTCTAACAATCTATCAATATGCATCACACTATGCATCAGCATCTCATACTAACAATACACTACGGCACCCCGTACCGTTACTAATCCATCCCGGTTTATTCCCCGTTGCTAACTGATAACGTTTGTCGGGTTTTCGATTTAACTCGGGATTAGGAGAGACGTTATATTTCATGCGTGGTTACGTCGAGTATATTAATATACTTAACTTTAAACGTCTATTATCGCATGTAATTTAATACACGTTTGTATATTATATAGCTTGTGACTATATTGCATGTATAATCTTAATCGTTTATTATACATCTCACCTTAGTATTTATTTTCCTAAGGTTTGTTTTTGCCAAGTTTAGTGTGGTATAATTCATATGTAAAAATACTCTGAATTATAAAATCCTCATTTTCCATGTATACTACTAACATTAGAATTTCCATATCTAATGTTTGTAATTCTTTTCCCTTAACATATATCACTTAAATTATGGGAATACATGGTCATTAAAACAAATTATATTTTTCCACTCCATAACATATTCATTTACATACATGTATTATGGAACTATTTATTATATGGTAAGTATTATAATATATATTCATTCTTTTTAGTGAATACCTCTTATATTATAAATGTTATAACTCTTATAACATTAAAAACCATATTATAAATTTCATTTAAAAATGTTAATATTTCCGAACAGCACCTATGTTCTTAAATATTTACCAAATCCACCACATAATTAATATAATGTTATATTATAGCTATATAACATATATTATGACTTTTAAGTCATTATAACAATTATAACCTATAGTTATATTTTGTTATAAAATGCCAAACAACCCCTTATATTCTCGGCTCTCACTATAAACCACTAAACTTCTATAAATCACAAATCAATCCCAAATTATATTTCATTGTCACACTTATAATGAAATACCCCAAACTAATAAAACAAGGATGAAATATTTAATCACATTAATTAAGGCCTAAACATGCCTTAAAAGTCAACTGAGAACAACAGTGGTCAACACAAATCAAGATGTTGCACCCTTTGACTGTTAAGGGTAAATAAATACCCAAATGAACTTCTTAGGACCTAAAAATTTGTCCTAAGCATATTAACACATTACTAAACATATTACAATTGTTGGACAACACTCCAACACAAAGAACAAGCATTTACATGCTTTAGGTCAAAAAGGGCAAAAATGTGCTCTAAGAAACCTTAAAGGTCTAATGACCTCTAAATGATATAAAATTGGATACCATGATCAAATATCATGTAAGGACACAAAAAAACCGTTGTCAAAGAATACCAAGCCCAGAAACTCCTTGAGACACAAAATGTGTACTAAAACTCCTTAAAGCACATTTTTGTGTAATTGCCTTCTAAATTGGTTTAAATGGGCTAAAAGGTTATAATTACCTTTAAATATGATAAAATATCATATTTTATGATATTAGGAATTTAATTCCAGAAATTTACGAATTTTTACAAATTTAATATTAAAATATTAATAAAACCCTAAAGTGGGGCCCGTTTGGGTCAACATTGACTAAGTTGGTCAATGTTGACCATTGACCATGAATTGGACTACATAAAATCGGTGGAATAAGTCTCTTAACAGACCAAGAGACAATTCCCATGTGACAATTAAATAAACCTCATTACTTTTACATAAAATAAGGAAAATGCATACTTTAACATATTAAACTTAAAGTTGTCTACCATTTGCTTACCCCATGTGAGCCAGCCGATTTTGGAGCCTCTCCTTTCCCTTGTTACACGGTGCTCCAAGCAAGATAAGACAAGGATGGTGAGTCACCTATACACTTATTGATTAAAGTAACATATTACTTCATTTTTGAATCAAATTGGTACCAATTATTCACCCACCTTTCTCCTATCATGGCCAGATGCCTTGTCCTTGTCTCCACCGATTAAGCCTTCAATAATAAACACCAATTAGTCATTGGTGAGTCATCAAAACAATAAAGACATAAAATAAGCAAAAAATGTGTTTTAAGCCAAAATTAGGTCATTTTCCTCATTAGTCCCATTCCAACCGTGGGACTCCTTGCCAAACCCTCTCTTTGGCTTCTCCTTGACCGAAGGTGAGTATTCCAAGCTCCATTGGAGAGAGCTCAAGCTCTAGGTAAGCTCCTAAGGCATAAAAATGCCCATTTTCTTCATCTTTCTTTCCTTTTTCCATTGATCTAGACTCCAACCTTTTCTATACATCTATGTAGAGTGTTTTGGAGGTTAAAGGAAGAATCATTTTCGTCCATAACAAGATCTAAGGAGAAGAGTTCAAGTTTTGACCATTTAAGGTAAAAATGTGCTCTAAGCACATATCTCTTCTTCCTTGTGAATTTCGGTTGTAAACCTTGGTTCCCTAGCTTTATTTTCTTCTCCTTTTCATGTAGATTCAGTTGGTATACCAAGATCTACAAGGAGTAGCTAGATCCAAGCCAAAAACACCATTTTTGGCATCTTAAACAAGGTAAATCTTAGTCATCTTCCAAGCTAACTACCCACGGTTTTGTGCCTTGTTTTTAAGTGAGTTTTGATACTCTTTCTTTCTGGAAAAAATAGGGCCGAAGTAGACCTCCAACAAACTTGAAGATCTAAGGTAAATTTTGCCTTGAAATATACATTAAAACACTTCTTATGGTTAGATCTTGCTTGGAGACTAACTAAGCCTTGGTTTCTGTTTGAAAACATGTAAAAGAAGTTGTGGGAGTTTTATCTAAGGCTGGCCGAATCCAAACAAGGATTTATCCAAGCTAAATCAAGGTATAAATCACTTAAAACCTTAACTTGATACATTAACACAAGTTTAAGCTTGTGTATATACATTGCCGTGAGTGAATGAGTAAAATAAGGTCATGTTTGACCTTAAAATGATTAAGGAATGGTTTAATAAATTTTATAACTAATTAAACAAGCATAATTGTCAAATTTAAGACATTATGTGGAAGTTTGGTAATTAAATGAAAAATCTATGGTGAGGCCGAGATTTATAAGCATTTTTGGGACATTTATGTGTAATTTATTTTGTGAGCAAATGTTTGTAATAAGGCCATGTACTTTAGGCCATTTTATTTATGCATTTACAAGCTTTTATTTAAGTTTAGTTGTTATTTATAGATTACCGAAAAGAATGAGGGGTTATAGTGTAATTAAATTAAATTTAGGGGCTTTAGAATGATAAGGCCGAAAATTAGAGGTTAAAAGGATTTAAAATAAAGTTTATAAGATTTTATAAAGTTTTGGGGTTAAATGGTAATTTTTGAAAAGTATGGGTACAAACCGTGAATAATGGAGATTAATGGTAAAGGAAATATTAAGGTGGTCAACCTTGACCATATGGTAGGTTTTGACCAAATTAGATAAGTTAAATAACTTATTTAAGGTTTCATAATAAAGATATGTATCTTATGGTAATATTTTTATAACATATATGGTGAATATGTTATTACCGAAAATTAAGGGTGTAAAATGGTATTATAAACACCCATGGGCTATTAGGAATTTTTAGGAATTTATTGGGTTGATTTTGGAATTAAAATGAACTATATATGTATAATATATAGTTATTATGTCATTATGACACTTTGGAATAAAAGATGGGGTGGTATAGTAAATACCGATTACATATGGGTTAATAAGGATATTTATAACCCTTTGGAGAAATTTGGTGATTTTTTTTAGAATTATATAAGAGTATTTATTATGATATATGTATAATATATGGTTTTAATGAATTATTAAACTATATGTTATAAAAAGGGCCAAATGGCAATATAAGATATATATTGAGGTTTGTTCGGTTATTAAATAAAATAACCATAGGTTATACTTTTTTATAAGTTAGAAATGTTATATTAAATGGTATATATAACATGGTATAAATAATGAGGTGATTTTGTAAATAAAGGAAACTATGGTTTATGGAAAAGTATAAGGTTTAATATATATGCCTATGAGGCAATATATAATAGTTTTGTATAAAAACTATAGGTTATAAGTTAAAGGAAATAAAAAATATCATATCAAATGATATTATCATATGGTATAACATTACATGATGTTATGTGGTCAAATAGAATTTAAAATAAATTCAAGGGCTATACCGAATTAACAAGAGTTGGAAAATGAATTTTAGATTAAGGTCTATAATGTTATAAATGTTATAACAATTATATGGTTTAGGTGGAATTAATATAAGTAAGGATATTCACATAAAATAATGTGATGAACTATAAAAATGGGATTTATAAACTAAGGTGTGTGTTGATGTAAACCTTAGGAGTTGTAAATATACAACATAAAATGTTACATAATATTAGGATAATAAATCTTAATATAAGTTGTATAATATAATACAACTAATGGGAATAATCATCTAATAAAGGATGATAAAATGTAACATAAAATATAAGGGTTTATTAAACTCATGGGAA
The DNA here is from genome assembly GCA_023374045.1 of Limonium bicolor. Lineage (NCBI taxonomy): Eukaryota > Viridiplantae > Streptophyta > Magnoliopsida > Caryophyllales > Plumbaginaceae > Limonium > Limonium bicolor. The sequence continues at coordinate 114,291,564 of CM041776.1, forward strand.
TTACCTACGTGGTAAATATATACATACACAAGAATAATGTATATAAGGTGGATAGATATTTTGGTTGGAAACCATATGATTTAATGGTGGTGGTTATTTAAAAAAAATATAGTTACAAACTATATGTTATGAGTTTTTGAATGCAAATATGATTTGCTAAGATAATAGATAATATAATACAATGTATTATAATGGAAGGTGGGAGAATGATACAATATAATAAATGATACGATACAAAAAGAATATAATATAAATGTAATCATGCGTGCATACATGCAACTATGGGTTATGTACCTAAACTAGATGGTGGATAAGATTAAAAGAAATATAAGGAATTAAACTTAACAGTTGAAATGTTTTGACGTACGTGTTTTAAGTAACAAAGCCGACTGTTTTAGAGAAACCCGTAACAATAACTGTAGAAAACAGAGGTGAACTGTCGGGGTTACTTGTTATTCGGAAATACCGGATGTAGTTGTAACACCCCCGAATAAACATCCAACAATACAATCATCGTTCCTCGCCATATTACAAGTTAACTCTGCAGCGGAATAACTCCATCCGGGTGTCACAGATGCCAACCACCCACGTGGTTGACACAACCATACCACCAACACCAAGTTACGGTCTGCATGACTGGAAACAGCCCTCAGTACAACCTCATATACAACACATAGTACAATTCCCAATTTCCGAGTGTCTACAACAAAATTACCAAATCTTAAACTAAGAATTACATCTCAGGTTTAGTATCAACCCATATATTACACATACTACTACAAACTTAAAAGTCATGCCCTGATGGACTACCCCCATGTAGCCATCCCGCCTACGCTCCGTTATCGTCCGACACAATACCTGTAAAAAATTTGGTTGTAAAGGACTCAGCAAACTACGCTGAGTATGAACGTGTGTAGCCCGTATGTTGCCGGGCCACACGACTACTTGGTCGAATATTATTAAGTCAATTTACATGCTATAATAAAGCAGTAACATCCAACATACAACATTAACATAGCAACATCCAATACACCACATCAACATAGCAACACCCAACATACAATGTCAACATAGCAACACCCAACCTATTAGGCATAGAGTTAACAACAAGCACTACAAGCATTGTAAAACAAGTCGAGCTTATGAGAGAGTTTGAATAGTGATGATCCTCACAGTGGGATCATTCAACGTGTAGTGTTTTCATTTCTTTTTCCTTTGTCTTCATCATGTGTACTCCTCTTCCTCCTTCTTGCACCAGGTCTAGGGATGTGGGTTAGTTCCCGTGACCATATGGTATAGGTGCTTATCTTTTCTTACTTCTTTATGGATTAATTTGTGAGTTCTCTTATTACCGCACGTTAGAGGACGTCTCCTCCATAGTTCATACCTCCATTCCCGGCGTCGTACGTCGAGAAAGAGGGGTCGTCTTTAGACCCCAGGTTATGCTCTCCAATTAGCTGATCCTCCAATCCCGACGTAAGTCGAGAAAGAGGGGTCATCTCTAGACCCCAGGTCATGCTTCCCAAATTGCCAATCTTCCAATCCCGGCGTCGTTCGTCGAGAAAGAGGGGTCGTCTTTAGACCCCAAGATGTGCTCCACAATGGTCGGTCGAAGGATCTGATGCAGATACCAACTCCCGAATATACATTCAATACCGCGCGGCCCGAGATGTTGTCTTCCCGGGTTATCTTCATGTTCCTCCAGTTGATATTTACTCTTTATTCTCATTAATGAATAGACACCATAGTGGGTGTCACGGTACGTCCTCCATGGTTAGGGAGGAGTTCCCTTTAATAGTATTTTCTTTGTTTTCATAGTTCTCAGTGTTTCATCTCAAATTCCATAAACGCGAAGGGACTAAACTACTGTGTGCGCGCAAATAACATACAACAATGATATAGCAATCATACAACACAATAAGTAAGCAATCCAGTTTCATGCTTTAATCTTATAGTCTTTTCACACAGAGCACACAACACACAAGCCGTGTAACACGGCAACATACGAACCACACATGTCCATACCTGGTTCAGAAGCCAGAGTTGTCTCACACACACGGGGTCCCGGATTGGCGTTCGTTACAGCCCTATCGTTATTAAAACCACTTGTCAGTTTATGATTTTATGTGACGACCGTTGTGACATCTTCCTAGGTTATCTCATTTTGTCGGGAGTTGTTCCCTAGGTGCATTTTTGAATGTTGGACTTATACTAGCCCTTAGGAACTTTCCAAGTATTAAACTTAGGCTTTATCTTACTCCTAGGACAAGTACATAGTCAAGTCACACGTTAACTAAGTCCATCCTCTCGCTAACGTTTTAGAGTATTCTAAGCACTAACATGTAACAGGTTTATCCAAGATGGATTTTCATTCGCCTAAGATGTATTCCTATCTTAGATAAGTAGGTTAGCAATGTTTTTAATCCATTAACACAGCAATAAAGTCTTTAGAATACTCTTAAAGCCCATATATACAGAAATCCCAAAGTTTAGAAACCTAAAACATAGTTTCGGTGTTTAACCTTACTTAACCCCATGTTTAAGGTATCCACTGAGGTTTAACCCCTTTCAAAATGTTTCACCAACTTAGATAAGTATATTAGCAATATTTTGGGTTGTTTTTAAACCAACACCACACTTTTAATACCTCTGGATATTGATCATACAGAGACACAAGTTTCAGAAAACTGAAACACCAAATCTGTGCATACTTCCATTCCAACTTCTCTTTTAATGTTTTAAATTGATTTGTAATGCCTCCCAAAGTGTTTACACCCTTAGGTTGATGTATTAGAATGTTATAAGTTAATTTCCAGGCCATTAAACATTCTTATACCAACTGTATTACATTTATACAGAGAGCAGCAGATTCTGAAAAAAAAACTGAAGACCACAATCTGTACATCACCTCTTCACCTTGCTTTTAGTTCATTAACCAGTTTCCAAATTCTCCCAAAATTTTTACTCAACTATATAGTTTTATTAGGAAGGTTTTGAACTTAAAAATAACTCAAAACAAGGCTGTTAACATCTCTGAATGTTCAGTATACAGAGATCAGAATCTGCAGAAAACTGAAAACACCAATTCTGTATAGCTCCTCTTTACACTTCCCTTTAGGTTATAAATCAGTTTCCAAACCTTCCCAAAGTGTTTACCCAACTAGCTAGGTGTATTAAGAAAGTTTTAGACTGAAAACCAACTTAAAACAACACTGTTAACCCCTCTAAAAGTTCATTATACAGAAACAAGTAATTGCCAGAAAAGTGCAAACATAACTTCTGTACAGCTCCTCTTCAAGCTTTGTTTTAGGTTATTAATCAGTTCCCAAACCTTACCAAAGTTCTTACCCAACTAGCTAGGTGTATTATGAAAATTTTAAACTCAAAGATAACTCAAAACAATACTGTTATCACTTCTGAAAATTCATTTTACAGCAACTGCTATACTGCAGGAAACTGAAAAACCAGTTTCCGTATCTCTTCTTTAAGCTTTCCCTTTTTGGTTACTAATCACTCTCCATCCCTCCCAAAGTTTTCTACCCACTTAGTCAGGTGTTATAGGAAAGTTTAAGCCTAAAAACAACTTAAAACCAGGCTGTTAACAACTCTGTAACTCAGCTATACAGAAACTAGGAAACTGAAACACAAATCTGTTATCCCCTCTTTTCCTTTTCTTTGCTCACGAATTTTGACTTCCATTTTGCCCCCCAATGTTAACACTTGTAGTTAGATGAATTAGCAAGGATTTAATCTCATAAAACTCTCAATATAACCCCTTACACACCCTCTGTCACATAGTTATACAGAAATCAAGTTTTCAGGAAAAACTGATATCTGTAGCTCATCTTTAACCTCTCTTTGAGTTCATTAAACTGACCTCCATTTTCCCCAAGGTATTTACCCCTCTGATTTAAGTGTCTTAGCAAGATTTTTATCTTTAAAACAACCCAAAACAGCATTGATAACACCTCTGTAACATGATTATACAGTAGCTTAAGTTTTCAGAGAAACTGAAAAACTGAAATCATAACTTCAGTATACTTCTCCTCTCCTGTATTATGTTGCTTCTTTTCCTTCCCAAAGTGTATACAGACTTAATTCACCTCTTTAGCAATGCCTTGAGTTCATTATTAAACAAGTACAACACTCTTAACATTTCTGTAATTCAATTATACAGAAGCAGCCACTTATCGAAAATCTAAAAGCAAAACCGGTGCATTTCTCCTTCATTCCATCTGTTAGGTTGTGAAACTGTCTTCTAATCTTCCCCTTAAGTATTTATAAACTTACTTAAGTGCATTAGAAATGTTTGAGGCTTATTAATAACTCAATACACCACTGTTATCTGCTCTGGAGTTCATTTTACAGAAAAAAAAAAACAGAAACCAGAAAACTAAAACACAAACTGGGTACTCTTCTTTTCTATCTTTCTTTTTGTTCATCAATCTGGTTTTCAACTTTCCCTCCACCTGATTTCCCACCTAACTCGATGTGTTATCAAGCTTATGAATTCAAAACAGGCTCAACATCATCTAGGCCACCTCTCTGAAAACCCTTTACACAAAAATCAGAATCTGAAAAAAAAAACTGAGAACATGAATCTGATGCAAAATTTCTTTTCTATTGTTTTCTTCTTGCTCTCTGATCTGACTTCCATTTCCTTCACGCATTGCTTATCCAATTAGTTAAGTGTTTACTCAGTGTTTTAACTTCAAGACAGACCCACAACAATATTGTTAATGTTACAGAAACACCCAATGCTATCTGGAAAGAAACAGGAACATGAAACTGCTGAATTTTCTTTTCTGTTGTTTTGTTTCTGCTATCTAACCTATCTCCTATTTTCCCAAACCTGTTTAGTTACTCAGTTATGTGTTTTAATACAGTTTTAAGTACATTACTAAGCCAACACTAACCTTATACTGCTTCTGAGAAGACAGTGTACAGAAGCACAAAATTCCTGAAACTGAAACTAGCACCTGCCTATTTTTTTCTATTTCAGGGTTAATGCATCTGGTTGAGTTTCTTTAATCCTCCCAAGGGGTTTATAAGGTAGTCAGGTGTATTAGTAATGTTTAGGTTTATCATTAAGCCAATAAGACCCATCATAACTCCTCTGAGATTTAGTTATACAGAAGCAAAAGTTGTAGGATTGATTTCAGATTTCTGCACACTGCTTCTTTCTGTGTTTTTTTTTCTTCAATATTCTCACGAGCCTACTGAGTTACTAAAGGGTTTTATCTCGCCTTAGGTTCATTATTAATCTAACACTACCTCTATATCATGTGTAGGCAATTAATAGACAGAGCACAATGTTACAGAAACACCTAAATACTAACTGTTAGGGAACTGAAAAACTGAAACGGATGCAGTTCCTTTGCTATGGTTTTTTTTTTCTGTTACCTTGGTTAGAAGCTAGCTTCTCCTTGGGTTTCCTTCCAGGTTTTGAAAGGAGAGTTCACCAAACATCAAGGTCCTCCATGACAGACCATGAATAAGGAAAAATCCACCGGTTAGTTACTTATAATTTTACCAGAATGATTGTTAAACTACCTGGACATGCGCAGGTGTTTGGAGAGTTACCTTGGACAGTTTTTTTTTCTTCAAATGCAGTTTCAACAGGTGGTTGCTCTAGGACTTGTACGATTTCTGGAACACTCGCCTAGCACATTCAGGCAGACATGTAAGAGGGATTGGGTGAGTAACTGATGTTTCTGGCAATATTAAAACAGAAAGATGAATCAGGAAAGGGAGGCAAGGGACGTCACTGTTTTGAGGCCTCACCCTGGAGCTGGATTCAAGATAGTTTTGGAATGAGTCACTTAGTGCTTCTTGGCGCAACTTGAGAGGATTTATAGAGAGGTTCATGCAAGCAGCAGGTTGGACAGAAAAGGAGTCAACATACAACCTCAGGACATAAAGAAAAAAAAACAGAGGACAAGAAGAGAATGTAGTTGGTCGCTGATTTCCTTACTAGTTCACGCCTGATTGCTCCCGTTTCCTTCAGAGCTGGTTAACTCCCGCCTGTTTGCTCCAGTTTTTCAGAGGCTGTAGCACCCATTACTGGACATGCTCAGGAGGAAATGAAGGGGGTTTAAGTTTCAGGATAGTGTGTAAGGGATAGATGGACAGCAAGGTTGCGCAAGAAAAATTCAGAGAGTAAGGATGGGAGATTGGGTTACCGTGCGCCAAGGACAGAAGAGGTTGAAGAGTCTTGTTCAGGACTTGCAAGAGGAATGTAAAGGCTTAAGTTTCAGATACATGTGTAAGGGATTGATGGGCAAAAGATTAATTAATTGCTACTGCTTGTAAGTTCCAAAGGGAATATGTGAAAGTTTGGGTTGGAGCGTGTGGAAGTTTGAGAAAGAACAGTTTCAGATGAGTATGTTGGCTGCTTGGTTACGTTTACTGCAATCAGGAACAACTCAGGTTGTTTTTTTTTTTTTTTGTGGTCTCCAAGTTACAAGGAAGGAGGGTATTGTATGCAGAAAATCTGAAGTGCAGATTTGTTGTCCAGGGGGGTTGTTGCAGTAGCAGTCTCGGACATGGCATATGCCAATGTTGCCAGATTTTATTTTTTTATTTTTTTCTTCATTGCTTAACTAGCTTATAACTTGAGAGCATTTTTAATTAGCTGGTGACATGACCATGAGAGGGATATTCGTGTAGTTTAAGATGCCCTTGTTTAGTCCCTCAAACCGGTAATATAAGCTACATTAGACATGTTGCATTTTATAACATATTGCTTTACATGACTATTGTGTGTTAATTGAGCGCACATTTTGCTCCCGTTGTGTAACAAGTTTCCCATTGCATTACAACAGTTTAGGTCATGACACATTGTCACATTTTTCGGACATACATATGTCCTCCCTTTAACTCGATTATTTACAAGTCGTAACATGTCCATACTAATTTGACTTGTTTCCTTAGTTAATACTCACACGCTCGTGATTTTACGTACCTATATCCTTAACATATATCTTGTAACGATATTGTTATTTTTGTTCTAATGGTGATCCTTATATACTAGCTAGTGTACGATCTAACTAGACTTCCTAATATACCTTAGGTGGTGACACGTTGTCACGTTCTCAGGCATATATATGTCCGGGCTTAATTTGATCGTTCGTAAATTATTACGTGTCCCGCCTAATGTGACACGTTATTTTCGAATAATCTTCACGCGGTTATGCTTTTATGTTCTTAACCGTTTAGGGGTGTTTCACGTACTGATTCTATTTCTTAGTAGCTTAGGTCTCTTTCCATAGAGCCTCTTATCTTCTTTCTCCTATTAGGAAAGCACTTCCAATTCCTTAAGGAATGGGTTGTGTGCTTCCTGTGTAATCTTACCAAACCATGTCCAGACTACTGGCATCAATGCACAGTCCGTCTATCATCTTATTTTCTTACTTATGCTGGTCTTAACTCATAAATCTAATTGCCTCAGTGTCAATATTTGACGGCTCATACATAATGGCCGCCTTACCGCGCACCATGACTTAATCCACTTATCTAACTATTGTACTCACGACCACTACTACCGTGGTGTTGGCCTTTACCATGTTGCCCATTAATGGTGCAACCCTTATCTCACTTATTCTAATGTCTTACCTTATACTCAATCCCTTCTGGGTGTAAACACACTGGGAGTTCTCTCATTCCGGTGTATGGTGGTTGCTGTACCGCGTTGTAAAACAGTTGACTCTTAATATGAGATGTTATGTTCCAATCTCAGATTCGTAAATAGGCTGATTTCCCTCACATTCCTTCTACCTTATGGCGTTTCTTACCATGCAATTTAATCGGTTACTGAAGAAGTCATTCGTTGAACCAAAACTCTTTGAGGTTGGTCACTTGACGTGCCATGTTGTGCACTCACAACGTTTATCTCTGACGACTACTGATTCTTAAATTCTGGGTGTGGATATAAGGTCTGTCTCTGCAGCCTTTCTTATTGCTCAAGTGTATCCAGTATGTTCTAAAGTAATCTCAAGTTTACAGTTTCCATTCTCTAACAAAGTCGTATTGCATCTCTAATAAGTGAAAGCCCTTTTGAGGGGTTATTCCCACTCGTGGCCTCACAACAAGGAGAGGTATCCTCACCCTAAAAGGCATGGTTCGTTCTCCGCTCCTGTCCTTAGTATTATCTCAATATTCTCATTGGCACCCTTTCTTGGTAATGTTCTTCCCAATCTAAGTTATAGGTTTGGTAACCATTCATTTCTACGAATTGTAGTTCCTTCGTGGCTTAAACAAGCTCTCTTATAACTTACTGTGCCTCGGCTCTGATGTGGTAACATCCTTGGCTGGTAGGCTCTTAGTGCTTAATGTCTCAGTTCATTATTTGTACTCTTACTCATCTGTAGGTTATCCTCATAAACTTCTGGTCCCTGGAACACCATCAATCATTAGGTTACATACTAATGTAGTATCGGGTTTTATGGTAAGTTGTTACATCCTGCTTCCTGCTATGGAAGTGTTTCAGGTGATCTGAGGTTAAATGTCTTTGACAATACTGTCATTTTACTAGACTTATGTTTTAATAGTCAAGGTTATTAGGCGTTTGCCTCACGGTGTCCAAGTCGGATATCATCCTGTCGTCTTATACTTCCATCTCAACGCTTCGTTCAACTTCCGTTGACTATGCCACCCGTTGATGGTCAATCATACTTGGGTGTTAATGAGTTAAACAAACAGTGTTAACTGTCATTCATCAGTTGTTTGGCTCGACTATGCCCGCTCCTTTTAGAAAACGTTATGTCAACGGTCTCAATGGTGTCTTATTTTACATTCCTAGTATTATTGCTTACATAGTGTTTTTGCTCGCATTACCGAGCGATCTCTTAGGTTTTTCCCCTTGGAGTTCGGGATTGATGTTCTTACCGCACTGTCGGTTGTTGTTGTACTGTTGCAACATCCATATGGTCTAATATTATGTACAAGTTCTGCTCCCGGCTGACTGGTGTGTCACCTCATCTCATCATGATCAGGCCATCGGGCCTTTCCAAGGTTTATTTTTCTGTTCTTATCGATTTACAATCCGGTATTAATATGTGTTACAACTGTAGCGTTCTCCTATCTCGCCTTGATGGCTTTTCGTGTAGCTTAACCGTGGTAGCACTTGCTATGGCAAGTGCGCCATGCAGGATGGGTTATTGGTACAAGGTACATCGGTAGTGACACTTCCTTCTAATTTCCATGTAATTGGTAGTCCTCGGGACTCCTTCGATAATCCCTTATTTTGGATAACCGTCCATCCGGCAGTTTCCTTGTTGTTTGACAGTACTGTCATCTATTAGGGCGTTCCTCTTTCTGAGGGAACCCCTTAATATTTTCTTATGTCTTAATCCTCGCTCCTGTCTCCACACATTCTGTTGTGGTTATTAAGTAATAGTTCTTCTATAGGCACTACATTGTAGTCCTATTCCGGTATACATTTGTATGTGTTTCCACCGTTGTTCGCATTGTGTCGGCCAGGTTTGTAACCTTTTTCATTGTGTGGGGTTTGGAGTTCCCGGTTCTTAACTGGACCTTCCAGTAATCTTAATCCTCATGCTCTGTATTATCTCACTGTTATGCTCTCTCGGATCACTGTCCGGTACTCATGTCTCTTATCATTTCCTCATCCATTGCACGCGTAGTGCTTTCCTTACCATTGGTATCGGGGTTATTTCGACTGCGTAGCATGTCGACCCATGTTGCCGGTAATTTCCGTTCCCTTACTGATAGTATTCCATAGGTAGCGCCTGTTTCACTGTTGCGCTCCATTGAAAACCTCCAAGTTCTCCGTAACTGTTGTACAACAAGTTGTTTCTTGTATTGCTTAGTTAGCTAACTGCCAGATCGGGTTCCCCCGAGTAAGAGAAGGCTTTCTTCCCTCTGGCGTTTGTTCCACATATTCAGGTTTAGGGATGTGGAGGGCGGGTCTAGGTACTATGGATGTCCGGTAAGCACTGGGAAGTCCCGACTAACGCACCTCTCACTCTATCTCTCAACCCATAACCCATAACTCAATCTCAACCTCATCATTCTCCTAAGTTCGGTATTTCTTGTCTTCAGAGCGTAACTACGCCCTGATACCACTTTTTGTAACACCCCAACTCAATCCAAATGTGGTCTCGCAACTTAACAGTATATATATAAACATGTCACAGCGGAATTCTTTACAATCCAGGACCTTGCCACGGTCTGACTACAGATATTACCGAACATTAGTCTAACAACCTTAACCATTTACATATCCTTCTTACAATCCTCTCACAACCTATACATCTTACTAACTCAATTGTCATACGAGTGTACATGCACAACTCGTAGGTCACACTTAATCCTTAACACTTGTATCCTCTTCTTACTCTTGCGACGACCGCTTCCTGATGTACCTGTGTAGTAAAAACAGCCCCCAAAGGGGGTCAGCACGAATGCTGGTACGATCCCCTCATGGCCCCCAAGCTAACGTGGCTACGACGACTAATTGTCGATAGCATGGAGGTTGATTAAATGCACAACATAATAGTAAATGCTGTAAACAACAATCCATATATGAACAATCAAAGTTCACACACAATGAACGACTTAAATGCGTTCCCTTAATTAGAGAGTTAGTTATTTAACTCCTTAAGTAATGTTCCCTCTTAATCTTAGTCCATCCTTATCTCACCTCAATCTTAGTCTTATCTTAATCTTAGAAACAGCCATCCTTTAATAAGGAGTGGATGTAGCTTACCTTAATCTTAATAATACAAACCCTCCTCTAAAGAGGAATGGTTGCAACTTATCTTAATCTTAACTTAATCTTAATCTTAACAATACAAATCATCCTTTAAAAAGGAATGATTGTAACTTATCTTAATCTTAACTTAATCTTAATCTTAACAATACAAATCATCCTTTAAAAGGAATGATTGTAACTTATCTTAATCTTAACTTAATCTTAATCTTAACAATACAAATCATCCTTTAAAAAGGAATGATTGTAACTTAACTTAATCTTAACTTATTCTCAGAATACAAACCGTTCCTGGAGGGGAATGGTTGTAGCCTAAGTCCAAACCTGGGATTTAGGTGATCCCACCGCACCATCTTAATGCCACCTACCCTGGACGGGAATCCAGCGTAGCTGAGCCGGCAACCGGCCCTAGGCTACAAGTCCGAAGACAAGTCCTTAAGCGGAGGGCGGATCTGATTCAGATACCGTCCCCCTTTTTCCTTAGCATGCATGACCGGAGATCGGTCCCGGGTTTCCTCACTCAAGTTCCAGTTAGTAATAGTCTCAAGACTTGTTTGTTGGTTAACCTCTTTCGGTTCATATCGTCCCTTATTAGGGGCGTTCCTTAGTCTCACTCAATTTCTTACTAAACATTGGTTAGTAAGTTCTCACGGTATGTTGTGTTAGTTTTCAAACATCACACAACCATACAATAAATATAATATATTCCGGTTGCATGCTTTATTGTTTAGTGCACACAAAAACAAATAGCACACAAGCCGAGGGACACCTCGTTAGCAAGCAGGTCACAAGAGAACTGTACCGTTCACCGTTGGCCGTTCAGTTGCTTAATCTCTTCCGGAGTCCAATTTCCAAGTCCTAAAACATTCATTCAGTTTTAGGTTGTTAATCACTTAACTCAATTCAACTTACTTATCTTACTTAACTTACTTAACCCTTAATGACTCCAACCTAACACCTCTTAAGTCTTACAACTTAATCTTACAAACTTAATCTTAAACTTTTAAGTTTATTCTTAACTTAATCCCTTAGGTCTTTATACCTCTAATGATCATTGCCCCCTTAATGGGGTACATTATACCACTAAACTCTCTTAGGGTTTCTTTTTTTTTTTTTATGGTCCGACCGACCCACCCCCTGGGTAGGTCGGCTGCAGAGAACATCCAACTTCACAGTTTCAGCCCGACCGACCCAGACTGGGGTCGGTCCCCTGGGTAGGTCGGCTGCAGAAACTTCTCATACATTGTCAAATTTTCTCCAAATTTTTCCTCAAGCCTCCTAATGTGTTCTAACATCATTTGGCACATCAAACACACTTATAACCTCCACCAAACTCATTAAAACAACTTCCAAAGATCTTCTCAAACATTTGCTCAATTCGTACAAACACTCCTAACACTTATCATATAATTCCTTACATTACCAACTTGTATCTTTACCAAAACTTCAACCAACCCAAGTGTTCCCTCCTTAACAGTTTGGGCACTTCATAAACATTATTTTCCATCTTCAGTTCATTTACCAAAACTTCCTCAAGTCATCTTACATAACCATGCACAAATTCCTCTTTTCCATTTGTTACTATCATTCCTAAACTCTTGGGCATACCTAAACATTTCTTGTCATCCTCTTAGCACCTTAACCTTGTTCTTCTTTACCTTAACTATACTACACCCTCCTTGGACATTTCCACCTCCTTTACTCACTTACTCACCATTATCACGATCATACGCTCTTTTACATTCCTAGTCATTTTCCTTGATGACTTACAACATCCTCCTACCTTTTTCACTCCCATCACCCAAGTCCACACATTACCATTCAACTAAACCTTACTAGTCCACCACTAACATCATCACACTTACACAAGGTTCTCAAAACTCTCATTGTCTTACTCTCTAGTTCATACCTAAATCTCCTTAAGGCATTATACACCTTTCCTTAAAACTTATGCACAAGTCTTACACTCCTCATACCATGACTTTGGTGTGTTCAATACACCCACCTAAACTCTAACTTCCTCATAGACCATTCTAGGTCATTCTCATCCTTAAGAACTCCTTAGTTAACTCATTTCCACTCAAATTCTTCATAATGACTCCTAGTAAATCCTAGGTCATATTAATTCACCACCATCACCTAAACACTTATTTTCTACTCAAATTTCGCCATAGCTCCTCTAGTATATTCTCATGCCCAAATGCATTGTTTTTCTCACACAATAATCTCACACACACACCAAGTCCTTTCTCATCTTATTTTTCACCCAAATCAACTTATTCACATCATACTCAATATATTGCAATAATCTTAAATTGCATAGCACTAAGGCTCTTAAATGACATGGCTCTTAGGCCCTTAAATGACTTAAACTTTAAACACTGAATTTCCCACATATAAAAGCTTTCAACCTGCAAATACACCCATCAATCTCATAGTAGTTATAGTGTTCTTAAAACTCATCTTAAACTTATATTACTAACTTATTTCCTTTGGCTCCTTAGTCACAAGTTCTCAAGCTTATTTAAGTTCTTTTTCTTAGGTTACATAACCCATTACCTAATGTAAGCCCTAGGCCACATTGGTATCCACCTAAACTCATCCCTTAAAACTTAAACCACCATTAGGTAAGCATTTTACCTTATTTTCTCAAGCTTATCTTAATCTCCTCCTTAGACCTTCTTCTTGCATAGGTCTCGGCCACCACTTAAACTTCCTTTGCCAATGTTCTAACCAATATTCAATGACTCATATGAGTACTAAACAATGCACTAACCTCAAGGAATGAAAACCTAGGTTAGAAATGTGTTCTAAGGCATAAAAGTGGATGATTACCTTTGAAGTCTCAAAGTAGACTTTGGCATTGAATGAAATAGGACCTCCACTAGTCCTTGGTGAATAAATAAAGCTAGAACAAGGCATAAAAACATAGCCCCATGAGAAGGAATTTTCGGCCATGTACAAGAAATGATGGAAACATGGTTTTTCTTACATTTTCTTTACCTTAAGAGAATGGAGAAGCTAATGAGCTCTTCAATCTTGGTTTCCTCCATCAATGGAGTTTTCCCATGGCTCCAAAATAGAGCTTTGAAGGATTTGAAAAGATAAAAAGGTAGGTCTTGGTCTAACTAAGAATAATCTATGCTCACTTTTTGATTTGGAGCTAAAATGAACATTTGGTGAGCATTTGAAGATGGAGCATAAATGGAGACTTCACTCACGGTTTGGAGCAGGGAAGAAGAAGAAAAAAACCGTGGGAGAAGAGAATGAATGAAGGAGAGAGGAGAGAAGTGAGCTAATATGAGATATTTGCTTTATTAAAGCAAATAGTAACTTTCTTACTTACTCTTCTTTTCCTTTCTTATTTGATGACTCATGTGGTGACTCACCTCTCTTAGAAAACCGGCCACCCTCTTAAATAAGGCTAACATGGTCTTTGTTGACCAATTAATTGACTTATGTTGACTAAAACTTAAACTAGTCACTATTTGGCACTATCACTAATCAGTGCACATATTTCTGAAATTTTTGATTTCCCATTGATTTAGACCTCCTAATGTGATACTAATTAGTACACATGTTGATTAAAGAGTAATGATGGATATTTAGCCACTCAAAACTCAATTCTAAGACAATTTCTCAAAAATGTGCTTTAAGACTTCTTAAAGCACATTTTGTGTTTTAACTTGTTTTCAAGCTTGGTTTTATTTGCTAATTGATTTAAAATGACCATTAGAATATTACTAAGGTCTTATCATGATATTTGGGTACTCACCCAAGTCTCTCCAAGCTTAGAGCACATTTTTGCCCTAATTGCCCTTAAGGCACTTTCTTGTGTTTTCCTTGGTTTAAATTGTCTACCAATCTTTCTAAGGCATATACTAGCCTTACTACATCAAAATTGGATGTTTACTTAGCATACTTAGGTTTGGGGTATTTCACCCTCCTTGTCCGAATTGGTAAGCTAATTCTCTTCCTCTCTTTTCTTCTTCCTTTCATTTACTCCATTAGTGCTTCGAGAGTCCATTAATGGTGTCTTGAGTTCTAACACCATTTTTATGTAATTTTCCTAGTTAATTCTACTAAGTCTTGAAGCAAGAATCATCCTAGCAACCTAGCAATATTTCGCCAAGCTTTAATACTCCAAGAAGTCACCTTGATTCAACAACAACTCAAGGAACAAACAAGATCAAGTTAAGGTATATTTCTTGTTTGAAAATCCTAGTAAATACCTTAAGCTATATCCAAAAATTTCATCTCTTAAATCAATGTTCTCTTCATCATTTCATGAAGGAAACTTGGATCTCCAATCATCCTAAGGTGTACCAAAAATTCCTTGACAAATACCTAAGGTAAACTCTTATAAACCAATCCAAATCTTACTTATAAACCCTTGTTAGAAGTCTAACACTTAGATCTCCTAATCTATACATGGAGGCCAAAAATTCTACAACAATATAACATTGAAGGAGCTTGGAATTCAAGAGGAAATCAGTACAAGAACCCATCTTGATTTAAGGAGTAAGTTTTGATATAAATCTATTAGTTTTAAGTTTGATTTAAGCTCCAAACTTTAGTACAACTTATGTACACCCCTTAATAATAGAAGCCGAAAACAATAGGTTATATTACCAAGAAAATAGTTATGACATATTAAGGTAAGATTACCTTAGGTATAAATTTTGTGTCACAAAATTTAATTAAGATGCATAAATAATTAGCCGAATTATCTAGGAGTTAAATGGTCTATTTTGAGCTTATAAGCATTCTAAGTCATTAGCATAATTTTTAGAAGTGTTATATGGCTTATATACATTTATAATGTTTATTAAGATATAAATCAGTTTTAAAAACCATATAGTAAAATATTGTTACAGCCGAGAATAAAATGGTTTATTTGGTGATTTTTGAAGAATATAAGAATATTAGCTTATAGTATAAATTTTGGGAATATTAAAAAAGCTACAAGTATTTAAATGGCTAATTTATTTAGTTATGTGCTAAAATGTAATTTGAAAAGATAGTTTACTACATATAATTGTCGAGAGTTAAAATGTTTATTTGGTATTTGATATTAAGTAGAAGTAGGAATTAATATTATGAATTTTGTGAATTTAAATAAGTGTTTAAGTGTTAAAAAACATTTTTTAAAGTTTTAGGGCTATTTTGTAATTTATGGAAAGTTTAGAGTAAACCGAATTACATATGATTTTTTTTGGGTATATTAAAGTATTAATTATGAAATTAGATTTTGGTCAAAGTGTTGACCAAAAACTTTGGGTTAAAATGATTTATGACATAAAATATTAAGTTTATAAAAGTTTTGGGGTGAATATGTAATTTTATAAAAGTTTCATATAAAACTGATTGGATAAGGGGAAACCATGATTTATGGAATATATGGGTCATTTCGGTATTTAGGAAATTAATATTAAAACTATAGTTATCACTTAATATGTAGCTTATATAAAGTTTGGGGTTAATTGAAATATAAAAGTATATGTTTGAAACCGAAAGTATATGTGGCTATATGGTCATTTGCGAAATTTAGTTGTTCAATTTATAATTTCTAAAATATAAGGTGGGTTTTGTAATTTAATAAGAAAGGAATTAAAAACTAAGTAATAATGTATTTTGAGTAAATGTAAAGTTTATAAAATAATGGTGATTATAATTAAAAATACCCAAATTGTATAATATATTAAATAAGTGGAAACCAATTAGAGTATATAATTAATGATGAAGAAATACTACAAGTGGAATTCATTATCACATGTAGTGTTACATAAATAACGAACTGTTAAACTACTCGAACCCACAGTTAAATAATAGGCAAATAAAGAGCATACGGGGATATTACTACGAGTGTTAGTTCGGTAGTGACAGTACTGTAATAGTTAGTGCTAGTTGTATTAATGTTACCCGGTATTGTATGTGCGTATAACAGCGATACGGGGAGAAGCTATTTCGTGTACTGTCAAACTAGCAATTTTCCACGGTGAACGGTATTTAATTGTGTGGTCTGAATGTCCTAAGGATTTTCCTGAGGTCCGGACGTTGTGTGTTTAATTATTAAGAGCGATATCTGTGATTTATGTATATTATCTTGTATACTGTATTGCTCGACACCATGTGTTTTATTTTACGTGAATGTCTTATGACTGGGTTTATACATCTAAACTCAAACAAGACTAGGTGACCTTTAGGTATTACGAGAACCTAACTGATGGTCAACTGATAGTCCTTAACTCAAGGATTTGGATTACTACGAGGAATCCAGCTAGTTCGACTATCTATTGCGCATCGTGATCACTACAAGGGACTACTATCAAGAGTCACTCAAGGGAATCCATTATCCACATTCGACGATGGCAGAGGGCACTACTGTTGGTGCACAGGTTTCGACCGAATTGGTCGCCTTCAAGGCAAATAAATTTCCAGGGCCACAGGGTCCACTGGCAACGGTTCCTTTGGAACCCAGGGGACTACTGTCCATTACTAAGTTATTAAGGTGTTGTCCTAACATGACGCTGAGTGGAAATTATTGGAAGGTTAAAGTGATTGGTTAAAAAGGATGAGGGCCATGAGGCAAACTAACAAGTACAGTTAATTAATAAGCGTATCTTGTTTGGTTATTGGTTATTGACTATTGGGTACTGATTATTGGTTATTGGTTATTGGTTATTGGTTATTGGTTGTTGATTATATTGTTGGTTGAACCGTTATGTGATTGTTTAAATATTTACGGTTGTTACTATTATTGTAACCGAAACAGCATGAAATGAAATCTAATATCAAGATGCTAACGACTTAAGGAATCCAAATGATTTAGGACTACATTTAGCATACCAGCATATCGTTTGCTGAGCCCTTCAATGGGCAAAACATTTCAGTGTTACTAAGAAGAGACACGAAGCCGGAGAGCGGGACGCTGGATGTTGTTGTATTTTAATAAAGTACTCTTTTAGTTTTATTATGTACTGTATTATGGAGTTTGTTGTATTTGGGTTCGTTGCTCATTTTTTAGTTTGGATTTGGATTGTAAGTTTAAGATTGCTCAGTATCTCGTCATCTCAGCGGTGGAGAGTTGAAGGGGATTGATGGAGTAAGGTTGCCTTGTTACTCACATGGGTGGGTAATGACGTGTAACACCAACATTAGTTTTATTTTCCGCTGCGAATTATATTTTGTTATGCTACGACTTGCGATTATATTACAGGATTAGGATAAGGGGTGTTACAAAAAGTGGTATCAGAGCGGAGTTCCGCTCTGATGACTGGATACTAAGTCAAGAACAGTGAGCGTAGGAATATTGGGATACGGGAAAACGTCTGTGAGGATTCGTGACTTAGAAGGAAACTTTTAGGGATATCTTATTGCTAGTGATTAGTCTTTCTTGCATATTTATTATTGAGAATATAAATGGTGTAATACCGAATAGTAATGATAGTATACATCCCATAGATGTCGACGAGAGGTAGACCACGTGGAGGCAGCAGTGGGCGTGGTGGAGAGACACCAGCACCTCCCAGAGATACCAGGCCTGGCAGAGGCCATGGCAGCCTTCGCCGCAGCTAGGGACACAGTTTGCGGGAGCCATACCCCACCCGCCACAGTCTAGGGAGACCTACTGGCTAAAGAGCGTGGCAAACGCTAGAGTACCGACATATTCAGGGGAACCGGACCCCGCCTTGCTGGAGAAATTTATTGTGGAGCACCAGAAGGCATTTAAGGCTGTTAGGGTTCCGGAAGACCAGAAGGTTGACATTGCAGCATACAACCTAAAGGACGCAGCAGACATATGGTGGCGGTCAGTTAAAGACCACCATAGAACCACACCAAACTTTAACTGAACGACATTCGTGGAGGTGCTACGAGACAAGTACTACCCCGAGCACCTGAAGTAGAGGAGAGACAATTCGAGACTTTGATTCAAGGGAGCCAGACAGTTGACAAGTACTATGCTAAGTTTATCAGTTTACTAGACTACATACTAGGTGTCGACTACTCCGACACAGTAAAAATCTAGAAATTTAGAGGAGGGTTGCAGTATCGCATCCAGGGCTCCATGGGAGCCATATGTTTCACCACTATGCAAGCTATGACGCTGCGTCAGCAACTGAGCTGATGCTTCAATCCAGGGAGGAGGCCCAAGGAAAGAAAAGGAAGAATTCTGAGGGAGAGGATGGGGGAACGACTTCTGGCGGTTACAACAAGCGGGGAAAGTAAAACCTGTATTTGAGAATGAGTTGCCATTACCTACCTATGCTTAAAAATAGTCACTAACCAAAAACCTTCAGCAGGAAATCTTCGACAGGAAGAAAGGGCGGAAAGATTACCAAGGTCAGAAGGCGAAGGAGCAGGTCCCTCGTCTGACCGGGCCAGCTATTAATGCCCAGCCGCTTAGATCTGCACCACCCAGGGGTAAGGATACCCACCTCTCACTTAACCAAAATGTTTATTAGTTGTACCATTACTAAACCATGCTGTGTAACAATAGGCACTAAGCCACCCCAGCGCCATTACTACTGTAAACGCTGTGGAAACGATCACCCTGGTGTAGACTGCTCAGGCAAGAAGGTTGAGTGCTGCTATTGCAAGAAAGAAGGTCACAGGGAGTACGAGTGCTTTTCCAACCCCGGGAGTCGGGTGTACAAGGGATCCAGAGACACTTCGAGGACCCAAGCTATTGAGGCAGCGAATCACGAGGAGGCCAGGCACCTCAGAATAATACCTACACTAGAGGTCAGGCGGGACAGCCACCAGCAACTGCACAGCAGAAGGGAAATGAGGTCGTACCAGGCAGAAACACCCTGTACTCAGTGAGAGCTTCGGCGCTGAGACTAGCACTCAGCGCGATACCGGTAAGCCTAAGACCTAAACCAAAAGCATGAAGCATGAATGTGTGTTTACAGTTATCAAGCGATGAAACTTGTATGTGTTTAGTGCGGATCAAAATTTAGAGAGACCTAACTTAGGAAACCTCTCACCTAATAGGATACTTCGACATTTGTTACCCCTTACCTATGAGACCGAGATCACCTGAACCTTTGAACAAAGGTCGGGAATATCCAGAGGAAGAATGCCAAGTACTTCGACTCGGCATGATCCTACTCGAGCAATACTTAACCATAGATGAACAAATAACCATTGTAAATGAATGTAGAACTTTGGGAATAGGCCTTGGAGGATTTTACACTCCAGGATACAAGAGCGGGTCAAAACTTAAATTGTACATGATGTGTATGGGTAAGGATTGGGATCCACAAACTAGGTTGTATCGAGAGGTAAGGAAGATAGATGGAGCACGAGTGCCTAGGATACCCAACATTTTCCAAACCTTAGTGACGGAAGCCGTCAAGATTGCACAACAATTAGAAACAAACCCCATACCAGACATGAAGGCCGACGTTTGCATTGTGAACTTCTATGAGAAAGGAGGAAAGCTTGGGTTACACCAGGACCGAGACAGACATCAGAGTCAATTACCAAAGGGATACCAGTTGTATCATTCTCCATTGGAGACGATGCTGAATTTCTATACGGTGATCAAAAGAGGATGGACGAGGCGAGCAAGATTGTTTTGAAGTCAGGGGACGTGTTGATATTTGGTGGAGAATCCAGACTAGTGTACCATGGGATTAAGGGCATTAAACTGAATACAGCCCCATTGACCTTAATAAACACTACCCATCTGAAACCCGGACGGTTAAATTTGACGTTTAGGCAATATTGATGTAATTATGGAAACTGTATGTAAGAATCATTGGATTAATGAATGGCATTTTAATTCCTTTGAGACATACATCCCAACCTCACTATCTTACGAATTGTTAACCCCAGGCCACGAGTCTAATGAAGGAGCTGTTCTGAATGTGTTGGACAAGACCGAGGCCAAGGATAAGGGGAATGTCATCATGGGAACCTTCAGTAAATGGTGTGAGTGCATCGATACTATTCAATTCAGGAGCGTCTCATTCCTTTATGTCCTCTGCATTGGCAAGGAAGTTAGAGACAACCCCTGAGCCTCTCTCAGATTTCCTAGTCACACTACCGACGAAGGAGAGAGTGAGGTGCACGAGACTTCACACGGGACTTCAGATTAACATCATGAATAAAGATTTTCACGCGGATCTGATTGAGCTAGATAATTTGGGCTTCGACATTATCGTGGACATGGATTGGCTACAGAAGTATAAGGGTCGACTACATTGCGTAGAGCATAGATTACTACTGAAGAGCCCGAAGGGCAAGACAGTTTCATATCGCAGTACTCCCAGAGAGCCGACTTTCAAGCTGGTATCTGCTATAACATTGATGAAGAAGGTGAAGAAGGGACCACCAGTCTATTTGTGCTATATCCAGGACATGCGGCAGGAAGAACAGACACAGTCAGACATACCAATCGTTTCAGATTTCCCTGATTTATTTCCTGAAGAATTACCAGGGATGCCACCCAAATGAGATGTGGAGTTCTCCATCGACTTAATACCAGGCACGGGGCCTATTGCTAAGGCGCCCTACCGGATGGCACCAGCAGAGATGAAGGAGCTGAAGATTCAGTTAGAAGATCTGCTTGATAAGGGATTTATCAGACCTAGTGCGTCACCTTGGGGAGCACCAGTACTGTTCGTAAAGAAGAAGGATGACAGCATGCGACTCTGCATTGACTACAGGGAGCTTAATGCAGTCATAGTGAAGAATAAGTACCCTTTACCACGGATTGACGATCTGTTCACCAATTGAGAGGCACTACGGTCTTTTCAAAGATTGACCTGAGATCAGGATACCATCAGATACGAATAACAGATGGGGATATAGAGAAGACAGCTTTTCAAACGTGCTATGGGCACTATGAGTTCACAGTGATGTCATTTGGCTTATCGAACGCCCCAGCTATATTCATGGACCTCATGAACCAGTTATTCAGAGAACAGTTAGATTCATCTGTGGTTGTGTTCATTGACGACATTCTAGTCTATTCTAAGACTAAGGACGAGCACGAAGCGCATCTGAGGCAAGTTTTGCAGACCATGAGAGAGAACCAATTATATGCCAAGCTTTCAAAATGTGACTTCTGGTTGGACAGTGTATCTTTTCTAGGGCATGTAATATCAGCCAGCGGTATATCTATAGACCCTGCGAAGATTGAGGCAGTTAAGACTTGGCCCAGACCGAAGACAGTAGCTTCTTGGGATTAGCTGGTTACTACCGAAGATTTGTCCAAGACTTCTCCAAACTGGAGAAACCAATGACGAGTCTGATGAAGAAGGACACTCCATTTGTATGGACCAAGGATTGCGAGCGTTCCTTTCAGACACTGAAGGACCTACTGACGTCGGCGTCCATACTCACCATTCCAGAGGGGATCGACGGGTTTGATTGTATTGTGATGCCTCAGGCACAGGGATAAGGTGTGTACTTATGCAGCACAGCAAGGTTGTCGCTTATGCATCACATCAGCTGAAGAAACATGAGGAAAACTACCCAACACACGATTTAGAATTGGGAGTAGTAGTGTTTGCACTAAAAATCTGGCGCCACTACTTATATGGAGTTACAGTTACAGTCTACTCAGATCATAAGAGCCTTCAGCATCTGTTCACTCAGAAGGAGCTAAACATGAGACAGAGGCGATGGGTCGAGTTTCTGAAGGACTACGACATCGACCTCAGGTACAAGGAGGGCAAGGTAAATGTCGTTGCTGACGCCCTGAGTCGTAGAGCTCATTCCTTATTTGCTATGACAGGAGATAGCAGTCTCATCGAGGAAGTACGTTGTGCTCAAGATAAGGACCAGTACATGCAGACTATCAGGCAGCAGTTGACTGACGGTATTTTTGAGAGACAGAAGTATGATTTTGTACTCAGTGAAGATGGGTTAATCAGACTCAATGGTCGTTTGTGCATTCCAGAGTCCAGCCCCGACTTGAAGGAAAATATACAGGAAGCTCATTGCTCTTCCTTATTGTACATCCAGGATCATCTAAGATGTACAAGGATCTGAAATTACATTTCTGGTGGAGTGGTATGAAGAAGGATGTTGCGGAGTTTGTGGCGAGATGTATGACTTGTCAGAAAGTAAAGTTTGAGCACCGGAGACCGGGCGGGCTAGTACAGCCAATGCCCATTCCATATTGGAAGTTCGAGGATATATCCATGGATTTCGTGGTCGGTCTTCCACCGACTAGAGAGTGCAAACATGATATGGGTCATCGACGACTGACAAAGGTAGCAAGGTTTATTCCTATCAAGGACACTTGGAAAGTCCCCAAACTGGCGGACCATTTCCAGAAAGAGATCATTAGACACCACAGTGTACCTAAGTCGATTGTGTTAGATAGAGATTCCAGATTTCTCTCCAGATTTTGGCAGCAAGTTCAGGAGGCATTGGGTACGAAGCTGAAGCTAAGTACCGCCTTGCATCCACAGACAGACGGTCAGAGTGAAAGAACCATTCAGACATTAGAGGACATGCTTAGAGCTTGTTCTTTAGACTTCCAGGAAAGCTGGATAGACCGTCTACACCTGATCGAGTTTGCGTACAACAACAGCTGTCATGCATCCATTCAGATGCCACCGTTTCAGGCATTGTACGGCAGGCCATGCAGAACACCTCTTTGTTGGGACAAGGCCAGTGAGAATACTATCTTAGGGCCTGAGTACCTAGACCAGATGAAAGAGGACATTGTACAGATACGCAAGAACATGAAGATAGCCCAGGACAGACAAGTCATATGCTGATGTCCTGAAGAGAGACCTCGAGTTCGTAGTAGGTGATCGAGTCTTCCTTAGAGTTTCACCAATGAAAGGAGTTTTCAGATTTGGGCAGAAGGGCAAGCTTAGCCCGAAGTATGTAGGACCGTACCTTATCACGGAGCGAGTGGGCCCATTATCCTACAGATTAGATTTACCTGTTGAGCTTGGGAGAGTGCACAATGTGTTCCACATATCTCAACTAAAGCAGTGTGCCTCACCCATCACATATCTTAGAGCCCGAGACACTCGAGCTAGATCCTACACTTAAATATGAGGAGACCCCAGTTCACATTTTAGACTCCAAGACTAGGGAGACCAGGAACATGACCATTAGGATGGTCAAGGTTCTGTGGTCAAACATTGAGGAGGCGACATGGGAGTTAGAGGACTCCATGCAAGACAAGTATCCAGAAATTTTCCTTTAGTTGTGTATACTTGTGGGGTACATGGGCGTAACCCTTTTAAGGGGGGTAGAGCACCACATGTGACTTGCATATTTGCAGTCTAGATAATGTATGTGTATGTAGAGCATACTGGTTTTTGGTTGTTTGTGTTTGCTTGTTGCGCATGTGTGCACTTACTTGAATGGTTATTGATGTGTTCTATGTGACACTTGAATGGTTATTGTTGTGTTCTATGTAACACTTGGATGATTATGGAAGTACTTATTTAATTTACAGTATCTATCGGATATTTATGTATTACATTGTTTGTCATGAGCAATCGAATGACTGGTGGAATGTAGAGGTATCAATATAGTATTGACACCCAGGAATGATAAGTATACAGGAATAGACATGGGGAACTTGATTCCATAGGATGAGTAAGTAGAAGTTATGACTTCGGGACGAAGTCCTTTTAAGGGGGGTAGACTGAAATACCCCTAACCTTTAAATAATTAAATAATGAGAAATAAATATTATTTGGGGGATTATGAGACCCTAAGGAAATATATAAACACTTAGGCGTTAGAATGCACCGAAACTCCTTAAGGTCAACAACGTGCACTAAGCCGGACCTTAAGTTAACCAAGGTATATGACTATAAAACTCATACTAAGTCAATTAAGGATCATTATATGACCTTTAAAACACAGGTCCTCATCTAAAATAGAGTGGAAATGCAAAATGCCCGGGAGAGTCAACACACCTCTCTTAAGGCCCGAAAGTCCCGGAAACACCCGAAAATACTTTATAAGAGGGAATAAAGCATTACTTCATTCTAAATGCACCATAACACTTTATTGAACATATAAGATGAAGTCCTCACCAGAGATGCAAAAAACGGTACGGAACGCCGTATAATACGGACGAACCGCCGTATTTGCTTGTGGACGCATCAACTCGGGCGCACCATATCCGCTTCAGTAATTGAGCCGTTCCATTACTAGGTACGTCCGTATATACGCGAATTGATACGTATCAAGCGTACAATCTAAAAAAACGGCAACAACAAGTTAATCAACCCTAATCTCCTCACTTAATTATAATTATATTTAAATCTTTACAGAAAACTGTTTCCGCTGTGGTTGTCGTGCGCTGCTGCTTTCTTCTTCAAAAACAGAGGAGAAGTGTGGTTGCTGCTGTGCACTTCTATCTCCAGTGTAGAAAGCTAGAAAAGGTTGGGGTTGCTAGTGTTTGTTATTGCTGCTATTTCTACCGTAAAAATTTGATGAGATTGTTGATCGACATTTCTTTTGCAAAACAAACCAGTGGATGCTTCTTCGACAGAAACAGAGCATAAGTTCTTCTATTTGGTCTAGTTACTGCTGTGTAGGTTTTGTTGAATCAGGCATACGTCATTGAGTGGTTATCTTCATGTTTGTAAGTGGTTTACAGAACTTATAACTTCCTTGTTAATAGTTGTAGTATCTTATTCATAACGGAAGACAATGGAGTTCTCGATCAGACTCCCAGTAGCGAGTCCTTTGTAACTTATAATGTCTGATGTCCTCAATTCTTTAGTTTGGTCTAGATGCTGCTCGACACGATCAACTAAGATTTTCATTTCCTTATATTTGTATGTGGTTTTGTACTTCTTCCTTCCTGCTACACGATCTGAGTGATTGTAGTATGAGTTCATTCTCGAATAAAAAAAGTTTTCTTTCACTGAAAGACTACTACAATAGTAGTGTATATCAAGGATGCAAAAACTCTGTGCAATGCTTTACAGTTTACACTATATATATTGATCACATGTTTTTGCACTTAATTGATGACAAAACCACACAATATAATAATACATTATGTAGCGCAAAATTAAATTAGAAATTATAAACTTGAAAAAATATGCATTTAGAGAATAAAAATTTAAAATAGACATTTATATATTGCAATTTGCAACGTAATTGAAAAACATAGATGTTATATATATATATATATATATATATATATATATATATATTACCTACTTAATTACGTGAAATTTGAAGTGATTTTTCTTTTAATAATTTGATAATAATGCACAAAGTGAGTTGTAATTATTGTTTTTATTTTGTACGAGTTGTAGTTACTGTTTTAGTAATTTGAATAATTATATAAATGTTTTTATTTAAGTTTATGTGATTGTATAAGTTGTTTCACAAATTTTAATAGTTGTACAACATGAGACTTAGCGAAGTGAGTAATAGATTATATTACAATGTATAAACAATTTTTTTTTTAATTTCAACAATATATATTATCCTGTTTTGTGGGACATATTTATACATATAGTAAATGTGTCTTCCGTATCATTACTACCGTCTCGTTCGTATCGATACTTCCGTACTCCGGCGAAGAAGAGACGACAGACTGCGACGGAAGAAGGAGAGCAGTGGATGTTGGGCAGGAGAAAGCGAGAGTGGCCGAAAGTAAAACGGAGTCTGAAATTGTGAGGTGCAAATATGAAAAAAGAATAGAAATGAACATAGGGTTGTTTTAGTAGTAGGGGAATGTTGTTATTCAAGAAAACCGTCTCTAAAAGTTTTCCTGCCTAACAGGGTTTTCTCCCAAGCCAACCAGTGTCCAACCCTTCGTCTTCTGTGCTGCATGCATCGCTTCAACCCCCTTTCATCCCTCTACTGCGCTGTCAATGGATTATACACGGCCTCACACGTTTCCTATCTATCTTAGCACCAAGTTTTACTTACCTGCATGCAAATCATCATTAACCCTATCCCTAGTTATGCTTGGCTGTTCTCCTTCTCGTTTTAAACCCTACTTAAACTAGCCTTTGCCTTCCCATGCTTTTCCTCCCACTTCATCAACTCGATTCGTCTTCCAGTTTCCTCGGCTTCTCCTTTCATCACTCCACAGATTTTTACGTTTCCACTCAAAAGTTTCCACTTTTCCCCTTGTTTGTATCTTCCCAATGGCCGGCGTTCCACCTCCGCCACCGGTCGATGACCTCGCTTACACTGTGCGCAGCTTACTCTTACAGCTGCTGAGGAAGAGCCCGTTCAGGTGGATGATCTCCTTCAAGCACCGACAGAAGGTCTGACTCAATGTTGTTTTCTGGGCAAGATGATGATGTCTCGGCATGTTGACATCAAAGTTCTGGAAAAGACTCTGGCTAAGGCATGGCGATGTGAATATACGCTCCGGGTTCGTCAACTGGAGGACGGACTGCTTGTTTCGGTTGCCAGATGAGGGTTTTGTTGCCTCCATCTTATCCCGTGGCCCATGGACTCATGATGGGGGTCTCCTGGTGCTTTCTGAAGTGGATCGTGCTACTGCACCCCGGGACCATGCTTTTAGGTGGGTTCCTTTCTGGGTACATGTTCATGATGTGCCATTTCAATTCATGCATCATCTGTTTGCTAAGAGGATTGGAAACCAGATTGGTATTTTCTTGGACTATGCGGAATTTGATCGACGTCGGGCTGGGTCTTACATGCGTATTAAGGTTAACTTGGATGTCACACGCCCTATCCTGCGGTTTACCTCTGTTCTTGCTGATGGACGAACCTATACTTTGCCACTCACCTATGAGAAGTTGCCTAATATTTGTTTTCTGTGTGGCCTCTTCACTCATCTCCTGAGGGACTGCCCCTATCGCACCGACGCATCCCAGGAGGAATTAAACTATGGGGTTTGGTTGAAGGCCGGAACGGCTGGTGGGGCCAGGCCAAGCTATGATGCTAGAACTGATTCTTCTGTCCGACCACGTCTTTCTTCTCCACCACCCCGCCCTGGCATCATACCAGTTGAGGAAGAGGCTGTTGATGAAGCTGTTGCGGCTGCCCAAGGCCATGCAGATTCTGGTGTACAGGCTGTTGCACATGCGCAAGGAGGTGAAGTTCATGTGCTGGTAGATATCAATGAAGAGCCAATGTTAGAGGAGGGAGAGATCATCCACTCACCCACGGTTTCTGAAGGCCGCAAGCGCAAACTGATTCAGGTTCAGTGTTCATCTTCTGACTCAGAGCTGAGGGAGGTCCAGTCTGGCGATGAGGTGTCCAAGCGTGGCAAAAGTGCGACAGGAGTTCCAACTGCAATGGCGATGCTGGGGGAGACCCAGTATCGCCCAATATAATGTCGATCTTGGTGGCGAATTGCAGAGGTTTAGGTGCACCTGCTGCCATTCGCTGGATCAAAAGTGTGATTCATCAACAAGCACCGGGTTTTGTGTTTTTAACTGAAACCAAACTGTCATCTTTTGAACTTAGGACTTTTGCGCGCTCTTATCCACATTATTACTGGGTGGGGGGAGACAGTGAAGGTAGGAGGGCGGGTGTAGCGTTGTTTTGGTCAGTTTCTTTTGATGTTTCGGTTTTTAGTGTTTCAAGTCATCATGTCGATGTTGTTGTTGGTTCTCAAGGGGGGTTTCAGTGGAGGTTTACGGGTCTGTACGGTTGGTCTGATTTTGGTGATAAATGGAAAACATGGGCTTTACTTCGGTATCTTAAAACTCAATGGCACGGGCCATGGGTTGTGGGAGGTGATTTCAATGAGGTCTTATATTTCCATGAACATCGAGGTAGAGGTAGACGGTATGCTGCTCATATGCATGCGTTTCGTAGTTGCTTAACCGACTGTGATCTCCAAGACTTGGGCTTTAGGGGCTCTGCATTCACTTTCTCTAACAAGAGCAGAGACAATCGCCCAACCCATAGTCGTCTGGATCGGTTTGTCTGTAATTCTGCATGGTTAACTTCATTTCCGCAGGCAACAAATTTCCATCTTTCCTGGGGTCACTCAGATCACAAGCCCCTTAAGTTAGTTCTACATCCAATGCGACATCAGGGACATAAACCTTTTCGGTTTGAAAATTGTTGGGCATCTCACCCACAATGCAAGCAATTGGTCCAATCTGTTTGGGTATCCATGCAATCTGATTATTGTCAAAAGGTGGCAAGGTGTGGCCACACGCTTCGGACTTGGGGACGCAAGCAATTCTGGGTCGAGAAGCATTTATTACATCAAACGCAGGCCGAAATCAATCGAATTGCCTCCGATGTACCAGCCGCATCTCACATCACTCGTTGGAATGAATTGAACCAAATGTATGATTCTCTTTTACTCAGAGAAGAAATGAGATTACAGCAGAGGTCTAGACAGCAGTGGCTACTTGCAGGTGACCGAAATTCGGCTTTCTTTTTTGGGAGATATCGGATGCGTAGTCGATGTAACTACATTGCATCCCTCTCTTCAACTGGCCACCCCCCGCAAACGTCTTGGAATGGCATTGAGCAGGTCGCACGACAGTATTTTGTGGATTTATTCACTTCCACACAACCAGCTCCGGATCCGCATATACAAGCATGTATTGTCAACAGAGTTCCTCAGCATCATTATCAGGCCATGGGACAGCCTTATACTAGGGAGGAGGTCATCAAAGCTTATAATCAGATGCACCCCGGGAAGGCACCGGGGCCTAACGGTATTAATGGAACTTTTTTGCATACTTTCTGGCCTACTATCAGCGAGGATTTTCTGTGCACTTGTCTCACTTTCCTCAATGAGAATATAGTTCCTCCATCACTGAATGATACTCATATTGTGTTAATACCAAAATCACCGGGGGCTACTTCGATTACCAAATACAGGCCAATCTCCTTATGCAACACCATTTACCGAGTTATATCCAAGACTTTGGTTATCGCATCTCAGAGTACTTCCGATATATTTCCCATAATCAAGCTGTTTTGTTCATAACCGTTTAATATCAGATCAGATCCTACTGTCTCATGAAATCTTGCACTCAATGCGCCGATCAACTGCAAAGACCAAGGGCCATTTTGCATACAAAGTCGATATGTCTAAGGCTTTTGACCGTTTGGAGTGGAGTTCCATCTTCGATGTACTTACGTCCATGGGATTCCATTCCGCTTGGATCACATTGGTGCGCCAGTGTATTACCACAGTCTGCACTGCTATTATGATCAATGGGTATCCAGGACAGTTTTTTCATCCTCAGCGTGGTCTAAGGCAAGGCGACCCTTTATCTCCTTTGTTGTTTATCATCTGTATGGAGGCGCTAACTTCAGTTCTTAATCTAGCCACTGAGGTTGGTCTGTTTCGTCCTTTCCGTCTCAGGGGGCTTGATTCTCCAATCTCTAATCTCTTGTTTGCTGATGATATTGTTCTTTTTGGCGAGGCAACGACATCCAATGTCGAAGCTTTATTGGATGTATTAGATGATTTCAGCGTTGCTTCTGGTCAGTGTATAAACCCCGACAAGTCTGCGGTAATGTTCTCGGCTGGGTTGAATCGACAGTTGAAGACAACTCTTGCTGTAGCATTACAAGCACACCTTCGGCAGGATTTAGGAGTTTATCTGGGCTTTCCCAGTACAGTTGGTAAAAACAGGTCTTCAGTTTTCAGCTATATTAAGGATCGGGTAGCAAAACGAATTCAAAGTTGGCCTCGTAAGACCTCTCAAGCTGGCAGAACCTTGTTGGTTCAAGCGGTCTTGCAAGCCATACCTTCTTATGCTATGTCTATCATCAAGCTTCCAAGCTCCCTTCTTAAGCAAATTCAGCAAATGATTAACCAGTTCTGGTGGGGAGGAACAAAAGATTCTCATACGATTCATTGGACAAAATGGTCTAGTCTGTGTCAACATCGTCGCGGGGGGTTTAGGATTCCGGGACTTGCGTTGCTTTAATCAAGCGCTTTTAGCTAAGCAGCTGTGGAGGATTTTAACAGAACCAACCTCTCTCCTTTCCCGGTTTTATCATGCTAAGTATCTGCAGGGTGGTAATTGTTTTCAGGTCTTGCCGACTACAACAGCCAGTCCTATATGGCGGGCACTCCTACAGGTTAGACCTCTGTTGGAATTGGGTGGCCGCCGGGCCATTGTCACAGGAGCTCAAACTAAGATCACGGACAGGTGGCTCAAGACTAAAGAGGGCGGTAAGCTTTTTCCTTGGTCTCTTCCTCCTCAGGTGCACCGGTATGCGTCTGTAGCCACTTTGATAACGGCTGACAATAGATGGAATTAGGACCTGCTAGCCTTATGGTGTGAGACTGATATTCAGCACATTGTTGCAACCCCAATTGTCTCGCCATCAGCTCAGATGCCAGCCTCTGATTTTTGGTATTGGGGTCTTACTAAATCAGGAACATACACTGTTCATCGGCATACTACGCAGCTTTAGCATTAAAACGTGCGGCCTTGCCATCGTCCTCGACTCAAGAGTTCAAAGCCAAGGTTTATAGGAAAGTTTGGGCATTGCCCGTTCCCCCTCGGGTTCGGTTGTTTGCATGGAAGTTTCTTACGTCCACAATTGCATGCAAAACCGCTATCAAAGACAGGATTCGCCGGGATATCCCTACCTCTTGCAGTTTATGTGATTCCAATGAAACTATGTTACATGTTTTCCACGCATGCCCAACGGTGCGTCCTCTCTGGACACAGTTTGACTATTCCTTACCATCTCACATTACAACTGATCACGGGCTGAAGAATTGGTTCTTTCAATTTATCTTGGGGGAATCAGTACAGCAAGTCACACGCTATGTGTGTTTCTTTTGGGAGTTATGGTACGCAAGATGTCAGGTTTCTCATGGCCAAGTCAAGTGCTTCGAGCAGGGTTGGTGTCAAGCAACAAGTTTTCTCCAGCAGGCAATGGGAATGGACCATGCATCCTCGCATGCATTAGAGCAACATCGTCAGGCCCATCCTCTGTGGGCAGAATTTTACACAGATGCTAGCATGGATGCTTATAAGCGGGTGGGACTGCATGGGTGGGTCTCATGAATACAAGTCTGATTTCTGCAGGGGGTTTTGGGTTTAGAGCAGACATGACGATTACGGATGCGGAGGCCAAAGCAATTGAGGAATCATTGAAAGCTGCAAGAGCTGTGGGTGTGACATCGTTGCGCCTTCTAACGGACTGTAAAGCCTTAGTACAGTACATGCAGTGCGGCATTAACACTACTCTGCTGTCCTCCACTACCACCATTTTAGATCGTATCTTGGCAGCGTTAGGCGTATTCCATGATGTTTCTTGGTTTTATATCTCTAGGGACGCCAATCTGTTAGCGCATAATTTAGCTAACCATGCCCGGGCATCGCAGTTGACAGGTTCATGGACTCCGGACTACTCAAACTAATTTCTTAATACAATAGTTCTTTCTTTAAAAAAAAAAAAGAATCCAAATACGAATATGTAATATTTTATAGCAATGTCTAATATTAACGTTTCATATTCATCAATCCTTCTCGTCCCCATTCTTCTTTTGCCGACATCTCTTCCTCCTTTCCTCGCGTCGGTTGGAAGCTGCGAACTGAAGAGAGGTGCGAGGAGTGATTTTCAATTCCAGTTCGTTCAACACTCACAGCCGTTACCGTTCCTCCAATCTCCGCCTTAGTGTGGCTACTTCCTGCTCGCACAAGAGCAGTTTAATTGGGTATTGTTAAATTAGTTGAAGGGTTAGGATTGGTTGATGTTTGAATCTGACGGAGATTCTGTCTTATGCCATCATTTGGAGCTTGAACCCGAAACTCATTATGCTGGGTAAATCTTTTTTCTGTTTTCACCCTGTCTAAAGCGCGGTTTCTTTTGTCATATCAGCACTGTTTGACCCTTGAATTTAGATGGCCATTCTGAGTTTTGTTCAACGAAACAAGTTGATCGATTTGCCGGTTTTTGGCTGCTATTACTAACGTAGTAGAACCTCATTTTGCTATACAACTGAGATCAAATTTTGTGTTGGGGCTCTTATGTTTAACGATATAATATGTTTCACATTTGCTGTTGTTTATTTAAGTGGGAGAATCATGTGCCTTTTGGTCCAGGTGGACAGGATTTTAAAGCATTCTCCATATGAATATCTTTTGGGTTTAGTTTTCCACACCCCAATATGCATGGTTCTCACTATACTTCCTCTTCCATTTTGCCTTACTAGGTGGCATACCAATTCTGCAAACCGTGTGCTTTTCTGTTAGGACGTAGCTCACATAAAAATAGTGCTTGACAGGAGCTGCGTTTTGTAATTTCAAGAAAATATTTAAATTCTGGGAGCTATTGAATTCGTGAAATACAATGAGATGATGGACAATTTCTTCTCATTTTCTTTATTAATTTGTTAGTATCTCTGTATTTGGCAGTCTTTAAACTCTATGATAACGGTCGATGATACAACCCCAGGGAAAGGGTGGGTTTTGCGGAGTTATCTGGCTATCTCTTACCACCCTTTTCTTAATTCGAACCCTATGTGCTCATACTTCTCTTCATTTCTCTGCTTAATGACAGTCCTACAAGGGTGGAAAATCCATCCATACTGATAGAAACAAGTAGAGAAAGAAGGATCTTATGTTTGTGAGGACAATGGAGGAGATTTGAACCACATGACTGTTACATCAACAATTGTAATTGTTTTTCTTCAGCTGTAGGTAATGTACGTAATCAAGGTGAACCTGATAGAGTTGTTTCCTCGTTCTTTCTACTCAGCCCATCATTGTGCAGTTGAAAGTCTCTGGAAGCATGAAGGCGAAGGTGCACAACAAGAAGAAAAGGAATAATGGGAAAAAGGATAAAGACACAAAGCGTGTAATTTCAAAGTATTTTGAAAACATGGAGATGGATGAAAAGGATAGTGAGAGGCGTCTGGAGATTAAAGATTTGTACATGCAACTGTTGATCAACAGGAAAAATCGACGAAACATGAAGGATGAAGGTGCAGTAAGCGGGGGAATTGTGGGTACTAATGGGACTATTGATATCCACAGGCTGAATGATAGTTCAAAGTCTGGGGAGCAATCGGTTACTGAGAAGCAATCGGTTACTGAGTCAGAGACCCTCAACTGCACTGCTGTGACAACTTTCGAAAGAACATCTCCATACTTGGTGAAACATAAAACTTCTCCATACTTTGCGAAGCCTAATGTTGATTGTTGTGGGACTGTTCAATGCGAGGAAAACTTGTTTGTAGACAATAGTTTCCCTCATTCTGTGAAACGTAAAACTTCTCCATACTTTGCAAAGCCTGACGTTGATAGTGGTGGGACATTTGAACACATGGAAAAGAGGTCCGCAGACTATAGTTCTCCATACTTTGTGAAACGTAAAACTTCTCCATACTTTGCGAAGCCTGAAGTTGACTGTGGTG
This sequence comes from Limonium bicolor, assembly GCA_023374045.1. NCBI lineage: Eukaryota > Viridiplantae > Streptophyta > Magnoliopsida > Caryophyllales > Plumbaginaceae > Limonium > Limonium bicolor. The sequence goes on from CM041776.1 coordinate 114,325,592, forward strand.
GGACTATTGAGCACATGGAAAAGAGGCCTGCAGATAATAGTTCTCTATACTTTGTGAAACGTAAAATCTCTCCATACTTTGCAAAGCCTGAAGTTGATTGTAGCGGGACTGTTGAAAGTATGGAAAAGAAGTCTGCAGATAATTTCTCTATACTTTGTGAAACGTAAAATCTCTCCATACTTTGCAAAGTCTGAAGTTGATTGTAGCGGGACTGTTGAAAGTATGGAAAAGACGTTTGCTGACATTAGCTCTCCATACTTTGAGAAATGTAAAACTTCTCCATACTTTGCGAAGCCTGAACTTGATTGTAGTGGGACTGTTGAATGCAAGGAGAAGAGGTTTGCAGACGATAGCTCATCAACTTGCCACAACGCTGATTGTTCCAAGTATGCAGAACTAAAAGAAATGAAAGCGTACAAAGGTCTGATGGGAGAAAATAGTACATTGGCAAATGGGTTAATGAAGAAAAGGGTCAAAAATGGTATTGAGTTTTTCAAAGCTCGGACTAGGGCATCTGAGAGAGAATGCGTAAAAGGGAAAGAGAAGCATAGACAAGGGTATTTAAAAGAGAGGCACACACAAGCAAATGTAACCACCAAATTCCTCACTGCTGATGAGAGAGATCCGAGGCTTATAAGAGAGTTTCTGCTGACAACAAATGGCAGCCACCTCGGTCTAGACATAACCTCCTACAAGAGGATTATGCAAACACCCTTGGAAGGTGCTTGTTATATGCATACTTTTGAATAGAACAAGTGGAGCCCAGGTGTGTTTATCATCTTGAAATTGGCTCACGACTTTCTTTGTGTGGCTATCCAGATAAGATCATGATTGATGCTTATCTCATTTTCTCATCCTAATGGTTTGTCTTTGGTCTTTAATCACAATATAGAAGATCTTAGAAGTTGTGGAACTAGTCTCAATATTTTATCACATCTAGACTTCTCTTGCGTATTTTAAGGAGTGCGATCTTCTGTTGATAATTTCTCACAATTCTGTTGCAAACTAAATATCTTAGGATTGCTCATTTAATATTATCCCATTTGACCTCTTCTTATATTGTAGGTCCAACAAGTTCTACCGAATTTCTTTGCCCTGTGTCCGGACGCAAAAACAACTATGTGCCTTGAGACTGAGAAGATTACTGAAGTGATACAGACACTAGGGTACCAGAGAACAAGGGCTGAAAAAATTCAGAGATTTTCAGCGGAGTATCTATTAACTGACTGGACCCATGTCACACAGTTGCATGGGGTTGGGAAGTAATGTTGTTCATCCCAATTTGGTTGTTCAGCTTTAGTGAAAGATCTTGACAAGAGGGATTGTTTTTTATTTTTTTTTATTTTTATGAACTCATTACATGATTAATATTGTTTGGTTTAATGTTTTCTTCATGAATAGGTATGCTGCTGACGCTTATGCCATATTTTGCACTGGCAAGTGGCGGGAGTGAGACCTGATGATCATATGCTGAATCGGTATTGGGCTTTCCTGTTAGTGTGGGCGTATTGTAATCAGGGGTAATATATTATTGTCACGCTGAAGATTGTACATTTTTAAGTGTTACTCTAGCAGGTGCTGGAGTCTGTCTTATGTAGATGCCACTCCCGAGTCTTGCCACATTTTTGTAAGTATATGCGTAATGTATATAAATGCCGTTTTGAACTTATTTATGGTTGTTGGGGTTTGCACCGAAATGGGGTTGAGGAGTGAAAAATAGGAGATTGCTTCAACATCTTATGTGAAGCACGCATCTTGTGCAAGTTGCAACAGTTTGGAATTAACCATTGGTGGTCTACTGTCGTGCTGTTGGAATTTGGAAATATGACTGTTATGATTCGGTTGCTGGAGTTGGTTTTGTAGATTGCAAATTTATAGCTAGACCTATATATGGCTCAGGCTCTGGTGATTTATTGTTTGCTCCCAACATAGTTGTTCCCCAGTTAGTCTGACAATTTAAGTCCGTTGCTCTAGGTACAAAAGCCTGTGTTTAAGTTGATGGAGTTGCTTAGAAAGACATCAATATTTTTTATACAGAATTGTCACCTAAAGCATTTCTCTCAGCGGCCGAGCAGTAACATGTATATATTCTCACATCATTGATTCGTTCAATTTTTCAATTGAGTTGGAACTTGTAATTCTTCTCTCTAATTTTCCAGATTTATTCCTAAATTAGTTCTCTCTAGTTTTCCAGATTTATTCCTGAAGTACTTTTTTATTCACCTTCATCATTATGTTGTATTGATCTACCCATTTAGGTTGATTGAGTGTCTTTGTTAAGAGGAGTTTGTCTGTTTAACCTTAGTGTGATAATTTTATTTTACTATTTTGAAGTCATTCTGTATAGATTGTAATCTCACTATTTTTAATTTATTCCTATAGTTTTGGTCGCTATTTTTACTACACTATCACAAATTTTTAGTGAGTTTTACAGCTTCATCAGCCTACCCCTCACCAATCAGAGAGATAATAAAATCTCATCAGATCTTCGGTATGATAAAAAAACATATGCAATCGTTAATTGTTACATGAGATCATGGCAAATCGATCCCGATTTGTATTTTGTCAATTGTCATACTTTTAAGTGAGTACATATATATTACATGGGTATGTACGTAGTAGTTGGCCCTATTAATTACATGATCGATCAATCGACCTAGCTAGCTATAAATGGAGGAAGGTGAGTGAGTGTGTGCACATATATATATGGAGATCTATGTATATATTTAGTGCATGTACTCATGACTCCCTCTATCTATCCATCTATGCATGCAGTATATCCATGATCAGAGTGGATAATTTGGTTGAAGAAATTAAATGACCAAACGTAAGAGTTGGTTGCGGTTGATGTACAAAAAATAAATAAATAGCAAAATACAAAAGAAGAGATGGTTGTTAAATGCGCACCAATTTCTGATAAACACATGTGATGACAACCATTAATGTTTGTGTAGTTTAATCAATCCAAAAAAACACTTGAAAAATCCATATCATCAATATCACATGTGTGTGTACGGTATTGACCCATTCGGTCATTACCACCTTCTTCATGCTGAATTGTTATATATATAGTCAGGAGTTGCTGACAACATGAATAAAATATATGCCCAAATGGTTAACAAGTGATTCTTAATCTACTACTCCCTCCGTTAATTAATATCTGTCATTTTAGGGTGAGATTCTTGTTCAACAATATCTGTCATTCTAACTTTTTGATATATTTTTTTCCATTTCTAACCCTACTATTCAACACAAAAATAAATATTACTCCCTCCTATTCTAAATATAAGTCGTTTTAGGCTTTAGAATTATGTTCAAATTATAAGTCATTTTAGACTTTTTGTATCTATCTTTCTACTTTTATCCTTTCTACTTTTTTTAATTATTATTATCATTGCACTCTACTTTTTATCTTACCAATAAAGTATACTTACTTTTTTTATTTTCCCAATACAAAAAGCAAGGATATGCAAGTCTTTTTAAACTCTTTCTTAAAAATAGTGAAAAAGTCTAGAACGACTTATAATTAGAACAGAAGGGAGTATTTAGATAGAAAAGTAAAAAGTAGGGGTACATGCGTCTTTTTTCTACTTTTTTTAATAAGTGTGCAAGTTTCTAAAACGACAGATATTGTTGAACGGAAGGAGTATTACACGAGTCTTTGTTCCGTAATATATATTTGACGTTTTAGCTCATGTGCGAAGGGTTATAAAATTGCCCCTGATCATCATGGTCGTTGGTGCATATTGTTGCTTGCCTATCTTAATTAATTCTAGATACTCAGAGCGGTCGAGACGTTCAATTATTTCAATATGTATGTTTGTCTTGAATACACTCGTATATTGAGCCATTAATAACATCATATACATTTGCATGAAGATTGGAATGGGAGGTCAAGTAGCCAAGAAAAGGGGGGAATTAAGAGCATTTAAGGGGAGCTGAGAAGAGAAGAGAGAGCAGCGGCTTGAGAGGTTGGGTCACGACATTCAAAGATGCATGGCAATATTAATGAAAAGGCAGGTAGCTAGCTGCCGTAGTAATACTACATACTACGTACGTACTGTTACTGCTCCTGCATCCTTCTGCTCCTCTTCTCTTCTATTCATATATAAACACACACTCAGGCTCAGTACTACCACAACAACTGGACATTTTATTTAATATAGTTTGATTCTCTTCATTGATATTATTCCAACTTTTGTACCTATCTCTTTCTGCTCTTTTCTCCTTTCAGTTTTAACATTAAAAGCGCTAATTCCCAAACTCAAAAGTAAAGTAATATGAGTTTTACAATAAAAATGAAACTCGATTTTCTCGATTTACAAGGTCCATCTTACCGCTCGACATTGAGTAAAAAACTTAATAGTATAATTATGATTATATATAGGATATATAGATATATATTCAAAGTTCTAAGTTTAGTATTGTTTAACAATTTTTTTCGAAAATCTAAAATCTAAATAAATAATCAGATTAGCGAGTGTATAGACGTAAACATAACCTCAGAGGTAATAATCATTTTCCAGTGAAGGGATAAAGGGGGTGGAGGGACAGACCCCCAACAACCGTAGTGCTAAAGATAATCTCAATTCAATTTCAATCAATGATAGTTTGGTCGTTCAGATGATGAATTGACAGAAGATCACTCAGAAATATCCCAATTACTTTAGCTCCAAGAAACATGTACCGGTGCAAGAAATGACTATTTGAAAAGAGGCCTCAGAAATTCGGGGTAATAGTTTAAAAAATAAAGTAAAAATGTGAGGTGTAAATAAAATAGAGGAGGGAGATTAAGAACTATGAGAGAGGGTATTTCCATAAAATTTTTTAAGAACTTAAATATGGGTCCCGTAACAATTACTATTATAATCATAATCTCCACATATATGAAAGAGAGACAAATTAAAATTAATAGATGAGTTCTCTTAAAAATTAGATGTGTTTCTTAAAATGAAACGGAAGAAAGAGACATATGAGAGAGAATGTTAAGAACTCATTTTTAAGTTTTTCAATAATCCTGCTCTAGAAATTCGAGCTAATTAGGATGAGTGTAACTCCCAATTAATTCACGTACGCGTCTGATCGTACCATTAAACCAAATTTATAGTTAAATAAAAGTTTTGTTAGCATCAAGCAGCTTAATTTAAGTTGAAACTATAGAAAATTAAGTGCAAGGCTTATAGTAATATCTCATATTTTCTTGCTTTTTTTTATATGTATGATCCTCGAGCCTACGTCGCGCCATAATTAATAGGTGATCCTATACGTGTCCTAACAAGATAGGAATGTTTTTATTTACTCAAGTTTTGAACTTAGAAGAGGTATTAAACTACTTAAAGCATAGAGCTAATATGACGCTACAAGGATTAACATCTAAGTAAACTAATACACTTTCAAAAGGAGTAGACAAAGCATACATCAGATTTCTGTTTCACTTCCATCTATTACCCTTTGAAGAGTTTTCTGATTTTCTTCTTTTCTAACTTGGATCAACCACCTTCTTAAAGTCTTTCTCATACGTCCACTTCATCCCATAACTAACAGCTTCAGCTTCATCATTCTGATATAAACACTAGTTATGCATGAGTTTGTTGAAGATCATGATTGATTCTCCTAATTCTTCTTTCCTGTTTCTCTACGTACCAACCAAAATTCTTGTTTTCCTTTAATATATATAGTTTCTTTTAAATTAGAGGCGAGTGAGCGAGAATTAGAACTTTTAATTTAAATAAATATCTTTAACAATGCTATTGAATCGTCAAGGAACGGAGAGCCATATATAGCTTTCGAGCTGACGAGGACAGGGAGCTTTCCAAGATTGTGCGATATATTATTTTTTGGTAGTATTTTCGTAAGTGAATTAATTACAAGTAGTAGTTGTTGTTGTTTCGAGTACTGACAGTTATAAAGGACATAGTTTCTCGTCCCTCAAAATTTAAAGATCTACCATGGATTAATGTAGCTAGCTAGCTATACAGGGCATTGAATTCAAGCAAGCCCTCCTTCAACTGTTCCCCAGACTCCATTAAATTGAATCAACGAATTCACTCATCGTCTTCACCATAGCTGGGTTGGTTTTTTTTTTTTTTTTTGAAAAACATTCCTGCGTATTCTCATTAACAAAAGAAACCAATTACATACTCAGCTCCCTATCCATACGACAGGCACTAATAATGCTATAGGGAATAAGATCCCTTTCCCACACTTTCAAACCTGTGAGAGAGTCGTTGTACACTCTAGCGGCTAGCATACTAGGGAAATTAAAGTAGTCATTTAATTACACACATGACTACTCGTATTACACAAATTTTTGAACTTGAGTCTTTATGCCTTGATCTCCAATATATGATCGTTTTCAGCCCCAAAAACCATCTTGAGGTGTTCTTCCTTCATATTATCAAAGCAGATGCAATGGTTACCTCCTAAACTAGTAAGTTCCACTCCATTACAAGCTGCTTTGATAATAGCAATTTGCACTTTACAAGTGCTTAACATCTTCTTGTTGAAAGCTAAAATTGAAGTACCTTCCGTATTCCTCAAAAGTCCACCAATCTGATGTGGGTGGTTCCTCTTTGTGAAGACATTCAGAGAGACGGAGATGAAACCTGGGGGCGGTGGATTCCATTTGACACCTTCTCTTGCTACATGAGAATGCATATTGGCAGCAGCTTTAAGCCTCAATATATGCAATATTTTTCTCAATCACATTCCACCAAGCTAGAGATGAGTCATGTTTACATCTATTTCTAGCATCATAAATCACCCACATGAGATTTATAACAGAGGAAGCTTATACTTCCCCCACCCTCTTGCTTGGTCAACGAACCAATCAACAATGGCAGCACCCTCAATACTTGGAACATTCTGAAGGTTGATACTAAGACCCCAAATATCAGAGACCGCACAACACTTGAAAAAGCAATGTGCAGGAGTATCTCTATCCCCACAAAAGAAACAAGTGGTAGCTCCTCCAATTCTGTTACCTATGTTACCTTGACAAGGAGTAATTCCTTTCAAGAATTTCCAAAAAACCAATCTAGCTCGAGGCGGGCTGAAATCTTTGTCAATTTTGTTCCTAAAGAGAGAAAAACAGTTAGGCAAAGACGATTGACCGTCTTCCTTTCCTTTCTGAATCAAATTGAAACCAGATTTTACAGAATACTTTTTATCTCTTGTGAGGTCCCACACCCAATGGTCATTTTGAGAGGAGTTTATAGGCAGGGAGGCAATGAAGTTGCTTTCTGTGGAGCTAAGAACTTGTTGGAGTTTCTGAATGTTCCAACAGTTGTGACTTGGATTGATGAATTGAGAGACCAACTTGGAAGGAGAAGAGGAAGGAGGTTTTGGCGAGGTAATATGAGAAGCTCCAGGCCTTGGCACCCAAGGAAAATTCCAAAACAAAGTAGAAAACCCACTTCCTACTTGCTTCCTAATACCAAGTTTTAAGAGACTGATGTTTGGGAGCAAGGATTTCCAAATCTGGCTAGCCTTCGAGGGAAGCTTCGCTTCAGTTACACACCCATTTGGGAAATAGAGGGCTTTAAGAGATCTAGACATGAGAGATTCCGGAGAGGAAATGATTCTCCATAGCTGTTTAGTGAGCAAAGCTTTATTGAAATCCTCTACACTCCTGAAGCCCAACCCACCATCGTCCGGTTTACTACAGACGTTACTCCACTTCAACCAAAACATGGGCTTAGAACTTTTGTTCCCGCCCCACCAGAACCCTGCTATGATAGAGTTAATTTTAGCAACAACCGTCTTGGGGAGAAGAAAGAGAGCCATAGAATAGCAGGGGATGGCTTGCAGGACACTGCTCACCAAAATTGTCCTAGCCACTTGAGACATAGGAGAACTCCAAGAGGCAACTCTTTTCTGAATCGTATTGATAATATATTCGAAAACTTGAGATTTGTTCCTTCCTATCTTCAAAGGAAGCCCAAGGTACTTTGAGAAACCAGACACTTCTGTCACCCCCAGAGCATTGGAGATACTGAGTTTATGAGGGCCTGCCAACCTCTTACTGAAAACTATCTCTGATTTGTCAAGGTTAATATGGTGACCAGAGGCTTTTAGGAACTTCTGAAGAGTAGTTTGGAGGAAGGTTGCATTATCAACCGAAGCACACCCAAAGAATATTACATCATCAGCAAAAGCTAGATGAGAAATAGAAGGACTATCAAACTTCATTTTGATACCTTTAAAATCACCCGCAAGGTCAGCTTTATTCAGGTAACTAGATAAAGCTTCTTGTACCAAAATGAACAGGAAAAGGGAAAGGGGATCACCTTGTCTAATGCCCCTGTTTGCTTGAAAAATTGACCTGGAGAACCATTAATGATAATTGCACATCTAGCAGAAGAAATACAGTTCATGACTGGAGTCACCCAGTTTGAAGGGAACCCCATGGCAGTGAGGATTCTGAATATAAACCCCCACTCTAGCCTGTCATAGGCCTTGCTGAGGTCTGTTTTTAGAGCAAAAAAACCTTTTTTTTTTGCTAAGCTTCTGTCTAAATAATGATGGAGCTCACCAGCCAGGATGATGTTGTCTGAAATCAACCTACCCTTGACAAAACCCGATTGATTTTCAGAGATGAGAGAAGGAAGCAAGGACTGAATTCTTGTGGCTAAAATTTTGGAGATGATTTTATAGGTGAAATTGCAAAGAGCAATGGGTCTGAAATTTTCAATACTGACAACTCCTTTTATTTTGGGGATCAAGGCTATGAAGTAGTCATTTAAGTGCTCAGGAAGGTGTTCACCTCTTAACACATCAAGGACCGTGGATGTAATATGAGAGCCCACAATATTCCAGTACGTTTTAAAGAACTTACCATTAAAACCATTAGGACCAGGGGACTTATCAGAGCCCAGGAGCTTAACAGCTTCAAAAACTTCCTGACCTGAGTAAGGAGCACTGAGATCCAAAATGGAGGAGGGAGAGAGCTTGTTCCTCACTGCCTTCTCAAAACACCTATCCCTAGAGGGATTAGACGAAGAGAACAGATCCTGATAATACCTTCTGGAAATATTCTCAATTTGATCCCAACCATAACACATCTCTCCAGTCTCATTCTTAAGACCAAAGATGTCATTAGTCTTCTTAGCATAAGAGGCTTTAGCATGAAAGAATTTTGAGTTCCTATCACCTTCTTTGAGCCAAGAGACTCTTGGCCTTTGTTGCCACCAGATTTCTTCTTTCATTGCTAGTAACTCAATTTCAAACATGAGTCTCTTTCTGTTATTATCTACACCCACAAAAAAGGAGCTTTCGAAAATTCAGCTAGCTCTTTCCTTTTAACAGAAATCTTCCACTTGATCTTCTTAATTGACCATCCTTTCCACTAAGATAACTTCCTGGCACATTCATCAAACTTCTGCCCCAGGTTCAGATAATTCTTACCCCATACTTCTTGGACTATAGACTTACACTTTTCCTCCACACACCACCCATTTTCAAATCTGAAGATCCTCACAAGAGCTTTGTGGTTACTGAAAAATCTGATAAGAATTGGACAGTGATCCGAATTCTCACGAGGAAGATGCTCAACTGAGAGATTAGGGAAGACCTCCATCCCAAGAGGGCAGCTGAAAACTCTATCCAATCTACTTATAGAGTTTTTAGCATCCAATTGACAGTTGGTATACGTCCCATTCAATTTCACCACTGATGTGATATCGATTGGTGAGTGGCCTTGAGGTGTATATGAAAGATGACGAGCGATACAAATAAGGGTTCTAAATTACACTACTCTACTGAAAGAGTTTCCAAGCCAATTCATGTGTGTTTCCCATCATTTTTTTTTGAAAGGAAGTTGTTACGTACTTTATATATATGCAAAAGGGGCTACACCTTCTAGCCTATTACAACGTTTTGGAGCATAAGAGTTTAGCATCTCGACTTCAAGCATACAAGCTTGGATAATACTAGGAGGAGCATTAGAACCATTCCAAGTTTTCCAATCAAAATACATGTTTGTGCATCTACTAACTTGATCAGCCAGAAAATTAGTAAGATACATATTACATACTCGCACGGTAATTGACAAGTTACAAAATTCATCAGTAATCTTGTAGGTGTGTAGACTCTCTTCTTCAGGTCTGTAATGATTTTGTTGTAACCTTTCCAACACTTTGAAGTTGTTGACAAGCACCATAGTATTCACCTTTCTGCCCAAGTTGTTTAGGTATTGCAACCTGAACTTAATAGCCTCCAATTCAGCCACTTCATCTGCAACACAACTCCTTGATTTCCTGTTAAAAGCAAGTTCCAAGTTACCAGAGTGATGTACAATAATTCCATTCAATGACATATTTGAGCCTAGTCTTCTTTTATAGCAAGTAGAGATCATGAACTCTTCATAGAAAGAGGAGTTTGTCTCCTGGGTAATCTGTAAGGGATTATTCGTAGCCATCTTAATCTGATAAGCTTCTGTGAAAGCCAGGTTTGAGTAAGTACATTCCAAAATAGCCATTTCTGGGTTGTGCCTCACTTTGTTCCTAGCATCATAAATAGCCCACATCTGATTGATAACTCTCGCAACTTTCTGTTTGTTCCATTGACCAGAGATAGAGATAATCCAATCTTGAATAGCATTATTTGAGTAATCAGGAATATCATTTAGGTCCACCAAATCTTTCCAAAAGTCTCTCGAAGACCAGCACATAAAAATACTATGTAAATCCGTGTCTCTTTTACCACATAAGAAGCAAGTATCTGTTCCTCCTATTCTCTTAGCAATGTTTGCTAGACAAGGGGTGATTTTATTTAAAAATTTCCAAACAAACAGAAGGGCTCTGGGAGGGGACAAGGACTTGTGGATTTTCTTCTTAAATTCTGAAAAGTGAGTTGAAGGAGAAGAGGAGCCTTCTTGCCTGAGGCTTTCAGACAGTCTTGAGTAGCCAGACTTAACCGTGTAGTTCCCTGAGGTGTTTCCTATCCAGGACCACGAATCTTTTAAAGACAGGTCAAATTTGGTATCAAGAATATCTTTAGAATCAGCAGTGTTGAATAAAGAGTTGATGAGGCCCCTATTCCAGGTATGATTATCTTCATTAATCAACTGATTCACCCACTTGATATTTGGAGTCTAAGAGAGGGTAGGCTTTAGGGACTTTGGGTTATCATTAGAGATCCAGGGTTGGCCCCAAATCATAGTATTTCTACCGTCCCCAATCTCAATTTGGGCACCCAGATTGATAACCTCAATCGCAGCAAGGAGAGAAGACCAGATATGGCTATCCCTAGAGCCTTTAGTAGCATGAAGGATATTTGTGTTTGGAAAATAAAGAGCTTTTAGAGATTGACTAACTAAGGTGTTATCATTAGTCAGAATTCTCCACACTTGCTTGGCTAGCAGGGCAAGGTTAAAGTCAGCAACTGCTTTAAACCCTATTCCACCATATTCAGGGACCGAACACATCTGATTCCACTTTTTCCAGTGAATGGATTTCTTGTTTTCTGATCCTGTCCACCAAAACTGAGAGCAGATAGAATTGATTTTGTCAATGATATTCTTAAGGAGTTTGAACAGGGACATAGTGAAGTTGGGGATAGATTGGAGAACACTCATAGTTAGGACAGATCTGGCAGCTTGGGAAGTGGGTCTATTCCAGCCATGAACTTTCTTCTGCAGAGCCTCTAGCAAGTAGCTAAAAGTCAGTTTTTTGTTTCTGCCCACTTTTAGAGGGAGGCCCAGGTATCTAGAGAAGTGAGATACTTGCTTGATGTTGAGAATAGCAGCGAGGTCATCTTTGGTATCTTGGGGGATTTTGTTACTGAAAACTATTTCTGATTTGAGGAGGTTTATTTCGTGACCAGAGGCTTGGAGAAAACACGAAAGATTTGAGGCTAAGGCTTGAACATTCTGCCTATTTGCTTTGCCATAGAAGATGATGTCATCAGCAAAGGCCAGGTGTGAGATGGCAGGAGCATTCTTAGCCAGACTGATTCCCTCAAAGGAATTATTCATCATGGCATTGTTGAGCATTATGGAAAGAGTCTCTTGGGCTAAGATAAACAGGAAAGGGGAGATAGGATCTCCCTGTCTCACTCCTCTCTCTTGGCAGAAGTGTTTGGTTGGAGAACCATTAATAATAACAGCACCTTTTGCAGAAGTGACACAGTTCATAACAGGCTTTCTCCAACAATCAGGGAAACCCATAGTACTGATGACCTTGTTTAGAAACCTCCAAATGAGTCTATCATATGCTTTACTTAGGTCTATTTTACAGGAAAAATGACCATGAATTCTTGCTTTGGAGTTAGCAATTTTATGGTGGAGTTCTCCTGCCAAAATAGCATTATCAGTGATGAGACGACCTTTGACAAAACCTGATTGGTTTGAAGAAATGATATGGGGCAGGACATCTTGAACACGATTAGCTAGCACTTTTGTAGCTATTTTGTAGACAAAATTACAAAGGGCAATAGGTCTGAATTTTGTGAGGGAAGTAGCACCTTTCTCTTTGGGGATAAGTGCTATGAAGTAGTTGTTGAGGTCAGGAGGAATCGCATGGCCTTGAAGGATGTTCAGCACAGTTGAAATAACTTGGTTACCCACATGGGGCCAATAGGCTTTGAAGAAGTTACCATTGAAACCATCAGGGCCCGGAGATTTGTTTGAGCCTAATTGTTTAGAAGCAACAAGGATTTCTGTATGAGAGTATGGTTTGGACAGCTCGGTAAGACACTCTTGAGGGATGATGTTTTGGATAGCTTCAAGAGGCTTAGACATGTCCATGTCAGGGGGGCTTTGAATAGGTCTTCAAAGAACTTAATACTAATCCTTTCCAAATCAGGCCAGCCAAACTTACTAACTCCATCCTCATTTCAAGGCTAAAGATCTCATTTCTTCTCCTGTTCTGAGTAGCTCTATTATGAAAGTAGGAAGTATTCTTGTCCCCTTCTTTGATCCAGGAATCCCTAGATCTTTGTTTCCATTTAGTTTCTTCTTTGATATGCAAAAGTTCAATCTCAAGCAGAAGTCTGTTTCTATTAGCTCTCATCCAAGGGCTTTGAATCAAAGTAGACACATTCTACAACTCCTCTCTTTTTTTCTGGAGCTTATATTTTATTTTAGGAAAGGACCAGTCATTCCAAGCCAACAGTTTATTTTTGCACAAGAAAATGTTTTCCATCAGATCAGAATCAGAATTTCCCCAGATGTCTTGCACAATAGCTCTACATCTATCTTCTAAAATCCAAACATTCTCAAATCTGAATATTTTTCTTTTTTTGTAGTTTTTGTGGCTACCCAAAAGGTTGACTAGAATTGGGCAATGATCAGAGCATTCTCTAGGAAGATGGAGGACAAAAATAGAGGGAAAGGAGAGGATGAGATCATTACAAGCAAAAGCTCTATCCAGCCTACTCCAAGAGGTGAAAGGGCCATCTTGACAATTAGTGTAGGTATAAGGGAAACAAGCAAAACCCAAATCATTTAACTTGGACTCTAAAATGACCTCCCTAAAAGGGTCCAGAAGATTTTCATTTCTGTACTTACCACCTTTTTTCTCACTATTGTACATTATCTGATTAAAGTCCCCTCCCACTAACCAAGGAATATTGATCTGAGATCTAAGAGATTCCAGTAATTTCCATGAAAATTGTTTTTGATGCCACTTAGGCCAACCATAAAATCCAGTAAAGTTGAAAGTATCCATACCTGGGAGATTAACTGTAGCAGATATGTGGTGATTAGAGGCACTGGAAATTGAAATGGTACAATCCTTAGACCATAGAAGAAGAAGGCCTCCACTCATACCCACGCTACTGATAGCCAAACCTTCAAAATCTTTCCACTTCTTTATAAGACTATCATTTGAGAGGAGAATATTATATATTGATTGACTTAAGATCCATAATACATAGCAATTGATCTTAATGTATAACTTATCTAACAAAATGTCCATAACTCTCTACAATAAAGTTCAACAACTACAAAAGGATTAACTAAAAAAGTCATCAGTAATGATTAGTTTAACCTAACAACCCAACATCAATTAGAAACACCATAATTAAAGAGTCAGCAAACTATTAAAGTTAGAGCGTAAGCAAGATCAATTTAGGGTCATGAGAAACATCCCACTCGGGCTAGACGATTGTTATTGGTTTTTTTTCTTCAGAATATATAGATGCTGATTGGTATGGTAAATGATAAATATTTGAGTCTGCGGTGTAGTGAATGTGTCTCCAAGAAGAGTAAACAAAAGGCTGGGTGGAATATTGGGGTTCCACGTTATATGAGGCTCAAGAAAGATAGAGTAATGGGTAGCAATAAAAGTCATGCTCGTTGAATAAGGAGATTTTTCAAAGGTTAAACGATTGATGGATCTTAGGCCCTAAGGGCATGAAAAATTCAGAATAAGAGCAATCAAGCTATTTAGACGGCAATCGAGTTGAACGACATCACAATCTCTTCGTGAATCAGGCTTGCAAAGTTGCTCTAGCTTTTATCGTCGTGTTTCTATTGGCTTCGAAATTCCAGAGTTCCTCATTTTTCTGAATTATAATTCTTCAAAGTCTTCAATTTGGGATGAAGTTGTGTTTGCAAGAGCAAGAAGTTTCTTCTTTAATTTGGTTACTCTTATATAATCTTGTTCCACGCGCTAGCCTGTTTAGCCTATGCCTTATGATTTAACTTATCATCTTTGCAGTAAATGATAAATATTTTGCTAGATTTGAGTCAAGCTATGAAAATAATGGGTTGAGTTTTTGATATTAGTTAGATTCTTGGTTATGGAGGAGTGGGGAAAGGTATATAATTGGCTCCCAAAATAGAGCTTTCATTAGGGATGTCAATCCGCGGGTCGCGGGTACCCATTTCACCTGGTCACCCGACCCGCTATACCGGGTGAAAAACCCACAAAAAACGGATGAAAAACGGGTGACGGGTGAAACGGGTGCGGGTGCGGGTCGGGTGGGTGTCGGGTGGACATTTTTCACCCATCACCTGACCCATTCACCCGATCCGCTCACCCACATAACTCACGAATATGGAACTTAGATGCTTTGCGCCTCTATTTTCTCTTGTCACTGAAGGTAATTTCACAATCCTAACCGGCGAACATGGAACATACATGCTCTGCGCCTCTATTTTCTCTCTTCACTCATGGTAATTTTGCAACCGTAACTGAAGAACATGTAACATACATGCTCTCTGCAGTTTTTCATTCTCTTATATGAAGTCAATTTTACAAACCTAACCGGCGAACATGGAAATGCTCTGCGCCTCTATTTTCTCTCTACTCACAGTAATTTGCAAACCTAACCGGTAAACAAGGAAAAGGAAAAATAAATGGGTAAACGGGTTCACCCATTTCACCCGCAGGTGACGGGTAAAACGGGTGATGGGTGATGCATAACGGGTGATGGGTCAGGTATGGGTGGAGCGGGTAAAGTCGGGTGACGTGTGTAAGGAGGTTCCTTTCCCTTCATATTACCTCGGTCCCATCCTGCTGGGGTGTGGGTTTTATATGTGTATGGCTATTGTTTTGTAGTCTTATTTGTCATGTTACTTGGTAATGACATTTAGGTTCGCATTTGCTCCGACTATGACATGTAGTGAGTGCCTTTAGTAGAACTTAAATAAACCATGTGTATATTTATAGAGAGAAAGAGTGGTTCGATCGATCAAGTCAAGTGTTTTAAAATATACATGTGGAGAAAAAAAAAAACAAAAAAATCAAAATTTAGAACGAGGTAGCTAGCTAGGTATCGTCATTTATTCCTGACAATATTAATGGAAATGCGTAAGAAGTTGGGTAGAACTTCATATCAAACTGATGATCATTAAATGTTTGGACCAAACGAAGATGATATCTATCTATCTATCTATCTATGTTCGAGAAGACTAGCTAGCTGCTGCTGGTGCAGTGATGAGTACTACTACTACTACATAGTGCAATGACACGTAAGCAACGAAAGTAATTAAATGAGGGGGCCAGCCGGGATTTGTGCATGGATGGAATTCCCGATCGGATCCATCATTGATAAGAGATGAGCGCTAGGGTCATCAGGTGGCTTGAGGAATTCAATTTTCAAGTCAAGCTATATAGAAACTGCATTACTACTACTGTTGTTTAGTTGATGGATCGTGCATTAAATAATTTTTTGAATCTTTGATGAGAGAGTTATGTCATGCATCTACTCTACTACACTAGTAGTAGTTATTTACGGACGTTGGGTAGGTGGATATTGATGAATAGAGAGATCCTGAGCGTTGATTATATTATATACCAGTATATAGCTAGATTAGATGCATGGTGGATCTGCATGCAATGCAATGCAAGAGTATTGAGTACCAATGAGTTGAAGACGAAGAAGATTGAATGAAGAGGATGGTGCGTAAACAATACTACTAACATATATAGTTGGCTGGGCTGGGAGTAGTAGTTGGTTAGAACTTCCACATCAAAGCTTTTAAGGAACTTAAATATGAGCCGTCTGTTGGAGTTAATGAATCTTGTAACCAACACCTATATATCTATATTATAAAACATTTATTATTGTAAAGAGTTCCAGTATTCACATTTATATTTAATTTGTATTCAGAAATATTGATATGTATAAGTAGCTAGTATTTATTACACTGTCTTCACCTCCCAAACCAAACCCACCTTTTACTATAAATCTAGACACCCATTTTACACTCTTTTGATTGATCTGATCAGTGATCACAACAAACATACAGAGAAAGAAAGATATTGCAACAGCAGCAGCAGCTTAGCCATGGTCTACTTCCAAACCCCTCTTCCCCCAAATTCCACCACCCAGCAGTATCCTCACCATCACAGAAAAACCATCTTATTAGATCAAAACCTTGACAAGCAGCAGCAGCAGTCATCATCTACTTCACCATCATCATCTTCATCATCCTCACCCAAGAAGAGAAAGTGGCCTGATCATGACCACATGTCGTCTCTTCATCATCATCAAACTCAATTGAGAACCAACAACAACAAGTCTGATCTGATGACCTCTTCACTGGATCTTCACCTCAATAATAAGAATCCTCCTTATTCTACTATACCATCAGCACTCTCCGACTCCTCTAAGGGCTCATTAAATCTAGCTTTTGATCAGGTACGTACTTAAGTAATTAATCCAGCTGCCGCTTTATTATTACACTATTTAACCAGCTCCACGCCAGCTAGCTGATATATATCATCATTTGTCTGCTTCTTAATTTCCTCCATTGATCCTTGCAGCCAGCAGCGCATCAAGTAGTACATAACTTTTACTATTCCAGCCCTGCAACTAGGTTTCACAGCAACAACAACAACATAACACAGCAAGAAGAAATCCCCAAAACTGCAACCACAACATCATCATCAGCAAACCATATGATCAGCTTAGACTTGGCACTAAACTTACCATCATCATCATCATCTACTCCAAACTCACAAGATGTAATCCAGCTCCTGAAGAGTACTCCTACTCCTAACAAGAAACAAATATCAAAACCTAATCCAAACCGCCGATCAGAACTAACTATCACTGCTGCTGCTGCAGCTACCGACGATAAACATGATCGGGATACCAAATCCATTAATACAGCTGCCCGCTCTACACTTGCTTTGTTCTCTTCATCCCCTGCTTTTGACAAGAGATCAGACCGTAAAGTCATCGACCCACAACAAGAAGAGATGGTAGCGGCGGCATGTATGAGATGTCACATGTTAGTGATGATGTGCAAGTCATCCCCATCATGCCCCAACTGCAAGTTCATGCATCCACCTGATCATACCCTTCCAAGCTTAATGCTCAACCCCACCCTTAGTCTCTCTTGCTAGCTACCTACCTACATATATATAGCAATTAATTACTTCATCTCTCTCTCTCTCTCTATAGATATAAATAAATATGACGGTATGATGATCGATATGCTTATATTAATTAATTAGCTACGAAATTAGCTTCATTTGAAAACTCGATCGAGCCAGAATATGTCAATGTATGTTAGTTAATTAGGTACAATACACATATAATTTAGCAGCATAGCGTTACTAATCTATAATTAAATTTTCAATCCTACTTATGATAGAGATCTTCAATTCTGGATAGCTGCATTCTATACGTTCTGAAATGAACCTACCTACGTACGATTTTATTTATCATCAGAAGAAGTAGCTATCGAGCTAGCTACGGCCATTAATACTCGTACATATGACCAAACTAAGAAGATGAATCTTGTTGAGTCAGAACGGTTAATGTAATACAAAAAATTCACCAGCTTGCTTGGTGGGGTACGTATTGTTCATCAATTACAACTTAGGAGCCTTACTTGAATTGGATAGTAAATAACTATAAAAATGGGCAGTCACTCTATCCATGAATGATGAATCCTGAGTAAAAACATGCAGAATCAGATCAGACAACCCGTGCATTTATTATGCTATACAATTGTATATCTGATTATATTGTAACTAAGAAATTATACACATGAGTAAGCTACTATCTAGCTACCTCTTAAATTGCCATCACCCACGTACGTGCAATGACGCGGATTTATTTATTGAATTCAAATCTCTTAAACAACTCCAACTACACTATCATCTATAAAACCTACACCATCTCGGAGTTCTGCTGGAAGGTGCGTATGATGCATTCTAAACCAAAATTTAGGGTTTTTCATTTACGAGTTTTGGATTACCAATAAGAGCGAGGAGATCATCTCAATAATAAGAAAGGAAGAATTTTGCTTACAATCCCTCTTGGCTACAAGCACATGTAGCTATATTTGGTTATATTTGTAGTTATATAGTGTGTCTAAAGTAAAAGTACATATTTTATAAGGTTATTGTAAAGCTTACGAAGTCAATATATACATCTAATACAATTTCAGTAATATCAGAATTCAATGTATATCTTTATATATACATTCGTACAATTTCATATACTAACCGTACATTTTTATAGAACAAATGTACGTGTATGTAGTCATTTATAGTTACATTAGGATGTAGCCAAGAAACTACTACTAAGGGAAGGGTCATCAAAGATAACAGAATGGACAATATTGGGAGAATTTGATCGAGCTGGAGGAGAACCGGCAAGGAGATCTAGGAGTAAGGGTCACTAGTAGAAAAAAGGTCTATTTCGGCGGTTCCAAATAGCCTATTTCGGCGGTTGTGAACCGCCGAAATGGTGTGCGCCGAAATAGGTATGAGCACCTATCTCCACGGTTGTAACAACAAACCGACAAAATAGGTGGTTGCGAAAACCAAAATCTAACCACGTCTATCTCGGCGGTTGTAAGCTAAGAACTGCCGAGATAGACTCAAGGTTGGTCCCAGTTTCGGTCCCTGGGGCGGTCAATACCAAAAGGCTTTCTGTGATGGAGCGACCTTAGACCATGGTCGGTCCCTGGGTTGGTCCGTTGCTTATTATTTAGCATACACCAATCATTCAACAACATAATTTTCCATCACAAATCAAACTAATATCAAATTCGTTCATCAAACAAAATTTCAACAATTTGCGGAAATCAAATACAAAGTCAATCATAAAAGAGAAAAAATAAGTTAGATTTATTACCGGTTTCTAAAAGAATTGTTTTCCGCCCCGCTTTCAATCTACCGTGCAATGGTTGAGGAGCTTCTTAAGTACTTCTCCGCAGAGGCATAATTACATGTATATAGAAGAGAAACTCAGTAGTTGTGTATGTTCCTTGTTCGTAAATATATGATTGTAACATTATAATGGGCTGAAAAAATGAAGACGTAAGTTGAGTATATTACGTGTTCACAAGTGAACTGTTTTCAGCCTCGTACGAGTTCAATATACAGCAACAGCTTAATGATTACTCCCTACAAAGGCACATGTAATTTCACTCAAACATTTCATCGAACATCTTATGTGCACATGTAATTTCACTTATTTAAAATTGATATATACAGAAATTTTACACACACCACAAATTTAAACATCCACATACACATTTACAATCTAAATATCAACAATCAACACAACAAATACATAATTTAAACCCTAAAAATCGAACTTACCTCTCCTTCTTTGCGAACTGCTGCTGCTGCTGTCGGACAAGTTGAACCTGTGCAGGGGAGACGACGGCGACGACGGGTGACGCGGGCGGAGAAGACGGCGACGGGGGTGAGACGGTGGCCGGCGACAGTGATGGTGGCAGCACGCAATGTCATTGTCATCGTTCGCAACAGAGAGGAGGGGAGAATAGTGAGTACGGTGAGAGAATGCGATGAACTGGGTTCAGGGGTGGTTTTAAAGCACCTATTTCGGCGGTTCTTAGCTAGGAACCGCTAAAATAGGTTCTCGATTATTTTTTAAAAAATAAGAAAGACCGATTCGGCGGTACCTAACTAAGAACCGCCGAAATAGATGATCAAATAAAAAAAGGAAAAATATAAAATACCTATTTCGGCGGTTTATAGTAAGAAACCGCCGAAATAGGTCTTTTTTAATGTTTTTATAATTTATGAGGACCTATTTTGGCGGTTTGTAGTTAGGAACCACCGAAATATGGGCGCTGAAATAGACCATTTTTGATCTAGCGCTTCACCCGTGTCTAACTTATCACTCGTTAATGATTACTCATCACTCATGGATAATTTGATAATTTATAGAATATATATTAGGGTTTGATTATACATTTATAGTAATTTGGGACTAAGTATAGTTCATTAAATTATTTTTGAGTTTGGATGTAATTCATGAAAAAATATAAGGGTGTAATAGTAATTTTGTACAAATTAAAAGGTCAAACTATAAACCGATGATGAATCAGATAATAAACGGGTAAAAGGTTAGGGGTGATTAATTAATATCACCCACCCATTGTTTACCTGTTTATTTCGAGATTTCATCTTTTTATTAGATCGGGTGAATGGGGGTGTAATGATCATCTGTTGGATATTAACATCCGAGATAATAAGCTTAGAAACTTAATTATTTAATTACGACTTTTCTTAAGCAATTATGTGTTTTTTTCTTTTGGAAATAGGCTAATATGCTAAAACAGTGTTACATGCCTAAGATCGAGTCTAAAGATGTTCTCCACACCCATCAGTTGAAGCAAGGAGACAAAACACTTAGAGCTTAACAGAAAGAAACAAAACCTTCATGTTTCACTAGTACAAAAGGTCCTATTTTGGCGGTTGTAAAAGGTCTATTTTGACAGTTCTAGAACTGCTTAAATGAGGACCGCCAAATTAGGGTTGAGACCCTATCTCGGCAGTTATACAACCGCCAAAATAGAGCACCTATGTCGGTGGTTCCTAGCTAACTACCGCCGTCATAGGTCGTTTAAAAAAAACACCTATGGCGGCGGTTCCTAGCTAATAACCGCCGTCATAGGTACTTTTTTCAAAAAGAAAAATTTAGCTGCCTCGTCTTCATTCTCGGGAGCGAGATGCAGCAGTTCCAGTGATGCATCTCTGTCGAGGCGCAAAAGTAAGAGAATGGATAGTGACGCAGAGCATGTATGCCCTTTTTCCTCTTGCAAAATTACTGTAACACCCCTACCGTTAATCTCATCATTAACAACTAATTGTCTCGTTCATCATTACATTCGCAGCTGATCATTCAAACACAATGGGGGGGGTGAAACAATGCCGTTAGCCACCCACGTGACTAACAAGGCCTAACTCAAATACAACATCAGCCTGATGGACCGGAATACCCGAGTACTTAAACAAACACAATAACATTCTCTTTCCAATTCTAAACCGAGTCTTATACAATCCTCAAATCAATATCATACTGAGTCTATTACAATCTCTATGTCGATAACACTTTCGGACTTACCCTACTAATACATATAATTACAATTGTACTTAAATCAGCTACCCATGCTTAACCGGCATCCCTGTCCTAATCTCGAACGGTAAACGTCTCCATCGTACCTGAAAAATAATGGGTGGCCCCAAAGGGGCTCAGCACCTTTGCTGGTATGGTAGTCATGCAACCAGCTACTACCGGGTCACACCCAACTAATTGTCGTCTAAGAATGCGACTGATTTTATTTAAATCATAACATGAAGTGCAATAAACATACATCATGCTCGCATTCACAGCAAGTATTCAACTTGTAACACCCTGGATTTTGCCTTAAAACATAGGTTATTAAATTACAAATCCAACGGTGAAAACGGCTTCGAAAACGGACTCCAAACGAGCCCTTAAAGTGCAAAACAAGCTTGGTCCGAACTTGTGTCCGGACATCGATGTTCGGACACAAGTCGAGAGTTGAAAAGTTTGAAAACCAAAGGCGTCCGAACTTGTGTCCGGACTTCAAAGTTCGGACACAAGTCGAGTTTTAAAGTCCGAAAATTCTTACGCGGTGTGTCCGAACATTGGTCCAAGCTTGCAAGTTCGGACATAAGTCGAGACTTGCAAGTCGACCTCGTCCTCGCATGCTGTCCGAACATTGAAGTTTGGACAGAAGTTCGGACACGACAAAACAGAGAAAACTTCTTAAACTCTCGGGGCCTGTCCGAACATGGATGTCCGGACGGACGTTCGGACAAGTCCTGATATGCATCTTTACAAGCGAAAACAGAACCAAATCAACACCAAAATAAACATAATAACTTAGCAACCAAAGAAGAATCATTGCAACAACTTAGTACCTCAAATGATAACAAAAACACTATCGAAAGATCTCTTATACAGAAAGTGAACCTCCATCATAACCAAAACTTCTTAAAGAACAATACCAGCAAAGCACTTCAACTTAATAGCAGCGGAACAGCAAAATCCAAAAGGCGTTACCGCCACACTCTAACGAAGAGTGCTCAGGCTTTAAACTACTAACCAAATACTAAAACGTTTTCAAAACTTGTAAAACATAACAATTCCAACACATAACTCAACTCGAAATAGTGCGAAGTAATTATCCAGTCATCCTAAGCTATGTGATAGCGTGTCCCAATCCCCAATTCAGCCATGAGTACCTGCGATCATAAAACAACAATAGAAAACGCGAAGGGATCGCGCAAATCAGCAAAACTGAGTAAACATTGCCTCAACTTGTAAAATACATTTTGAAACTCATTTTCCATTTGCAAAACATTAACTCACACCATAACGTTAACCAGTTTCACCAACACCAAACCACCATTAGTAAAACATTTCGGGGGAGAACTTTCCAAGAATCAAATCAATGCTTTACACGGACGACCCCCAAATCGGGTCGCAACAATTAGAATCCCACCTCACTTTACGTTCTTAAGTGTGCACACCCCCCAGAAGGTAACTTATGACCCAAAGGAGTAGATCATTAGAGCTTAACTGCAAGTAATGTCTGCAGGCAAAATAATAAGAATATCCACCGGGTACATAGTACCAATAATTACACGGAGCGCCAATAAGGCACCAACAATATACACGGAGCACCAAGAGGTACCAACAATCCAATAACCAATTCAAAGAAAGTCTCCCAAAACATTTATTCAAACCCTTCCGCAAAACATCTCACCAGAATACACAGGGGAAGATAATTCCCAAACTTCCACAATCTCAAAACCACAATAATCCAAACCACCGATAATCGTGAAACACAGAGGTAAAGAATGTTGAGCACAACATTTACCTAGATACGCTCACCGCCACAGAATTACTCAGCAAGATCAGCAGTAGCGTCCGTCAAGGAATTCGATGTCTAGAATTGTAAGTAAAACACAATCAGATACTACCCAGATACTAGCGAATTAAACATCTAACCTTACCAATGGATTCCCCTTACCCTTCTACCAGATCCGGCACCAGAGAAGCAGCCTAACGGTGACGGGGAAACAAGAACGAGAATTGAGAGAGGTTGGGAACTTGAAGAAAGAGAGGAGCGTAGAGACGGCGTATTCAAGATGAAGAAGACCGTGATAACGATCGTGTTATTAAATAGAAAACGATGTGAAAATAATTAAGGAATCAGCAATTAACTAATAAATATACCTAGTTTAGTGGAAGGAGAATTTATAAACAATACTTGTAAAATAACTTGGATTCAATTTAAAAGTAAATGAATAAGTTAAAATCATGGAAGGATCTAGATTCAAGATTAGAGAGATAAATAAATATTATTTGGTTAAAGTAAAAATAAAAGAAGGGCTAACTGATCGCTAGTAAAGGATGAGAAGAATTATTTAAATAGATAGATAAAGAATAAATACATAGTAGCTGAATAAATAAGTTAGGAAGAGGAAAATATTTTAGGAAGAAGTAAAATCAAATTTGTATCCTTGAACATAATAAAGTTGTTTGAGACGAATGTAATATATATATATATATAGCTTCTCTGGGCCTTTATTAATTCTATTGATAACATTCCCGACTATATGCTAATCTAATCCTATGCCAAAATTCGCGGGTATTTCATCTCATCCTCCTTAAAAGAAAGCTTCGCCCTCGAAGCTAAGCCTAGATAATGCTCCAACCAAAAGACTGATCCTGAAAGCGGAATCCAACTGAACTTAACATAAGTCTTAAACGGTTACCTGCTTGAAAAGCTGAGGGTACTTCTTCTTCATTTCCTCTTCGACCTCCCACGTTGCCTCCTCAGTTCCATGATTCGACCACAACACCTTGGCCATTCGGGTGGACTTCGATCGGGTCTCTCTAGTCATGGTGTCCAATACTTTAATGGGGTACTCCTCGTACGATAGGTTCTGCTCCAACTCCAGCACCTCAGGCTGTAGAACGTGGGACGGGTCGGGAACGTAACGCTTCAGCTGAGAGACATGGAAAACATTATGGACTCTCTCCAGCTCACCAGGTAGTGCCAACCTGTAGGCCACCTCTCCAATTCTTTCTAGGACCTCGTAAGGGCCCACAAACTTGGGGCTCAATTTCCCCTTCTTCCCGAATCTGGTTACCCCTCTCACAGGAGACACCTTCAGGAAGACTCTATCTCCAACGTCAAATTCAACCGGTCTCCTCTTTAAGTCAGCATATGACTTATGCCTATCCTGGGCTGCTTTCATTCGGCTCTGGATGATTCGGACCTGCTCTATCGTCTCCTCTATCAGCTAGGGTCCCAATATCACCGTCTCGCTGATGTCACTCCAACATAAAGGGGTTCTGCATTTCCTCCCATACAAGGCTTCATAGGGAGCCATCTTAATGCTAGAGTGGTAACTGTTATTATATGAGAACTCCACCAGATGAAGTATGTCTGCCCAAGTCCCCTGAAAGTCCATGACACATGCCCGAAGCATGTCCTCTAAGGTCTGGATAGTCCTCTCCGTCTGACCGTCTGTTGTCGGGTGAAAAGCAGTGCTCAACTTCAATCTAGTACCCATAGCCTTCTGAAACTGCTGCCAGAAATGTGCTAAGAATCTCGAGTCTCGATCAGATACTATCGTCTGTGGCACGCCATGGTATCTGACCACATGCTTAATGTATGCATCCACTAGCTGACTCATAGACCAAGTGCTCTTCATAGGTATGAACCGGGCGGACTTGGTGAGTCGATCCACGATCACCCATATCTGGTTGACTCCACCCTTCGCCGGCGGTAGTCCAACTACGAAATCCATAGAAATAGAGTCCCACTTCCATTTGGGTACTTCCAAAGGCTGCAACAATCCTCCCATCCTCTTATGCTCGAACTTCACCTTCTGACAGGTGAGGCATCTAGACACGAACTCTGCTACCTCCCGCTTCATCTTTGGCCACCAGAACAGCTTCTTCAGGTCTTTATACAATTTATCTCCGCCTGGGTGGACTGAATAGGGAGTATTATGAGCCTCCTTCATCAGTCTCTCCTTCACATCTGCACAACCTTGAGGAACGCACCAACGGCCTCTGAATCTAAGACTGCCATCGTCGTGGATTTCGAACCCTTCTACCTTCCTGTAACACCCCTCTCCATAATCACGATATAATTCCTCACGTAGCAATAAATAAAACGTCTCGCAGCGGAAAAATAAATAACAATTACAAAACTCACATGGGTGTCACCGGCCATTACTCGCCCATGCGAGCAACGTAGCCATACCACATCCAACTTCCAAAATAAACAAACTGCTAACCGCAGTGATAACGAGAAACTCCTATACATCAAACTAAGTCCATAACCATAAACATTGACAAGTGAGCGTCTACCCAATCCTGAAAAATACATAACCTTACCATAAGACCATACACCATCTTCATTACCATACAACATCTCCAACTACCCTGTTCCTGCTCTTCAGCTCCGACAATGATCAACAACCTGAAATGGTGTAGTATCAGCGATAGACGCTGAGTATGCCGGGCCTGGACCCTATTGGTCACTTGTCATTTTAACCATCTTATTATTAGATTGGTTTCATGCTTTTTCCTTTTTACAGTTATAATCAAAACTGAAGCATAAATGTATAATATACATAATCAACCATCCAAATATTCATAAACATTAGTCATCCATCCAAACCAAACATTCATAGAATATCTCAAACAACATTTGTATATCGAACGTATCGAGCAATAACAACAATATTTTGTACAATGTACAATCGCCGTAGTGTTCACCATCCACTGTCAATTTATTTTAGTTTGGCTTTCAAGCCCTGTCCATATGTACAATGTACATTCGCCGAAGCGTACAGTTCCCATAGTTAATTTACCTTAGCCTTGTAGGCTCCATCCAACCATGTTTAATTAATGTCAGTAGGGCGTCATGTTAGGACAACCCGATAACCTCACCATGGACAGTAATCCCCCGTACACACAAAGGTGCTCATTTCGCCAGAGGTCCGGAGGCCCCTGACTCACTTATGTCTCGTAAGACGTCCATAAAAAGGCCGTAGCCACCTGATCCACGAACCTATTTGGGCTCGTTGGATATAACCTGGAGCGGAATCCAATTAGGAAACCCCTCAGTGATCACAAATGCGCAACCAAGTGGTTCGTAAACCACCGGGATTCCTCACCTCAATCTCATACCATCACTCTCATAATGTTTAAGATCTGCTCTTAGTCTTATGGAGAATATTTATTAACCAGCGGCCCAATGGGTCACGCATACCTAGAAGTCAGCTAGGTGATATTTATGTTAGAGATCCATGCTCTAGAGACCGACAATGTCGTGACTCGTCCCTAAGTGTTTTACTTAGGTTACCATATACTTAATATTAATATCATGGTATTATACCAAGTAGCCGTCATGTCATCACAACGCATATGTATGTTTGTATAAGTCGATCTATAGTCGACGTAGTGTTAGTCCCGTAGGACGCTCGTGCATAAATAATTAATGCAGTAGCACACAATCACATACATGCATCCACACATATAACACACAAGTTATATCAACCAAATCCGAGCCCAAGGAGCAACCTTAGGTCAACTCGGCAAACCCCTTTACATACCGTTCACCCTGATTGTATTACGGTGGAGTATGAATCAGCAAGATCCTACGCTCCGTGTAGTCCGTTAGCTCGTCAAGCGTCCTTGTCAGAAGTACACTCTAAACGGTAATAAAACTATAAGTCAGTCTCCATGACTAACACATCCGGTATTTCTGAATAATAAGCAACCCCGACAGTTCACCCCTGTTTTCTACAGTTGTTCGTTACGGGTTTCTCTAAAACAGTCGGTTTTGTTACTTAAAACGCGTACGTCAAAACTATCCCAACTGTTAAGTTTAATTCACTATTTCCTTTTTAATCTTATCCACCATCTAGTTTAGGTACGTAACCCATAGTTGCATGTATGCATGCATGATTATATTATATTATATTTTTTTCTTATTGTATCATTTATTTTATTGTATTCTCTTTCGTATTGTTTTATTTTCCCACCATCCTTCATAATTCGACATGTTGTATAATCCCTTTATCTTTAGCAAATAATATTTGCTTCCAAAACTCATGACTTATAGTTCGTAACTATATTATTTTTTTTAAATAACCACCACCATTAACTCATAAGGTGTTCAACCAAAATATATTTATCCACCTTATATACATTATTCTTGTGTATGTATATATTTTTACCACGTAGGTAATTCTCATGAGTTTCATAAACTCTTATATTTTGTGTTACATTTCATCATCTTTTATTAGATTATTATTCCCATTAGTTGCATCATATTATACAACTTATATTAAGATTGTTATCCTAATATTATGTAACATTTTATGTTGTACATTTACAACTCCTAAGGTTTATTCCATAAATACCTTAGTTTATAAATCCCATTCACTTATAGTTTGTCACACCATTTAATGTGAATACCTTATTTGTATTAATTTCATTAAACCACCTTAATACCAAATAATTGTTATAACATTTATAACATTATAGACCTTAGTCTAAAATTCATTTTCCAACCTTTATATTTTCGGTATAGCCCTTGAATTTATTTAAATTCCCTTTTTGACCACATAACATTATGTAATGTTATACCAAAATACTAATATCATTTGCTATGATATTTTTATTTCCTTTAACTTATAATCTATAGTTTTTATACAAGACTATTGTGTATTGCCTCATAGGCACATATTAAACCTTATACTTTTCCTTAAACCATAATTTCCTTTATTTACAAAATCACCCCTTTCTTTTACCATGTTATATATCCCATTTAATATAACATTTCTAACTTATAAAAGAGCATAACCTATGGTTATTTTTGTAAATTCCGAACAAACCTCAATATACATTTTATATTGTCATTAGGCCCAATTTATAACATATAGTTTGATAATATCATTAAAACTATATATTATACATATATCTCAACAAATACTCTTATATAGTTCTAAAAATCACCAAATTCCACCAAAGGGTTATAAATATCCTTATTAACCCATATACTTTTGATATTTACCATTCCACCATCTATTTTTCTCCAAAGTGTCATAATGACATAATAACTATATATTATATAGTTTATTTTAATTCCAAAATCCACCAAATAAATTCCTAAAAATTCCTAGTAGCCCATGGGTGTTTAAAATACCATTGTACACCCTTAATTTTTGGTAATAACATATTTACCACATATGTTATAAAAATATTACCGTTAAATACATAACTTATTATAAAACCTTAAATAAGTTATCTAACTTATTTATTTTGGTCAAAACCTAGCCTATGGTCAAGGTTGACCACCTTAATATTTCCTTGACCAACAATTCCTTATAATTACGGTTTAGTACCCATACTTTCTAGAAATCACCATTTAACCCCAAAACTTTACAAAATCTTATAAACTTTATTTTAACTCCATTTTACCTCTCATTTTCGGACTTATTATTCTAAAGCCCCCAAATTTAATTTAATTACACCTAATACCCCATTTATTTTCGGTAATGCATTTATACTACTTAAACTTAATTAAAAGCTTGTAAATGCATAAATAAAATGGCCTAAAATACATGGCCTTATTACAAACATTGGCTTGCAAAATAAATTACACATAAATGTCCCAAAAACACTTATAATTCTCGGCCTCACCACACACTTTCCATTTAATTACCAAACTTCCACATAATGTCTTAAATTTGACATTTATGTTACTTAATCACTTAGATAAATTTACTAAGCCATTTCTTTAAACATTTTAAGGTCAAAAATGACCTTATTACCATGTTCTCTCACGGCAATTAATATAGAAATATCTTAGAACATTTTAACTTAGCAAGGTTAATGTTTAAGTGATTTATACCTTGATTTAGCTTGAATAATTCCTTGTTTGAATTCGGCCAGCCTTAGATAAAATTTCCAGAGCTTCTCTTGCATGTTTCAAACAGCAAACAAGGCCTAGTTAGTCTCCAAGAAAGATCTAACCATAAGGAGTAATTTAATGTAAGATTTAAGGCAAAAATCACCTTAAAAATGCAAGGGAAGTTCTAAGTGGTTTCGACCTGAACCAAACACACCACAAGGTGTTAGATCCACCATATTGACATAGGAAATAGTTAGATCTCGAAATGCTACCTTGTTGTTAGGTTTTACCTTGGAAAAATGCCTTAAAAGAGGGTATTTCCTTTGGATCTCGGCCATCCTTGCTCCAAATGGCTAACCAACAGATTCCACATGAAAAGGAGAAGAATATGAGGCTATGACCAAAGTTTCACAGCCAAACTCGAAGGGAATCAAAAGTTATGAGCTTAAAGCACATTTTTACCTTAAAATGTAGATTTGAACAACCTTGGTCCCTCTACTGGTCTCAACCGAGTTTAGCTCTTGTTCTAACCTTAGAACACTGAGAATAAGCCATAGGAATTGATGAGCCACGAAATCTAGGTGTTGGTGGTGAGAAGATGAAGAAAAAGAGCTAAAAATGACATTAAAACACTTACATTAGGAGCTTAGGAGTTAGATCTGCCTTCCATGCTCAAGAACAAAGCTTGAGAGCTGCTAGGAAGGAGGAGAGCTCGGTTGGAGAGGCTGGGATCGGACAAGGAGGAAGGAGAAGGTGGGAAAGCTTGATTAATTTGAAAAAAGTAAAGTTACTATTGCAAATTGAACATTAGGTAATGATTTGTCTCCAAAATCATTGTATGCTGTCTCCTCACTTATTGCAGCCGGCCTCCTTGGTCCAAATGGGTCAATTAATTGACCATTGACCATGCTTGGTCAATATTGACTCATGTGGGCCCCACTTTAGGGTTTTATTAATATTTTAATATTAAATTTGTAAAAATCTGTAAATTTCTGTAATTAAATTCCTAATATCATATAATATGGTATTTTATTATATTTAAAGGTATTTATAACCTTTTAGCCCATTTAAGACCAATTTAGAAGGCGATTACACAAAGACGTGCTTTTAGGAGTTTTAGTGCACATTTTGTGTCGCAAGGTGTTTCTGGGCTTGGTTTTCTTTGACAACGGTTTTGTTGTGTTCCATACATGATATTTGATCATGTAATTCAATTTTATATCATTTAGAGGTCCTTTGATTTTTAAGGTTTTCCTAGAGCACCTTTTTGCCCTTTTTGACCTTGAAGCATGTAAATGCTTTTTCTTTGTGTTGGAGTGTTGTCCAACGGTTATAATATGTTTAGTAGTATGTTAATATGCTTAGGACAAAATTTTAGGTCCTAAGAAGTTTATTTGGGTATTTATTTACCCTTAACAGTCAAAGGGTGCAACATCTTGTTTTATGTTGACCACTGTTGTTCTCAGTTGACTTTTAAGGCATGTTTAGGCCTTAATTAATATGATTAAATATTTAATCCATGCTTTAATAATTTGGGGTATTTCACTTCCCCTCCTTCAACTTCTCCCTGATTCGTTCCAACTTAACATCGCCAGGCTGTCCTTTCAGTATCTCTCCATAAATGTCGGAAGAGACACTCATGTGGTACAGCTTCACCTCGTGCTCTACTCCTCCAGATTCCATCACCTCTAAATTCAACTTCTGAAACTCACGAGCTAGCTCATCAGGAAGGACCCACATGGAGTTCACTGAATGACTCCTCTTTCTGCTTAATGCATCCGCTACCAAGTTGGACTTCCCTTCATGGTACAGAATCTCCAGGTCATAGTCCTTAATCATCTCTAACCATCGTCTATGCCTCATATTCAATTCTTTCTGGGTGAAAATATACTTGAGACTTTTGTGGTCGGTGAAGATCTTGCACGAGACACCATAGAGGTAGTGTCTCCAGATCTTGAGTGCAAAGACCACGGCTGCTAACTCCAGGTCATGCGTCGGATATCTAGTCTCATATTCTTTCAACTGCCTCGACGCGTAGGCTATGACCTTCCCGTGCTGCATCAGGACGCACCCTAAGCCATATTTGGAAGCGTCGCTGAAAACTTCAAACCCGTCCGTCCTTGAAGGCAAGGTCAGGACTGGAGTTTTGGTCAACCTCTCCTTCAACGTCTGGAACGCCTTCTCACAGTCGCCGTCCCACTGGAATTTGATCACTTCCTTCATAAGGTTGGTGAGAGGTCTCGCTATCTTCGAAAAGTCCTTCACGAAACGTCTGTAATACCCCGCCAAGCCCAGAAAGCTTCACACTTCAGTCAAGTTACTGGGCCTTGGCCATTCTTTTACGGCCTGAATCTTCGACGGATCTACTGAGATGCCTTCTCTGGTGATGACGTGGCCCATAAATGCCCCTCGGTCTAACCAGAAGTCACACTTAGACAACTTCGCGTACAGCTGCTGCTCCCTCAATGTCTGCAATACTAGTCTCAAATGCTCCTCATGCTCTCGTTCGTCCTTGGAATATATGAGGATGTCATCTATGAAAACCACCACGAACCGATCCAAGTAGGGGTGGAAGATACGGTTCATGAGGTCCATAAAGACAGCTGGGGTGTTGGTAAGTCCAAAGGGCATCACCAAGAATTCAAAGTGCCCATACCTAGTACAGAAGGCTGTCTTCGGGATGTCTCTCTCTGCCACTCTGAGCTGATGGTACCCTGACCTCAAATCGATCTTCGAGAAGGTCCCTGCCCCTTGCAGCTGGTCAAAAAGATCGTCTATCCTCGGCAAGGGATATCAGTTCTTCACCGTGTAGACACCAAAAATTCTCACCCCATAAAGCAAATTTTGAAATAATAAGAGGGGTCGTCGCCTTTCTTTTTAAAAAAGATATTAGCGTGCATGCCATAACGAAGCCGTCATTTTATAACCTTTTTCAAAGCATTTCATAAAAACATGATTTTCTAAAAATGAATTTTCAAACAATAATCCGGTTTTAAACCCATTCATTTTATTTTATTTACTTATCTTATTATTATTTTATGTATTCCATTTTTATCACTCGTTTGTTTTATCTATTCAATTTTATTTTCATTTTTATTTACTTTATCCCATGTATTGCTATTTCTTACTATTTTCTATCATGTACTCTTCATTTTTATCATCATCATTTTAGTACTATTTCATTATTTTATGTACTTTTATATTGCGTTAATTCATTTGTTTTTTTTTCATATTGTTTTGTTTTACACTTTAATGATTATACTCCATGATCTCGTATCTCTTAGGAAGAAACATTTCATTTTATTTAAGCTCTTTCGTTTTACTGTATATCTTCATTTACAGCGCTAGCGTTTTTGAAAGGATTACTCAGCTCGAGGAAAGACTTTTGTATTTCTCCCGTTTATATGTCAAGTTCAGTCATTAGCTCAATTGGTTGAGATTGGTGAGGGAGAGATTAGAGGTCCTGAGTTCGAGTCTCAGGAGGAACAAAATCCATTTTTATTTTTTGACAAAGCAAATCCAAATGCAGCCTTGACCCCGGCCCATACCAAACACGAGTCAAGATCGGAGCGGCCCACTGGCACCCATACTCCATTTTTTTTTTATTTTTTTTTGTTGTCTCTCGTTAATTGTGCAGCCCATACCGGCGCCCATACTCCATTTTCTTGTCTCTTGTTAATTGGGCAACCCATACTGGCGTGCGAACTCCGTACTCGATCGTTGAAACCTTTAGACACAAAAAACCGAACCAGCACCTTCATCTTCTTCTGAGCTTCTTCCCCGACGGTTCTCTTGAACTGCCTCATTCATCCTCCTCAATACGGTGATGTTTTGCGAACTCCCGCTGGCGAACCTAGAGCAGACACGCTCAATCGTTCTCTTCAACTTCTGTGATATTACAAACCGACTGGCCATTGAAGAACGCATCGGCTTCCCTCAGTTTCTTCCTGATTTTCTTTATCTCCACCCACCTCCATTCCTCTTCTTCTGAATCTCTCTTCGAAGAACCTCAAATCCCTCAGAGAAGAGCAAAAAAACTCAGTCATTCTTCCTCGCCTTCAACACCGTCTCAATCCTTCATCCTCCCCGGTTCTCCCAAACGCCCGCCTCCCTCTCCATTGTGAACCCCGCCTCCATTCTCGCGGAGCGAATATGTTCTTCTTCTTCACTAAAAAAAAAAACCTACTCATTCTTCGTCTCCATCACCCGTTCTTCTTCATTTTTGAGAGCTCAACCCAGCCTCTCCCCTTCCACCACCAGAAACCTTGCTCACGACCAGGAACCTCACACCCGAACCAGCATCCCTATCTCCAAGAAAACCCAAAACCGAAAACAACACATCGGTTTTCTTCCTCTTCCGGCGGCCTTTCTCTTATTTTCTCATCTTCATTCTCACGATTAACATCCTCTCTCCATCTTTCCTTCACCATCGGCAACATTGCAACCCTACTTGCTAACTTGCCCAGTACTTCATTCTGTTCACTCTTTCCGTCAATTTTTACATCCCAACTTGCGAACAAGGAACATCCGTTCTCTGCCTTTCACCCCTTCACGTTCGGTTGTTTTGCACATCAAACTGACGAAACAAGAGAAGCTCACCAGATGATCCTGGCGAATTACCCTGTTACGAGAAATTAGCTATGGAATTCGAATCCATGCTCGTCGTTTGCTATGGCTTCTCCCAGATTCGAGTATAATCATTCACTTTCTTGCCCGTCTAACATGAATCTGTTGTGGTAGTTGCATTTTCGGGCCTCGTTGTGCATAGATTTGATATTGGACGAACTGCTCTCATCTCTAAAAAAGAAAGAGTCCGACGACCCATATTTGCAAGTTGCTCAAGCAAGATCTCGGGTCACCTACAAATTTCTCTTACTCTTTTCGCTTAACCTTTTTGTGCTAATCTCTCTTTGTTTTCTGGTTTGTATGCAAGCTATTTGCAGGAAATCTCAAAGATCTTCCGGACGAATTTGCGGTTAAATTATTCTCGGAATTCTGATTCCAACCAGCGAAAATGGTGCTTGCGCCCAAAAGAAATATGATGCGAATCTTTGAAATGGGATGGGTTCTGGATTCCATGACTGATATCTTCTTTCCAGCTCTGTACAAATCGATTTAACTGAATATCTGTTACGTGCTTCGGCTTATTGACGTCCTTTTGTTTTGGTTACATATGCATTGCTATGCTCTACTGCGCCCGATCTGAAAGGAATATGTGTCTACTGTGTGACTACAATTTCTGTTTATGTACATAGCGGGGATCACCGCGCCTTCATTTTGGCGGTCTGCCCCTCTATTCCCTTTGTGTTCATTCAAACGTATTTACGAACTAATCTGTATCTACTGTTTTGTTGGTGTGTCCTTTGGTTATTTTAGGAAACCTTCGTTCTTTTTTTCTTTACGCCTGCTATAGGATTCTGGGGTTTGTGAGTTCATGGATAAGTCAGACTACTTCTACTCTGACTGCGTTATGCCATTGTGGTTTGCCTTGGGAGCTTATTTCCATCGTGGTATCCGTCTCTCGCTCGTGGAGATACCTGTCCCCTTTCGATCGTCACAGGAAATCGTTATCAGTCCTCCCCCCCCCCCCCCCCCCCTTTTCGGTTTGCCATACAGGTTCTGGGTTGTTATTTCATTGATTACACCTTGCTGTGGTCTGATTCGAAATGAACTATATCGTGGCAAGAATATGAAGATCATCATCCGTAACTTGCACCTTCTCGTGTTGTTTTGTTTAGCTGTCCATTTTATATACTAATCTCTGTCCGGCCTTGTTGTTTGTGTCTCTGAAATATTTGCAGGAAACTTGTGTTCTCCTCTCGGTACACATCTTTGACCTTGGATAATTTCCGCTCACTGTCAAATTCACCCATGTCTAGCGTGCCATTTTCTGAGAATCTTTATGCTTTGTTATGTTTGATTTTCTGATATTCCAAGATGACAGCCTGTAAACCTAGATTGAATTGGCATGATACATTATTTTAGTCCCATTTTTGTCGTGGCTGTTCAAATATAGTTTAAACTCCTTAGCTGGTTTTTAAAGTCCAATTCCAAAAAGCAAAAGAGGATTCAATAAATTGGATAGAAATGAAACATAGTGTTTTAGTAACTCAGTTTAGTTCGCATTGTCTATCATTTTTTATCTAACATTCATCATGTATATACTGTATGTCTAACCTTGTTGCAAGCTTCATTTCACTTCCGTTTTTTTTCTTTATTCATTCATTTATATTAAGCCCTAGTTATTAGACCTTAGGACCAAGCCATAAGATAGAGGGTGAACCCTAAGATTTAGGTGAGCCATGGTCCCACCTAATAAATTGGGTGACCCCTAAACCCAAACCACACCTTATTAGTGTAACATAATAATAATAAAAAAAACAAAACAATCAATCAACTTCAAAATCTCAAAGCAAAATCCCAAAAAAACTGTCCAATTCCAAATCTCGATTTAGCCTAGGCCTTCAGCTTGGCCTAGTAGCCAATTTCAGCCCAATAACCACCTCAAGCCCGTTTCAAATTCAGCCCAAAGAATTAGCCGGCCCAAGTTGCAATCCAACCCAAAAAACCCAACAACACCTCAAACCCAAATGATGAGGCCCAAGCCCAATCCGAGGCCCAAGCCCAATCCGACCCAATTCCACCTAGCCCAATCCGACCCAATTCCACCAAGCCCGGCCCAAGTCCATAAACCGGCCTATTATCCAAGTCCATAAACCCGGTCCACTACCCAAGTTCATGAACCAAATTCGGCCTAGGCCCACAAAAGTCAAACCAGGCCCACAGAAGTCAAACCATGTCCACAGAAGTCAAACTAGGCCCACACAAGTCAAACCTTGACCAAAAACTTTGACTTTGACCAAACTTTGACCCAATCCAAACTTTGACCAATCCAAACGTTGACCTTGACCCAACTTTGACCGGGCCCATTTCCGAGTCTGATTCAATTCAATCCAAATTCAAACCAACTCCATGCCGAACCCAATTCAATTCAAGCCCAATCATTTTCAATTCAGCTCAATTCAAGCCCAATCATTTTCAATTCAGCTCAGTCCAATCCCGATCAATTCAAATCCAAATTTAATCCATACAATTCAAACTCAAATTGTAAATCTCATTTAAACTCCAAAAATCCAAAAAACATTCATCATTATTCAGCTTTAATTCAAAAATCCTAAAAATCTCCTTTCTCGAATTTCAAACAATCATTTTATTCAAACTTCATCAAGTTTGCAAAAGAAACCATTTTGCGGAATTTTAAAGGAAAAACTCTTCTCACATCACAGAAAACTCTTCTCAAAACGCAGAAAGTTCTTCTCACATATACAGAAAGTTTTCTCCTAAAAATATTTCTCAAAATCAGTATTTCTTCATCGAGAATTCGAACAACTCCAAACATTTTCCAACTCAGTTTTTTAAACTAAAAATAAGCCGTTTTCGGGGAACATGAAATGTCTAACACTTTCAAAACACTTTCCTCCTAGTTAGACATCACTTGTCTCCCTTCCTAAAATAAAAATCCGAGGCGGGGCACTGGGGTCATAATCTCCCTTGTCGCAGTCTGGATCTCTTCAGGCGGGGCATTAGGGTGACAAACCTCCCCTAATTGCAGCCTAGATTTCTACTAGGCGGGGCGCTAGGGAAGTAACGACCTTCCTAGTTGCAGCCGGGATTTTAGAATCATCTAACTCCCTTCCACTCGATTTCAATGTTTTTGGCTTTTAACGTTTTAAAACTCGGGAGTTTGATACGTTATTAGGGTTCGACTGAGAACACTTCATTCATGGTGTTTCTCTCTGAATCCTATTTTTCGACATAAATTCATTGCCCCATCTTTCGAGCCTCAGCACTTATCATTAATTAAGTGTCGTGTTCGAGGGGGTACATAGGGTAATCCCTCGGGATTATCCGCCCTTTTACAATGAAATGATTTTCCTCAATCGCTTTCAAACCTCAAATTTAAAAAAACTCGGGATCTCTATTCAAATACCAATTGCCTCACACATTCAAATAATCTTCGAAACTCCAAATCACTTCATACCCAAATCATCATTCAAACTCCAACTCGCATTAAACTCAAATCCTCTTACAAATTCCAACTTCATTCAAACTTCCAAAGTCTCACAGACCCGAGCGTCTCATAGACTCGAACATCTCACGAACTCGAATGTCTCACAGACCCGAGTGTCTCACAGACTCAATCATTCTGAAATTTCAATGTCTCACAGACCTGGGCGTCTCACAGACTCTAACCTCTCAAAACCCGAAAATTCTTGAAACTTCTAACCCTTCTAAATCTCAAACACTACAAATATCCTCAAGCTCCACAAACATCTAAACTTCCAAAACCCAAACATGCTGAACTACGTAAGGTCTGATCTCAGCGGGGAGTTGAGTACGTAGGCAACCCACACAGGGTGCGACCCACACCAATCAAAATACCCTTTTGTATTCAGCCATCTCACCTTCAAACAACCCCGAACACTCTCAACCCTCGATTACCCTCACAAAACTCCTAAAATCCCAAAACCCTGAACTACGTAAGGTCTGATCTCAACAGGGAGTTGAGTACTTAGGCAACCCACACAGGGTGCGATCCCATTCCAATCCAAAAGACCCCTTTCCCAGCTCTAGGGCGACATTTATGTCTGTCAAACGTTCAAATCTCCTCTGACTCCCACTAACCCTCGACTTCTTCAAACTCTCAAAATACTCCTATTATTTCATACTCATTCGAATTCATTAATTCCTCTTCTTGACGCTAGCTTGGCAGAAAAGCTCGCCTCATTAACTCTCCACACTCCACTCTCTTTCTATCCTATCCTGTTGGCTTTTAAAATGAATCTCTCTACAAGGTTTTGAAAGAAGGAAATCTTGACAATTGGAGACCGAGGTTTCCTCGGGCACCAATCTAAAGTCGTGGTCGTTGCCACTTCTAAGGGGTGTAACCCAGTGCGAACCCACACAGAATCTTTGGTATGACCAGATAAGTCCAATCCATTTGCAAATCACATAGTCAATTAACGGTTCTTAGAACCCTTCTCCTCCCTTCCTAGTTCCTTAGGTCAAACTAGGTGGCGACTCTAGTCAATTCCGCCTTACAGAGGCATCAGTCCGCGTGGGGCCCATTGAGAGCGGAGGTAGTGCACACTTGCACTCTCCCTTATGCTTTCTGGGAAAGACGGACGATTTAGTAGGTATTTGAGGGATGTCAGAATAACGGGTTTTCACCCTCCACAGAATGACATTTTAGGATCTAGGCTTTTCAGTCAAGAACCATTTTTAATAGACCCCCCTCATACCGAAAAATCGCCCTCCACACACCGTGATTTGGTTCAGCTCCCTGTAGTCGATGCATAGCCTCATACTCCCGTCTTTCTTCTTCACAAACAAGACCGGGGCTCCCCAAGGCGATACACTAGGGCGAATGTATCCCTTATCCAAAAGATCCTCCAACTGGGTCTTCAATTTCTTCAACTCTGAGGGTGCCATCCGGTAAGGAGCTTTCGAAATCGGCGCTGAGCCTGGCACAAGGTCGATGCTGAATTCCACTTCTCGGTCTGGCGGCATACCCAGAATCTCGTCTGGGAACACGTCTGGGAATTCGCTTACTACTCGGATCTCCTTCTTCTCGTCTGGCTCCTGGCTCAGGTCTTGGACATAGCAGAGGTATGCTTGCTGTCCTTTCTTTACTTGGGAGAGAATTGTCATTGCTGATACGAGCTTCACTCCGGGCTTCTCCTCCACATTTCTGTACGAGACTCTCCGTCTCGACGGTCCTCTGAGAATAATTTTCTGCTCACTGCAGTCTATCCTTCCCTTGTATTTGCTCAGCCAATCTATCCCCAGGATTATATCAAAGTCGGTCAAGGCGAACTGGATCAAGTCTATTACAAATTGCTCCCCTTTGATGTTTATACCTGCGTCTTTCATTACATTCTTACAAGTAATCACCCGTCCTGATGGTATAGATACAGCTATAGGAGAAGTCTCACAAATCTCTATCCCCAATTTCCTAACTAGGCTATCACATATGAAAGAATAAGTAGCCCCAGTATCAAAAAGAATGCGTGCAGGAGTACCAAGAACAGTAAAGGTACCTGCCAACACGTCTGCCTCGGCCTCGGCTTCGGCCCGACTCATCACGTTTATCTTCCCTGGGGCTCGCTGCTGGTTGCCTCGGTACTCCCCTTGGCCTCTATTGCCACCATTGTCGCCCTCTCCATTACTACGCTGAGGAGCATCCCCGCGTTGACTCTGATTCGGGCCTCTGCCCTGCTGGTCGGACTGCCTGAATGAGCGGTCGCCACTGTAGCCTCTCTGCTGACTGCCTCCCTGGGGACTCTGAAAGCACTCGAATAATCGGTGTCCCCGCCTTCCACAGCGAAGGCAGGTGACCAAGTTCCCCTCACAATCTTTCTCCGGGTGATCCTTGTTGCACCTCTTGCAGTAAAAGTGCCTCTCCTGTCTGGGCTCTCCTCTCTGAGACTGGTGCTGGGGCTGATCACCCCGCCTCTGATCACCCCTCTGATCTCCCCCATGTCTCGGCCTCCCGTCTCTGCGGTCCAAGTGAGGCTTCCACCTCTTCTCCTGCTGATGTCTGTGGGACTGATCTTCTCGTCCTCGGGCTCGTCTCCTCCCTCCGTCTTCCTCTTATTACCAGCCAGGACCTCCTTCCTCTTCTGCTGCATGCACCCTGTATAGGTTAGCAGCCTTCCCGTACGTATCTTGGAGTGTCGGGATTGTCAGCATACTGAGGGCCTCCTACAGACTCCAGTTTAGCCCGCCCACAAACCTCTGCACCTTCGACGCCTCGTCGGGAACCATCGTAGGCGCGAACCTGGCCAGCTCCAGGAACTTCGAATGATACTCCTTGACACTCAAAGATAGCTGCTTGAGTTATGAGAACTCCAAATACTTCTGCATCCTTACATGCTCGGGTAGAAGCGCCTCCTCATGGCCTCCTTCAGGCCATCCCAACCGAAATCAGGCCCAGCCAATAGCACATCTCTGTTGGCGGACCACCAAGTCTGCCTCACTCTTGAAATAGTAAACTGCTAAACTGCTTCTGCTTTCGACCACCCTTCTGTCAGCTGGGCAATTAACTGCTTCAAAAATCTTGTCGAATTCTCTTATCCAGTCCTCAAGTAGCACCGAGTCCTCCTCTCCCTTGAAGGATGTGGGCTTCAGATGGGCAATTCTCTTAGTGTAGTCCTCCAGCACATTATCCCTCTGCGCCTGCCTCTGGACTATCTGTCCCAGGTTGAGAGCCAACTCTTGCAACTGCCTCATGGGGTCGTTGGCGGCCATCTGAGTTCTGCGACTCCTACTTCTGGTGTGGTATGGAAAACTCAGTCTGTCAGCCAGTCCTGCACTCCCTAGAGCTCTATGCGAACTCCTGATTACATGTACTAAGTAGTGTAAGCAACATCCACCCATATTCCCATATATTAAGTCTCTACCCCATATTAGGAGCTAGCACATCTAATAGCTCCAATACCGGTACACAATACTCATTCAGTTATGCTAGCACCATCACAATCATTGTAATACACAAACGGAGACTGAACTTCAATATCCATACAGTATAACATCACATGCACAGTATCGCAGGCACTACAATTCCCCAAATGGCTTACCTCACATTTTAGTTCCCTTTTAATCCAAATTTTATCTTATTTACCAAACACGGCTCTGATACCACCTTGTAACACCCTGGATTTTGCCTTAAAACATGGGTTATTAAATTACAAATCCAACGGTGAAAACGGCTTCGAAAACGGACTCCAAACGAGCCCTTAAAGTGCAAAACAAGCTTGGTCCGAACTTGTGTCCGGACATCGATGTTCGGACACAAGTCGAGAGTTGAAAAGTCTGAAAACCAAAGGCATCCGAACTTGTGTCCGGACTTCAAAGTTCGGACACAAGTCGAGTTTCAAAGTCCGAAAATTCTTACGCGGTGTGTCCGAATATTGGTCCGAGCTTGCAAGTTCGGACATAAGTCGAGACTTGCAAGTCGACCTCGTCCTCGCATGCTGTCCGAACATTGAAGTTCGGACAGAAGTTCGGACACGACAAAACAGAGAAAACTTCTTAAATTCTCGGGGCCTGTCCGAACATGGATGTCTGGATGGACGTTCGGACAGGTCCTGATATGCATCTTTACAAGCGAAAACAGAACCAAATCAACACCAAAATAAACATAATAACTTAGCAACCAAAGAAAAATCATTGCAACAACTTAGTACCTCGAATGATAACAAAAACACTATCGAAAGATCTCTTATACAAGAAAGTAAACCTCCATCATAACCAAAACTTCTTAAAGAACAATACCAGCAAAGCACTTCAACTTAATAGCAGCGGAACAGCAAAATCCAAAAGGCGTTACCGCCACACTCTAACGAAGAGTGCTCAGGCTTTAAACTACTAACCAAATACCAAAACGTTTTCAAAACTTGTAAAACATAACAATTCCAACACATAACTCAACTCGAAATAGTGCGAAGTAATTATCCAGTCATCCTAAGCTATGTGATAGCGTGTCCCAATCCCCAATTCAGCCATGAGTACCTGTGATCATAAAACAACAATAGAAAATGCGAAGGGATCGCGCAAATCAGCAAAACTGAGTAAACATTGCCTCAACTTGTAAAATACATTTTGAAACTCATTTTCCATTTGCAAAACATTAACTCACACCATAACGTTAACCAGTTTCACCAACACCAAACCACTATTAGTAAAACATTTCGGGGGAGAACTTTCCAAGAATCAAATTAATGGTTTACACGGACGACCCCCAAATCGGGTCGCAACAATTAGAATCCCACCTCACTCTACGTCCTTAAGTGTGCACACCCCCCAGAAGGTAACTTATGACCCAAAGGAGTAGATCATTAGAGCTTAACTGCAAGTAATGTCTGCAGGCAAAATAATAAGAATATCCACCGGGTACATAGTACCAATAATTACACGGAGCGCCAATAAGGCACCAACAATATACACGGAGCACCAAGAGGTACCAACAATCCAATAACCAATTCAAAGAAAGTCTCCCAAAACATTTATTCAAACCCTTCCGCAAAACATCTCACCAGAATACACAGGGGAAGATAATTCCCAAACTTCCACAATCTCAAAACCACAGTAAATCCAAACCACCAATAATCGCGAAACACAGAGGTAAAGAATGTTGAGCACAACATTACCTGGATACGCTCACCGCCACAGAATTACTCAGCAAGATCAGCAGTAGCGTCCGTCAAGGAATTCGGTGTCTAGAATTGTAAGTAAAATACAATCAGATACTACCCAGATACTAGCGAATTAAACATCTAACCTTACCAATGGATTCCCCTTACCCTTCTACCAGATCCGGCACCAGAGAAGCAGCCTAACGGTGACGGGGAAACAAGAACGAGAATTGAGAGAGGTTGGGAACTTGAAGAAAGAGAGGAGCGTAGAGACGGTGTATTCAAGATGAAGAAGATCGTGATAACGATCGTGTTATTAAATAGAAAACGATGTGAAAATAATTAAGGAATCAGCAATTAACTAATAAATATACCTAGTTTAGTGGAAGGAGAATTTATAAACAATACTTGTAAAGTAACTTGGATTCAATTTAAAAGTAAATGAATAAGTTAAAATCATGGAAGGATCTAGATTCAAGATTAGAGAGATAAATAAATATTATTTGGTTAAAGTAAAAATAAAAGAAGGGCTAACTGATCGCTAGTAAAGGATGAGAAGAATTATTTAAATAGATAGATAAAAGAATAAATACACAGTAGCTGAATAAATAAGTTAGGAAGAGGAAAATATTTTAGGAAGAAGTAAAATCAAATTTGTATCCTTGAACATAATAAAGTTGTTTGAGACGAACGTAAATAATATATATAGCTTCTCTAGGCCTTTATTAATTCTATTGATAACATTCCTGACTATATGCTAATCTAATCCTATGCCAAAATTCGCGGGTATTTCATCAACATAGAATACAAGCAACAAGGTTAACACATTAAGTTTGTTAGACTACTTTACCTTGTTCTTTAGGCCATGAGGGTTTCTACCTCAATAATGTCTCATTCTCATTAATCAATACTTATCCATCTTATTCGGATATTTTTACTTGATCTCTTAGATCTATAGACACTCTCGGTCTCGATCAAGTTTCCTCAATTATTCTTCTCTCGAATAATTCTTAAGTTAAGCCTCTCAGGCCTCCGGGCAGAGACACATACAAATCTCACCTCCAGGGCTTTTATGTTCTACTCTCTTGGTTCATTTTTCACTCATAAACCATAATACTCAGCTTATCCCTTTAGACGGATAAGCTCTGCCAGTCTTACTCCAATGGGCACCACTACGTGGCTCATGGCCCCAACGGGCACCACCATGTGGCTCACGACCCCTGACAAGGGAGTTCGACCACGAAATCAGGAACAATCACTCTATCGTTCCCTCTTCCTTGCACGCGTGACTCACACTTCCCTAACCCACTCTCAGGGTTAGTAATGTTATATACTCATATATATTAGTCAGAACATCTCTCTTGATGCCAACTCACAATCTTAGGGAGTTTTCCTAAGTTATTATATTCACTGATTTAAGGGTCACCCCTATGCTTCCATTACTTAGAAGACTTGGTTGTTTTCTCATATTGAGTCGGATCCTCATATGGGAGGTTGACTAATCGTTAAGGGAGTTTAACAGTCCCGTATATCTCTTTTTACTTTTCTCATTAGTTCATAACATTGAACTATTATTGTTCTCTTAATAGAGGTTCTTTATATCTTTTCCACGTTTTAATAGTTTCGTGGTTCGACTCTTTCTACGAGTCACTAACCAAACATTATCCTATCGGGAGTTGATCTACAATGTTCAGTCATATCACAACTCGTGCAAGGATGGTTAGTTCACAAAACAGGCAATGAGATATACATAACAAATGCAATAAATATTTTTGTGCTTTTATCTTGTTAGGTCGGCACACAAGCAGATAGCACATAAGCCGAGCAAACTCGGTAGGACACAAGTTGCAAGAAAACCATACCTTTCA
Source organism: Limonium bicolor (assembly GCA_023374045.1). Taxonomy (NCBI): domain Eukaryota; kingdom Viridiplantae; phylum Streptophyta; class Magnoliopsida; order Caryophyllales; family Plumbaginaceae; genus Limonium; species Limonium bicolor. Next base: position 114,370,294 of record CM041776.1, read on the forward strand.
CCAAGGAATAATTCTAGCGCGTCGTCTTACGCTCCTCGGATAATTCCCGAACAACTGGTTACATTACAAACGTTTCTATTAACGTTAAGGCATTACGGAAATTTAAACGACTATTGCACCCGTAATTAACCTCGTTGTCCGTTAATCTTATCTTTACTCATGTGAGCTTAAGTGCTCACTTTCACATTCAATCCAACATTGTTTATACTCCTAATGACCTTTACATGTCACCAAACAAGTCCTAATCATCATCTAATACCAATACCCATCAACCCCCATTCATTTAGCTGCATTAAAACACTTTCGGAAGCATTTTGGGAGTGGTTCGGGACTAGGTCCGGACCTACACTCCCGGACCAATATGTTTCATCACTTTCGGGACAGTTTTTGTGTTGGTCGGGGACTACACCCTAGGACAAGGTCCCGGACCAGTCATGAACTCCATTTTGGCTACATTTTAGTGTTGGCCCGACTTTATTCAAGACCTAAGTCCCGGACCAATGTTACAGGCAATTTTCGGTAGTTTTTGTTGTTGGTCCGGGACTTCTTGCTAGACCTAAGTCTCGGACCCTGCTATGCTCTACAACATTTTAACATTTCCAATTTCAATTTCAACCTCAATTCTTTCCCAATTCTTTTCTAACCTTTCCACATGTTTTATATGTTCTAACACCTTGAACACACATTAAACCTTCCTAAAACATTGATTAATCTATCACTTAATCCTTGACTAGTTTGACAAATCTCCATTCCATTTTGCACTTGTAACTTAGTTTCTAGATTCCTAAGTTGCACTTTTTCTCACCAACTTACTAACCCAATTGTTTTGACCATTCCAAATCCTTCTTAGTCATCTTCATCTGTATTACCCAAGTCATCCTTTATTTTCAAGGTCATACACACTAGTTCTTTTCTAGCAATCCGACATTCCAATACTATTTTTGCTACAGATTTGCACAACTCTTTAACTCACTTCCAATAGGTCCAAGGTGATGATGCACTAACCAATTCGGTCTCTCTCTAAACACCTAGTTCACCCAAGGTAGCATTAACTCATCAAGTCACCTAAATTTCTTAGGTTTCTACAGAAATTTCGCCATAATTCTCTACTACTCTAGCATATCCAAATTCCTTGTCTTCATCACCTAATCTAAAACATTCCCAATTAATCATACCATCCACATAAATAAATTTGACTAACCAAATCCACAATGCATTCTACCAGCACATAATTCATTCAAATATCACCCATCACCTTCTAATGCAAAAGCATAACTCACTTGGCTCTAAGGCCCCTAAATCAAACACAATTCACAATTCTTTCTCACATTAATCAAACACATTTTACAGCACATTTTGGTTCATTCTTTTAATTTCCCATCCCATAATTCTAAAAACATATAGGATAGCCCTCAAGGTTAGTCATTTACCTTAGCTCCCAAGTTCTCTTTTCACTTCTTTTCTCTTCATCCTTGCCTCTTGTTCTTTCCTTTCTTCTTGTTTCTTGTCTAAAAATCAACCAACTACAGCCATTACCCATGGAAACACATTCACTAAGTAATTGCTTAAACTCTAGGAATAAACCCTAGAATGAAGGAGAGTGTTTAAGGCATTAAAAGGGGATTTACCTTCCAACTTCTAGATGGAGTTTTTTGGCAACCAAACTAGCAAGGCTCCAGCACTTCTTGAAGATAAAATGGAGCTAGAACAAGAGTAACAATGGAGGTTCAAAAGCTGGAGAATTTCGGTCACACAAAGGAGCTAGAAAAAGAGATACTTTAAGCTTTTTTCTTACTTTAAACAACAAGGAGATGATCTAGCTCACAATGGGCTGCTTTCTTCAAATAGAGCTCCAGTCATGGAGTTCAACTTGGGAGTTTGAAGATTCTAAAAGATGGGAAAGAATCTCCAAGATGAGAGGAAGTAAATATGTAATTTTTTGGTGTTTTGGCTTTGATTTAGCCTTGAATGAGGAAGAAGAAGGTCAAGGCTGTTGAGGGGTTGTAGAAATCACCATTGAAAATAAGAGAGAGCAGGGAGTCTGTGGAGAAGGCAAGAAAATGTGTGTGAGAGAGAGAGGGAGGAATAGGAGAGAGAAAAGCCAAAAACAAAATTGTAATATTCTACTTTATCTCTTTTGTCTTTTCTAACTTATAGGAAATTAATAGAGCTGAGAGGGGGGGGGGGGGGGGCATGACCTCTGTAGGAAAGATGGCCAGATTTTTACAAAATTGAAAGAAGGGCATTTGGTCTTTTAGCAAATAACACCCATATGTCCCCGTTTGGCACTATTCATGAATCCGGGCCCTTTTTCCGGATTTTTTGTTTATTTAATTTTATTGGTTCTTAGACCTTCATTAAGGTTTAATTATAGTTATATGATCAACTATAATTTTTATAAGTCCATTAAACCACTTAAAGTCATATTTTCGGGTTTTCTCGAAAAACGTGCTAAGACTTCATTTGCGTTTTTAACCCACTATATGGATTTGTTTTCTTCGGGAATTTTCCCACATGTTCTTAGTGTATAACTAAGTCTTAGGAATCCATCTAGGACCCTATTCGAGGTCATATGCCTCCTATGGTTGCGTAACGCACGTTTTTACGTTTTGTGCCGTTTACGCATTTTCTCTTTTCTTTTAGTTTTACTTTCTTCACCAATATTCTTTAGGCATCATTAGGCCTCTAAATATCATATTAGTAATTTAATCACCATATTTAAGTCTGGGGTATTTCAATCTACCCCCTTTAAAGAACTTTACCCTCAAAGTTGGTGAATCTAATATTGTTAGTCATTTAGACAAATCATATACCAAGGTCATAACATATATATAACCATACGGACTCAACAAGTCTGTCTTGATGTATACTACACATCCACACAACATGTCACTGCATGTATAGCAATCAAAAATACTCTTTTGTATTCTCTCCATGGGGTCGGTCCGAAGACAAGAAGGCACTACAATCCTCGAATCCCATATCAAGTAATACATACTGTGATCCCTCAGGTACCGGACACGCTGAACACTTACGGTTTCTGGTTCACGGCCGTTTCATGACTAATGGGCACTTACTCTCTCTGGCCCATGGTTCCTTTGGTTCTTGATCAAAACGTTTGCATCTCTAGATATTCTCAAACACTCTAGGTCATCCAGACACAGGACTTCTCTACGTCCCGCTGCCCTTGAAAAAACAAACAAACACACACCCATCGTTCTACCGGTCATCAAGACTTAAGGCCGCAGCCATCGGCCGGTGATAGTGGTTCCAAAACTAGTCCTCACTCCCACCGTTCTCCCGGTCATCAAGACAAAGGAACGCAGCCCTCGGGTAGGTGGTAGTGGTTTCAAAACTAGTTTTTATCTTCATACTTGAAGGAAAATCCTTTTTGCAAATACCAATTGAAAATCCTTTTTGAAAACACAGTACAACTCCAGATCCAATTTATGCTAATTGCACATTTTCTTAACGTGATTACTTGTGACCACTTATAGGGAGCTTCAAGAATCATTCAATGCTGATGTGATCAGCATCAGTGTTGAACTATCTTTCCACCCCAATTTGTGTTCAGTTTTCCTTGATCGCTAGCAAATCAAGTTCGACATCCCACGTCAATTTCACACAATAAATAATGCAATCATTTTTCCATTTTCTATCTTTTAATCTTTCTAGTCATAATCACAATCCAATACATTTCCAATTTCCATCAATCGTTCACAATTCACCTCAAATCAAATCACCTAGGGAATTCAATTCCCACTAGGTTCTACATCGGTTTTATACCGATTCATACTTCAATAAATCTCACAGACATCGGTTTCATACTGACTCATATTTCATAATACCATGTCTAATCTCAAATAGACATATACTATCGGGGTTTTAATTCCCCCAGGAGTTTCTCTACTCCTCTTCACTTGTATACTCACGCCCGAGTTAACAAGATAGGCATGTTTTTTATGCACAGTATTTACATCTCTTGTGTGCAATGACCATAACTAGACTATGAATGGATGCATATGTTTATGTAACATACGTACCAAACATCAAAACAATTTCTTTCGTGCTATGCACAATGTAGTTTACGTATTTAATACGTAAAACATACGCTAAGCGGCTTTTTGCTCTACCCCTTAAAAGGGATTACGCCCACGTAATCTACCATATGTCATCATTGAATATTGGTCTAAGGCATTCAGCCGTCATGGGGTGTTTTAGCTTCCATGCGGTCTATTATACAATGTTCTTTGGTCAAAGGGTCTTAACCATATTGACGGTTTAGTCCCTGCACCAAGAATTCTCATTGGAGTTTGTTTAACTCATAATCGGGTTCAATTCTAGCCACTCAGGCTTCAAAGCATTGATAATTAGCCATTCACTTGTATTCACTAGGTATATTTAACCTTATAATTATGGGCCCTCTAGCTTCTGCTGCGCGACCCTGATTAGGTTAGAGTTTGGTTCGCCCTTCTCGTTATTCTCAATGTGCTGTACATCTCCCTTTTTATCCCTTTTGTTTGGGAATAAAGGTCTCTCAATCGACGTGTGGTATGTCTTACTGTACGCGAACTCGATGAGTTATAGGTTTTCTATCCATTTCTCTGGAACTTAATGTACATATTGTTGTGTACCTCCGTGATTCTCACTTGGTTCTTTCGACTTACTGTCGGTTGAGGTCGAGCTACTACTTAGTATGTAGTGCTTCCTCGTTGTTACGGTTCCGTACAAATATTCTTTCTTGTACACCTTGCATTTCACATGCATCGGTCCTTATAGCGTTCATAGGTTTCTTTCCGCTTTTATTCCAGTGGAATTCATTTGTTGTGATTGTTGGTAGATCCAACGTTCTTCGTGCTCTTTGGCCCAAGGCTGCACAGTTTGTTTCTATGCTTTCGCTTACTGGCTTGCGCCATATTTGTTGGTGTGTTTACAGCGGCTATATGTATTAGGTTAGTGTGATGGTATGTGGTTGCCTAGTTACTCACAAGGGTGAGTGACGGCGTGTAACACCAAGTGATAGTTAGTTTAATTTTCCGCTGCGAATTACGTTTTTAATTATGCTACGACTTGCGATAATTCGAGATTAGGATTAGGGGTGTTACAGATAGGTGCACAAATGTCATTTTCTCTGAGGTAATGGCGGAGTTGACGGATGTTATGAAAAAGGGGCATTTTATGAATCTCAAAAGATTTTAGGGGTACTTATGACAAAGTTTCATAAAAGAATATTGTGAATTACAAAAGAGGATATATTGTGAATTTTCGACTCTAGTGACTTTGTGGAGCACTTACGGAAGGCAAAACATATTGAAATCTTGCAGTGCTGTGGATGGACTATAATCTAGATATCAACAACTTTCTGAGCCATTAACATATCTTTCAACTGCAAGATGAATACTAGACATGTCAATTAGTGTGCAACTTTTCTATTTATTTCAACTTGTCTATTGTTGTATCGTTGTTGACTTTGTGGAGCACATATGGTAAATATGAAATTTTATAATTTTATTGTTAGGCTTGTATTCTAGATATGAATAACTTTTCGGATCATTAGCATATTGTTCGATTGCAAAATGTCAACTAGTGAACAACTTTTTCCATTCATCAAAACTTGCGTTTTTGTTACACTTGTGACTCCGTAAAACTCGTATGGAAAGGAAAAACAAATTGAAGTCTTACGGAGATGTACGGATCAGAATTAATGTACTTGGTGCAATAAGATCTTAGTAAGTGAACTCCTACTGAAGCATTGATGTGTCAGCAGACTTATCGGTTATCTACCCACATTTACTTCTTCTTTTTTTCTTTTCTTTTTTGTCGCCGCTATACTTCATAACACACACAAAATTCATTGTTTTTTAGAAATGGGACAGAGATGATAGCCCGAGGGGTAGAAGGTTTGTGAATATTACAAGGAGTCATTGATGACGGAGCCAGTGATCATGCATTGGCACCCCGTTCTAAGTGCCCACGTTTTAATGGTCTTTTGCAATATCTACGGATATCTTGAGAGAATTATAACTCAGGCCTCTGCACCTATATGGGTCTTTTCAATGATCCTTGCATAGTTAAGGGCCGAGAATTGATGGCCCAAATTTCATATTCCCCGGCCTCCCCGGCCTATGAATATTTATAGATGTTTTTATGTTAGGCAGGAAGCAATAGACGCGGCACTCATTTCCACTCCAATTCTAGCGCATTATGAAATCGTTTGAATATCTCCCTGAAATACCCCAAACTTAGATATGGTGTTTAAATGATAAACTAGATATAAGGAGCTAAATATTCCTTAGAAACATTAAGAACATTTCTAATCAAAGAAATATAAGGAACCACCAAAAGAGCAGTTTAAGCAAAAACGTGCTCTAAGCTTGGAGAGACTTGGGTGAGTACCCAAATATTGTTCTAAGACCTTAGTAATATCCTAATGTCATTTAAATCATTACCAAAGAAAACCAAGCTTGAAAACAAGTTAAAACACAAAATGTGCTTTAAGGAGTCTTAAAGCACATTTTTGAAAAAATTGTCTTGTAAATGAGTTTTGAATGGCTAAATGTCCATCATTACTCTTTAATTAATATGTGTACTATATAGTATCACATTTGAAAGTCTATATCAATGGGAAATCAAAAATTTCACAACAATGTGCCTTGTTTGTGAATAGTAATTTAATTAAGCTAGTTGATAACATAAGTCAATATAAGTGAGATATTTGGTCAACAAAGACTTAAGTACCCCTTGTTACTAATGGGGCCGGTTTCTTATAAGGTGAGTCACCACCTTTATGAGTCATTAAGCAAATAAAGAGTTATAAAGCAAAAGTACTATTCACCCTTTTAACATAAATATCTCATTTACTCACCTCTCTCCTCACCTCTTCATTCTCTCTTGTTTCCCACGATTTTCTCAAGCTCTCTCCCTTCTCCATTAACGTGAAGCTCATATCCATGCTAGCTCCACCTTCTCTTGCACACAACTTACTCATTTTAGCTCCAAACCAAAACAAATTACATATTCTTCTTAGTTAGCTCAAGCTCTCTCTTTCTATCCTTTCAAAACTCCAAGAGCTTTGATTTGGGCCAAGCCAAACCACCATTAGAGGAGGAAATTCAAGTTTGGAGACTCCATTGGCTTCTCCATTCTCTTAAGGTAAAGACAGTGTAAGAAAATCTAGGTTTCCATCACCTTTCTTCATAACCGAAAATACATGCTCATGAGGCTTCACTTTAATGCCTTGTTCTAGCTTGTTTTCTACTCTTCAAGGATTGAGGAGGTCCTTCTTTCTTCATATCCAAGCTTGTCTTGAGAAACTAAGGTAAAACAATCAATTCAATGCCTTAAAACACATTTTTAACCTAGGGTTTGTTCCTTAGGGTTAATGAATTATCTAGTACTCATTGGAGTCATTGGATATTGGTTAGAACATTGGCAAGGAGATATACATTGGTGACCGAGATTGAGCAAGGAAAAACCTAAGGAAGAAAGCTTATAAAGCTTGTAAAGAACAAGGTAATTACTTACCTTAAGTGTTTATTGTTTAAGGGAATGGGATTTGATATGTGATGAGTTTAGTGTAGAGTTTACATTAGAAAAAGGCTATATATGACCTAGGAGAAACAATGATCATGATTGTGAACTTGTGACTAAGGAGCAAATGAGAAAAAGAGATAGCTTAAGAATATCAAGGTGAATTACAAGAAGCATTTCATTTCAATGGGAGCCTTGTTGTGTGTATTCGCAGGTTGAAGGCAAATATATGTGGAAATTCAGTGGTTAAGATTATTTTCATTTAAGGGCCTAAGTGCCAAGCATTTAAGTTTATGCACTATAAGATGATGTGGTGTAGTTTCGGTGCAAATTGTGTGTTAAGGTGTTGTGATGAGAATTTGAGTGATATTGGTTGTTTGATGGAGTAAAACCAAGTGTTAGGATGTACTATATACTAGAGAACCCATGGCAAAATTTAAAGGAGAACTTAAGTGTTCAAGATGTTCTAAGGGAATTTAATGACTAAGGAAGCACTAGGAAGTTTTAGAGGTTGTCTTGATGAAAAAGGGGTGAGATAAAGTGTTTTAAGAGTTATAATGACTTAGGCATTACTATGAAGGATTTAGGAATCAAAAGAGTATTTGAGTATTTAGGACTTAGGCAAATGTTGGTAAACACTAGGAAGGAAATAAGGTGTTGATGGATAGAAGCTTACGCTTGTGAAGGAACCTTAAGTAAATGCATAAGAGAGTTTTAGATGGTGAAAGATGCTTGGGAGATGATGTTTAGTGGTGGGGAAACATTTGGCATAGTGGTTACATTAGGTATGAACCACCACCTAGAAACCTAGAGGGAAATGTTACAAGTGTTGGTATGGTTACAAGAGAAATGCATAATGATTAAAGTGGATGTTGGTGAGTGATTTAAAGTGTTTAGTGGTTGCTTAAGGTGTATTTGAGGTGCCCAAATGAGGTTATAACATATTAGGAAATATGAGGAAAAGTTTGGAGTTAAAAGAGAATTTAGAAACAAGGTTCTGGAGCCGACCGACCTTAGGGACCGGACCTGCAAGGTCGGCGTCGGCGAGCTCATTTTACACTGCCGGAGGAAGTTTCTAGAACCGACCGAACTTGGGGACCGGACTTACAAGTTCGGCCGGGCTTGTATTTGTGAAGGAATTAAGTCTCTGGAATGGACCGACCTTGGGACCGGACTTACAAGGTCGGTCATGCCTAGAATTTTGTACGGTAAGTCTCTGGAATCGACCAAACATAGGACCGGACTTGACAAGTTCGGTCGAGCTTAAATTTCCCTCGAGGAAAACTCTCGGGAATGGACCGACCTTGGGGACCGGACTTGCAAGGTCGGTCGGGGTAGAATTTTCAAGCGTATTAGTTCTAGAATGGACTGACCTTGGGTAAGGTCGGTCGGAAGTTCGGTCGAGCCTAAAAAAAAAAATTGAATTTAAGGATGGTAATGGTAATAAGGTATTCCATTGGTAGGGTAGTAATGATTAGGACCCTAAGAACCTACGGGATTAAGTTAAGTTAAGTAAGAACCTTAATGTTTAGAAATTAAGTTTAAAAGGTTAAGTGGTGAGGTCTTAAGGGGATATCCATTGGGAATCTTAAGGAAACTAAGTGAATTAAGTAAGGTGCAAATAACTAATGGCCTAAAATGAATCAATGTTTTAGGTTTGTGAATTGGGACCCCGGAGAAGGTTAAACAAACGACGATCGACGGTGAACGGTACAATCTTTCTTGTGACCTGCTTGCTAACGAGGTTCCCTCGGCTTGTGTGCTATCTGTTTACTTGCTATGACTAAGACAAGATAAAGCATGCAACCGGTTATATTTGTCTCGTTGTGTATGTGTTTTATTTACACTAACCCGCGAGACTTGAGATTGTTACTAACCAAGTTTAGTACTTACTGAGTTAAGAATTAGAGTTAATTTTGGTGGTTGTTGGTTAATGCCCGCTAAGGCTTAGCTAGCACATGGTGATTAAGATTTCTACTAACTGGAACCTGAGTGAGGAAACCTGGGACCGATCTCCGGTCATGCATGCTAAGGAAAAAGGGGGACGGTATCTGAATCAGATCCGCCCTCCGCTTAAGGACTTGTCTTCGGACTTGTAGCCTAGGGCCGGTTGCCGGCTCAGCTACGCTGGACTCCCGTCCAGAGTAGGTGGCATTAAGATGGTGCGGTGGGATCACCTAAATCCCAGGTTCAAATTAAGCTACAACCATTCCCTTCCAGGAACGGCTTGTATACTGAGAATAAGTTGAGATTGATTAAGGTAAGGTAAGGAACTGAGTATAAGGAAATGAGGACTAAGGAGGGGGTTACTAACCCACCTGATAAGGGAACGCTTGAGTCGTTCATTGTTTGAGAACTATATATGCTCATCTATGGTTATTGTTATTGCACTTCATATCATGCTTGTGTATGTAATCAATTTCCATGCTATCGACAATTAGTCGTCGTAGCCCCGTTAGCTTGGGGGCCATGAGAGGGTGTACTACATTCGTGCTGACCCCCTTTGGGGGCTATTTTTACACTTGCAGGTAAGAGACCCATGAGGACGCACTACGAGAGTAGGAGCGGTTAGACTTAGGACGGGGTGTTTATTTTGAGTATGGGTTGCGCTTGTGCATGCACCCGTCTGTTTATATTTAAACTGATGTAAGGTTGTGTTCATGACTTAGCTACTTGTACTCGGTTGGTTAGTGGTATTTTGGATGGTGATATTTGGATATGTAATTTGGATAAGTGTTGTAATTGTTAAGGCCGGTATATTCTAATGATCAGACCGTGGCAAGGTCCAGGTGTGTTGTAATTTCCGCTGCGACGAATTCAATTAAGTGTTTTGCGATAACCACGATTGGCTTTGGATGGGGTGTTACAAAAAGTGGTATCAGAGCATAGTTACGCTCTGATCAAGAAATACCAGACATAAGTAACCACCAAGTTAGGATATAAGTTAAGGAATAAGTGATGGGTTAAGGGTGTGAGCTGTTAGTGTTAGTACAGTCAGATGACCACTAATAAGTGTGGATCGTCTTTACCGTCTACGGACGTTATAAATTCGTTAACCAAAACAGTGGTGGATACGAATCTAATGTGAGTTATGCTTGTTCAGATGGTAGGACGTCCTAGAGGAAGCCGAGGTCGCGGCCAAGGTGATGATGCTTCAGGAATACCTAAGGGGCAGACGATCGCAGAGATCATGGCTGTCGCATTAGGGCACATGGGCTATCAGCCTGGTGTGGGTGCACCACCTCCACCGCCACAACCTAGGGAACCAAATTGGGTGAAGAGTCTCGCAGACCTTCGACCCGCGCACTTCAAGGGGGAGACCGATCCCGCCAAGCTTGAGGCGTACATCTCTGAGCTGGAGACCGCCTTCGAGACCCTTGATGTCCCTGCTGGGATCAAGGTGCGCCTAGCTGCTTTCTATCTGAAGGGGGCGGCAGGCGATTGGTGGAAGCTGGTGAGGGCCGAGCATGTGGCCAATCCAGAGTTCGGCTGGGAGCAGTACACCGCCTTGCTACGAGCAAAGTACTACCCCGCCCATGTCCAGACTAAGAAGCGCTTGCAGTTGGATGCGCTTAAGCAGACAGCCAAGATGACGGTGGACGAGTTTTACTCAGAGTTCACCGCCTTGCTCCGTCTTCTGCCAGGTCTTGGGTATTCAGACCAGATCCTGGTAGACCGCTTCTATGGCGGGCTTAGCCATCGACTCCGCTACGGCATGGGGCCGACGAGTTACACTACCTTGCAGGTAATAAGAATGATTGAGATTTGGGTAAGTAAATGAGTAAGATTTAGATTATGAGAAATAAGAGTGACTAATACTGTGGAAAGCAGGAGTGCTATCATGCCGCTGCTAAGGTTGAAATAACCGTCCAACTGAGGGACGAGGAGAATGCCAAAAGGAAGAGTGTTGGTAAGAGCTCGGAGAGTCAAGGGCAAGGAGGGTACAAGAAACAAAAGTACCAGCCTCAGGCCCAGAAAAATCAGAACCCAAAAGGGAAGGAGGAAAAGGAGAAGGCTCCGGAAGAACCATTGAAGTTGGCGTATGCTTACGCAGCTACACCCCTGCGCTCTAGATCGCCAAAGGGTAAGGGATTGGTATTGAATGAGTTAAGAAACAACTTAGTGACCGTTTGAGAAATGAGTACTAAAATTATGAATTATCAGGATCTGAGACTGAGAAGGGAGCCGGCGGTGGCTACCAGCGACGCTACATCTGTAGGTGGTGTCACAAGGACCACCCCGGGCTCGATTGCAAGGGGAACAAAGTGGAGTGCAACTATTGTGGAGTGTACGGACACCGGGCATATGAGTGTTACCGGAACCCTGCTAGCAGAGCCTATAGGCCCGACACCAGGGGCAAGGGCAAGACCGATCAGGGAGCTGGATCTGACGGTCAGAGGAAGGTGCAACAGGCGGCGGACAAGAACCCAAGGGTGACCCAGAAGACGGGACCCACACTGCACATGGTGGACCGGGACGATGAGCCTGAACCCTTATCGAGGCCAGGTACCGCTATAACCATTTAGTAATAAAACTACCTGCTTACCGCATTATCATGCATGTTTGGTGAATAAATGAGTTAAGTAAGAATGAGACAAGATTAGAACTTAAGTAAGATATAACCTACTACCTGTTGGGATAAAACTACACTATAATTAATATAGAATTATAACAAACTATTAGGCAAGTGTACCTATTCGTAGTAGTAAAACAAGTGTCGTATCCACAAGGAGATTGTTTAATTATCCTAGTTTAGGTAGTTACTAAAGACTGTAAAAGGGGTTTAGCCGGAGGCAAGCTTGATTTGTTGTTGGATTATTAAAGAAATAATAAAAACAGTAAAAACGGTTGTGGATTAAGTGGATGGAAACTGTGCTAAGGAAGGTGAAATCGCCCGGTTATAACTCAGATAATAAATATAATCCTAGTTTGCTCTTATTTGTCTGTTAAGAATTTTATCTTGTGACCTTTCTAAATCATAGATAAGGACAGCTCTTAATTAATTCATTAAACTTCTTACAATCAGAAAAAGTCTAAATCATTAATTAGCTTTAAGTGAGAATTCTTTTTATAACAGCGATGGATTTTATCTGCTAATCAAGGAGAATAAAATCTAACGTTTGTCTCTCTTTGTGGTCTATTCTCTAATTTTACAAAATCATTGAAATTAGAGAAACCGTAAATGAGTAAAAATGATCAGTTCTTAAACATTTAATAATAGAGAGAGACAAAACAAATATTTATAAGCAACTCGGTATTATAGATACGCTGAGTTATTTTGGGTTAAACACCCATCCTAGCACAATTATGAGATTACTCAGACATTGACAGAAATAAAAACAGAGTAGAGACTGAAATATTCATTACTCAGGAACTGCCTGCGACGGGTCTGCACTCGCCTGCCTCTTTTCTCTCTTTGTAAAATACTGCTTCTGTTTGAGTGATTGAGTACGTACGTGTTTGTGGAAATGGTGAAAAATATAAAAGATGAAGAAGTGTGGTGTACGGAGGAATTAAATGGAAGAGAAGGAGTGTGGTGTTTATTTGATTTCTTCAGACTGTGGTCGTACGGGTGTGTTTGTTGCAGTATTGGTGCTGGTTTATATAGAGAATTGAGATAGGCATCCGTACGTAAAATTGATTGAGCATTCATTGCTATCTTCATTTATTGCAGAGGGGACAGACAGCTGCACGCGTGAGAGATTCATGGTAGGCGGTGCTGGAGTAGATAGATAAGGCGTTCAAGTTGCAGAAGACGGCGAAGACGGGCGAAGAAAACTAGTTCGCGGCGTTGATTTAATTCATGACCGCCTGCTGTCCGCTTGCTAAACAGGCGGTCTCCTCTTATGTGTCCGCCTGTTTTAGAGGCGGTAGCCTCTTAGATGTCCGCCTGTTTTAGAGGCGGTAGCCTCTTAGATGTCCGCCTGTTTTAGAGGCGGTTGCCTCTATAGTGACCGCGAGCACGTCCGCCCATTTCACAGGCGGTAACCTGTGTGATGTCCGCCCATTTCAGCGGCGGTTGTGTGTTATTTGTCCGCCTCCAAGGGAGGCGGTAGCCTCTGTTTATCGACATCATTGTTGGTCCGGGTCCTTGCATATGAGTCAAGTCCCGGACCCTTACTCACAGAAAACTCTCGGCCATTTTTCAAGGGGTGGTCCGGGTCCTTGTATGGGACCTAAGTCCCGGACCACCCACGGCTATCTATTCTCGGTCTGTTTTAATATGCTGGTCCGGGACTTAGTTCTGCATTTAAGTCCCGGACCCTTCAACTGGCTCCAGATTGATTGTTTGGACTCTGTTTTTCAAACCGTCTGCGGCTATGCGTTCGTCTCTTCATGTTCTTTGCTTCTAGCTTAGTTTTTCTCATGGATAAATCTGTAAGACAACCAATAAAAATAAACTAGAGAAAAACTAAGATAAGTGGAGAAATGAGCAAGAAAAGTGCTAATATATATATGAAATACACCTATAAAACATGCTCATTTGGATACTTATCACACCCCCACACTTACCTTTTGCTTGTCCTCAAGCAAAACCATGTACCCATAAAAGTAGGGAATGCTCAATATTAATAAATACTATTATGAAGGGTAGGATAAAATCAATAGTACATGATCTTAAACTTTTTAGAGGAGTGTGATCCATCACCTACTGGTGGCATAGGTGTACTCAGGGCAAAAATAAAAATTAGAGTTTCGGGGTATGATCCGGAGTACTTCAATGCTTCTTGATTTAAGGTGACTTTGAGAACTTTTACCATGGCCAACTTCTCTCAAGAATGGGCATTGAGGAGAAAACAAAAGGAAAATAGATTATGCATTTGTTTCACTTTTGCATAAGAGATGAGAAGATAATATAGGCATCAAGCCTTTGTTTTAAGAACACTCAACTCTCTTGTTGGTTACCAATGGTGTCTCAAGTCCCTTATTATTTTTTTTTCTTTTTGACAGAGAAGCACCCCTTAGCAATCCCTAAGAAAGAAGACAGAAAGAACCCCTGAGTAAAAAATCCAACCATTTCAGATCATTTGGTCACACCGCATAAAAATGCTCCTCAAAAGTAATCAAAATTTTAAAATTTTTGTACATTTTATACCATTTATCCCACAATTCATAACAATATTTATTCCTAAAGAGAACAACCCACATATACAGGGTCCACAATATTGAATTTGAACAAACGCAAGATAAGCAGAGAGATTAAGCATTTAAGCACAAAATGTCACCGAAAAGGGCACACTCCCCCACACTTAATTTGAACAATGTCCTCATTGTTCACCAGAAAAACAAGGGAAAGTTTCAGAAGGCCTTTTCGGTAAGTAGATAAAATAGAGAGAACACAAGCTCACAATATTCATTTAAGCATATAAATCTCCTCTGCATATTTTATTTAAATAAAAGCATAATTAAAGAAACTGTACTCCCCTGATATTTTTTTTGCTGGCGTGTATTGGACTTCCCCCACACTTGAGCTTTAGCCTCAAGTAGCGTAGCTTGGTTGCGGTGTAGACATGAAATTGCACCTGCATAAAACACTAGAAGCAACCATACTATAAACGGGGTTAAAAGTTAGCAAAAATAAAATTGAAGGGAACTGAAAATTAAAACAGCATAAAGCATATAAAGATAAGTTCGTCCGGGTTGCCTCCCGGAAAGCTGCCCTTGTTTAACGTCTTTGGCTAGACGCTTTGAAGCGTACTCAAATCTGAGTATCATGTAGGTTTATTGTGCGAGCATCAACTGTCTCAAGATTACCACCCTGGTAATGCTTTAGTCTAGATCCATTGACCATGAAAGTGTGTTTTTTCGAATCCACTAACTCAACGGATCCGTATGGGGTGACCTTGGAGACAGTAAATGGTCCAGCCCAATAGGATTTGAGTTTACCCGGAAACAACTTTAACCTGGAGTTGTACAACAGAACCAAATCTCCCTCATGAAATTCCCGCTTAAGGATCATCTTGTCATGCCACTTCTTGGCTTTCTCTTTGTAGATTCGGTTATTTTCATAGGCATCCTCGAAATTCTTCTAATTCAGTGAGCTGGAATTTCCTTTTGTCACCTGCTCTTAGAAGATCAAAGTTGAGGGCTTTCACGGCCCAGAATGATTTGTGCTCGAGTTCGACTGGTAAATGACAAGCTTTGCCAAAGACTAGTCGATATGGGGACATGCCGATGGGCGTCTTGTAAGCTGTTCTATACGCCCAGAGTGCATCATCCAGCTTCAGGGACCAATCTTTTCGGGAAGAATTAACCGTCTTTTGTAGGATCCACTTCAATTCTCGGTTAGAGACTTCAGCCTGGCCATTCGTTTGAGGGTGATAAGGCAAGGCTACCTTATGTCTCACTCCATATTTGGTCATCAAGGCTGTAACTGCTTATTGCAGAAGTGGGATCCTTGGTCACTGATGATAGCACGTGGGACTCCAAATCGTGTAAAGATGTTTCTCTTCAAGAACCTGAGTACTACCTTTGCATCATTTGTGGGAGAGGCGATAGCTTCCACCCATTTAGTGACATAGTCGACTGCCACCAAGATGAAAAGGTTTGAACAAGACGAAGGAAAGGGACCCATGAAGTCAATGCCCCACACGTCGAAAGGTTCCACCTCGAGTATGATGTTGAGAGGCATTTCGTGTTTTCTGGAGGTGTTCCCAAGTCTTTGGCATCATCGCAGGAGGCTACAAAGGAATGACAGTCTTTATGTAAGGTTTTCCAAAGAAACCTGATGAAGTACCTTAGCCGCTGTTCGAGCTGGCCCATGATGTCCTCCTGCTTCAAGAGAGTGACAATGTCGTAGAATGCTGTGGATTTCATCTTGGGGCACACATCGTCTCACCATCCCGTCTGCACAGACCTTGAAAAGGAGAGGATCCTCCCAGTAATAATGTTGACATCGGAAAAGAACTTCTTTTCTGTTGGTAGGTTAACCCATGTGGTATTACTCCTCGTGCGAGGTAGTTGGCCATGTCAGCGTACCATGGATCACCGGTGTCACCAATCATAAAAACGCACTCATCTGGAAAGAATTCATTGATGGAAGTGCCATCACTTGGTGCCTCTATGCGAGATAGGTGGTCTGCTACTACATTCTGCACTCCTGGCTTGTCTCTGATTTCAATCTCAAATTCTGTAGTAGGAGTATCCACCGGAGGAGTCGGGTTTGGCATCTTCTTTGGCAAATAGATACCTCAGAGCAGAGTGATCGGTGTGAATTATGACTTTGCTCCCCAAGAGATATGATCGGAATTTATCCAGAGCAAAGACTACTGCTAGAAGTTCCTTCTCAGTAGTTGAATAATTCTTCTGAGCGTCGTTGAGGGTTCTACTTGCATAGTAGATGGTTCTCAAGATCTTCTCCTTCTTTTGGCATAAAGCGGCACCCACGGCATAGTCGCTGGCGTCGCACATAATTTCAAATGGAAGGCTCCAATCTGGTGATATCACAATGGGAGCAGAGATGAGGCATTCTTTTAGTGTGTTGAAGGCTTGTAGGCATTGTCAGTAAAGTCGAACTTGACGTCTTTAGCTAGGAGTTCACATAGAGGTTTTGAAATTTTGGAGAAATCCTTGATAAACCTTCTATAGAACCCAGCATGGCCAAGGAAACTCCTGATGTCTTTTACCGTCGATGGTGGTGGTAATTTTTCAATAACTTCGACCTTGGCTCTGTCGACTTCAATTCCTTTTGAAGATATTTTATGCCCAAGAACTATTCCTTCTTTAACCATGAAATGGCATTTTTCCCAGTTAAGCACAAGGTTAGTTTCTTCACATCGGGCGAGGATGGCATCCAGATTATTCAGACAGGTTCAAAGTGGGACCAAAGACAGAGAAGTCGTCCATGAAGACTTCGATGCTCTTCTCAAGATAGTCGCTGAAGATTGCCATCATGCATCTTTGGAATGTTGCTGGGGCATTGCATAGACCAAAAGGCATCCGATTGTATGCAAATGTCCCGTACGGGCATGTGAATGTGGTTTTGTCTTGGTCTTCAGAGGCAATGGGTATTTGAAAGTATCCTGAATAACCATCCAGGAAGCAGTAGTAATCTTGCCCGGCCAATCTTTCAAGCATCTGATCGATGAAAGGTAAGGGAAGTGGTCCTTCCGCGTTGCGCTGTTCAGTTTCCTGTAATCGATGCAGACTCTCCATCCCGTCGTGGTTCTCTGAGGAATTAGATCACCTTTGTCGTTGGGGACCACAGTGAGACCTCCTTTTTTCGGGACCACTTGAACGGGGCTCACCCATTTGCTGTCGGAGATGGAGTAGATTATCCCGGCGTCGAGAAGTTTGAGCACTTCTTTCTTTACTACTCTTTCATGTTGGGATTCAGCCTTCTCTGTGGTGGACTAAAGGTTTGTAGGTATCTTCCATGTATATGTGATGTGTGCAGAAATGGGGGTTGATACCTTTGATGTCCGAAATGGACCAGCCTATTGCCTTCTTGTGGCTCTGAAGGATCTTCACAAGCTGTTCTTCCTGTGTACTTGTTAGGATGAAGAAATAATAACAGGCAAAGTAAAAATCAGAAAGATAAACATACTTCAGATGTGATGGCAATTGTTTCAGATCTACGAGAGGGGGTTGTTCAATGGATGGTGGTAATTTCTGAGTAGATAGCTCTAATGGTTCTGGTGGTGGGTAGCGTGATTCTTGTATGATTTTACTCTATCCAGAGCTGCTACCATTTGGATTGTGTCAGGGTATACTAATCGGTTATCACAGATTTCAGACAAGGCATTTTCAAGAGCGTCATTACGGATAATAGCAGATAAATTATCCTGCACAATAGAGTCGACAATATCTATGGAAAAGGTATCTTCTAAATGAGCGGGTTTCTTATAACCTTGGACATGTCGTATTCTAGAGTTTCGTTATGCAGCCTTAAAATGATTTTTCCTTTTCAACATCGATTAGTGCTCTTGCAGTTCTCATGAAAGGTCGTCCTAAGATTAAGGGCACCCTAGTGTCTTCTTCCATGTCAATTACAATAAAGTCAGCGGGGAACACAAAGGTTCCTACAGTAACAATCAAATCTTCTATTATTCCTTTTGGGAATACTAAAGATCTATCTGCTAATTGTAATTGAATAGAAGTTGGTTCGCATTTACCAATTTTAAGTTTGTTGAAAGTTGACAGTGGCATTAAATTGATACTAGCTCCTAGATCACATAACCCACTACCGCAATCAACATTATCAATTGAACATGGAATAATTGGCAAACCTGGGTCTCCAAGTTTTGGAGGGAGACTCTTGAGAAGTACTGCTGACACTTCTGTGTAAGGTGTACAGTTTCCACTTCCTGCAACGATCTTTTGTTGGTGATGATATCCTTCATGAACTTTGCGTATATTGGCATTTGTTTTAAAGCATCGGCAAAAGGAATATTGATCGTCAGTTTCTTGAAGTGAGTAGAAACTTTCCAAACTGTTCATCTAAATTTTTCTTTCTCATTCTGTTTGGAAAAGGAAGTGGGGGAAGAATTTTTGTGAGAGGGGAAGGAGTAGATTCAGGAGACTCCTTCTCCTCGGAGTATTTTTTGTAGGAGGAGAGGCTTCTTCAGCATCTTCCTGTTCTTGTTCTGAATTTTCTTGAGGTTCATGAGCTTGCTGCTCTTGATTATCATATCATCCGGGGAGGAGATGAGTTGAGCGGCCTACCACTTCTTAACGTTACTGCCTTGGCCTGTTTCCCCTTGGATTTGGATCTGGCTGACTAGGGAAGGCACCAGGTGGCCTTGTGCAAGCTGCTGACTGATTTGCTCCAACTGTTGGTTGGTTTTTGCTGTATCTGGCTTCAACCCTTCTGTTAGTGGCTTCTTGATCCACGAGCCTGGTGTGGGTCGTAGTCACGATCCTTTCATTAAGTTCCTGAATTCCTCATTTGGATCAGAAGAGGTTGTGGTTAGTTGTTGTTGCTCGCTGCTGGAAACCAGGAGGGGCACCTTGTGCGATAACCCATGTTAGAATTCGGTTGGGTCTGTTCCCCTGATAGGTACTTGAATTGTTGTTCTGCCTCCTTGGTTTTGATCATTATTCTTCCATGAGAAATTCGGGTGATTTCTCCATGGATTGTTTTTGTTGAAATTGTTTTGTAGGAATTACCGGGACGGTTTCCTATGAAGTTTGCATCCTCGTAACTGTCCTTTACCTTCGCACTGAGGGTTTCATGAGGACCGCCATATGGCACATCCTTCTGTAGGTGGAACTGACGATGAACTTGTAGGTGGGAAGCTATTGTTTTTACATTTCGTTTTTGATGTCGTTAGCTTTTCCACCATCTTTGTAAGGGACGAGATCTGAGCGATAAATGATCTGTAGGCTCACCTGGAGTAGGCCTGCTGCTCGTGGTGTTCGCCTTTGGATCTCGTCCACTGTCTCGTATTGCTCATCATGGTTTCGAGAAGGTCCATTCCTTCTTTAGGAGATTTCATCATGAAACTCCCTCCTGCAGAGGAATTGACGAGTAGTCGGTTCCCATCATCCAGACCGTTGAAGAATGACAGGCAGAGGGATTGATCGTCAAGACCATGGGTGTGGAACACTTCATAAGCATATCTTTAAATCTGTCCCATGCGTCGTACACGTTTCTCCCGGCTCCTGACAGAAAGTATTAATTTCACCGATCAATTGCCTCGTTCTACTGGTTGGGGTAGTATTTGGCAAGGAATTTTTGGGCCATTTGAAGCCATGTGGTGATTGATCGGGAGGGAAGACTTCGATACCACCTGTTCGCTGAATCCGACAACGAGTGAGGAAATAGTTGTAGAACGGATTCTTTCTTTAACGTTGCCGGTTTGACTAAAGGATTGCAGAAGTCTAGGAAGAGAACTCAGATGATTTGGGGCTTCATCTGGGTTCTCCACTAAACTTGCCTAGATCCCTACGGCGGTTATGTAGTGGGTTTTGGAAACCCATCGTCCGGCTTCTTCTGGTGTTAGTTCAGGAGAACTATAGCTGATGCTCTTCCTTCGGTATTCGGTTGGTGGTAGTCAGAGAGAGCACGGTGTTCTGGCTGAATTGCATGGTCCATTTCATTTATAACTTCGTTATTGGCCATGGCTTGGTTTCTCAGGTTTCTCTGCGCTTGAAATAAAGTACGCTCGGTTCGGGGCTCGGACTGATTGGAGAGCCTCGAGTTCGAGTATTTGGCATGCACAGAAGATAACTTGTGGTTTGCGGGAAGCTGCAGAATTAGTTAGTAAATAAAATAAGAAAGACAGAAATATTGGTTAGGCTGATAAACGTTAGGAGTTAGTATACAGAAATTATTAAGTTAGTTATACTGGGGAAATGAAATGTTAAGGACAATGGAATGAAATGTTAAGGACAATGGAACGAAAAGTTAAGGACAATGGAACGAAATGACAAGAAATTTAAAGTTAGTAGTTAGAGACAATGAAAGAAAGGACAATGGAACGAAATGACAATCGAAAGGACAATGGAACGAAATGACAATAATATTAAGATGTTAGAGTTAGTGTCCAAAGTCCGAAGTCAAATGTCCAAGTCAGGTCCGAAGTCCGATGTCCAATTCAGATGTCCAAGATTAACAATTTTAATAGTATTAACAGATATTACTATATAGCGAGTGAACTACCAGAAACTAGGAGAAAATTGATGGAATCAATCTCCCCGGCAACGCGCCAAAAACTTGTTGGGATAAAACACTACACTGTAATTAAATAGAGTTATAACAAACTATTAGGCAAGTGTACCTATTCGTAGTAGTTAAACAGTGTCGTATCCACAAGGAAGATTGTTTAATTATCCTAGTTTAGGTAGTTTACTAAAGACTGTAAAAGGGGTTTAGCCGGAGGCAAGCTTGATTTTTTGTTGGATTATTAAAGAAATAATAAAAACAGTAAAAACGGTTGTGGATTAAGTGGATGGAAACTGTGCTAAGGAAGGTGAAATCGCCCGGTTATAACTCAGATAATAATATAAACCTAGTTTGCTCTTATTTGTCTGTTAAGAATTTATCTTGTGACCTTTCTAAATCATAGATAAGGACAGCTCTTAATTAATTCATTAAACTTCTTACAATCAGAAAAAGTCTAAAATCATTAATTAGCTTTAAGTGAGAAATTCTTTTTATAACAGCGATGGATTTTATCTGCTAATCAAGGAGAATAAAATCTAACGTTTGTCTCTCTTTGTGGTCTATTCTCTAATTTACAAAATCATTGAAATTAGAGAAACCGTAAATGAGTAAAAATGATCAGTTCTTAAACATTTAATAGAGAGAGACAAAACAAATATTTATAAGCCAACTCGGTATTATAAATACGCTGAGTTATTTTGGGTTAAACACCCTCCTAAGCACAATTATGAGACTACTCAGACATTGACAGAAATAAAAACAGAGTAAGACTGAAATATTCATTACTCGGAACTGCTGCGAAATACGGGTCTGCACTCGCCTGCCTCTTTCTCTCTTTGTAATTTACTGCTTCTGTTTGAGTACGTACGTGAATGAGGTGGAAATGTAAAATAAATAAAGATTGGAGAAGTGTGGTGATACGGGAGGAATTAAATGGAAGAGAATGGAGTGTGTGTTTTTATTTGATTTTCTTTCAGACTGTGGTCGTACGTCGTGTGTTTGTTGCAGTATTGGTGTTGGTTTATATAGAGAATTGAGATAGGCATCCGTACGTACAATTGATTGAGCATTCATTGCTATCTTCATTTATTGAGAGGGGACAGACAGCTGCACGCATGAGAGATTCATGGTAGGGCTGCTGGTGTAGATAGATGAGGCGTTCAAGTTGCAGAAGACGGCGAAGACGGCGAAGAAAAACTAGTTCGCGGCTTGATTTAATTCATGACCGCCTGATGTCCGCTTGCCACAGGCGGTTCCTCTTATAGGTCCGCCTGTAAAAGAGGCGGTTCCTCTTATATGTCCGCCTGGAACAAGGCGGTTGTGTGTGTCACGTCCGCTCCTTAAGAGGCGGTAGCCTCTATAGTGACCGCGAGCACGTTCCGCCCATTTCCAGGCGGTACCTGTGTGATGTCCGCCCATTTCAGAGGCGTTGTTGTGGTGTTATTTGTCCCCTCCCAAGGAGGCGGTAGCCTTGTTTATCGCATCATTGTTGGTCCGGGTCCTTGCATATGAGTTAAGTCCCGGACCCTTACTCACAGAAAACTCTCGGCCATTTTCAAGGGGTGGTCCGGGTCCTTGTATGGGACCTACGTCCCGGACCACCCACGGCTATCTATATCTCGGCCTGTTTTAATATGCTGGTCCGGGACTTAGTTCTGCATTTAATCCCGGACCCTTCAACTGGCTCCAGATGATTGTTTGGACTCTGTTTTTCAAACCTCTGCGGCATGCGTTCGTCTCTTCATGTTCTTTGCTTCTAGCTTAGTTTTTCTCAGCTTTAAATTACGTAAATCTTGTAAGACAACCAATAAAAACATAAACAGAGAAAAACTAAGATAAGTGGAAGAAATGAGCAAGAAAAGTGCTAATAATATATGAAATACACCTAAAAAACATGCTCATTTGGATACTTATCAGCTATCCGCACTCAACTGGGTGACGTGCTTCAATAAATTGGCAGCACTCATGCCTAGCCGGAACAAAAAGAATAAGAAGAAGAAAGAGCCAAAAAAAAAAAAGTTGAAGGTCTGAAAGTTTACCATGACCTAATGGCTCGGTACTCTCGGCTTGAGAGCGAGACTTAGCTTCCTCCAGCTCTCTAACTTTCCCCTCCAGCCTCGCTTTCTCTTCTAGAAGGGCGATTTTATCCGCATCAAGAGCTTTCTTCACTTTTTCCAAAGAGAACAGTCCCGGAGCAGAGACTGCTTCTCTTGATCAAAGGAAGATCTGACTGCTCTTCAGCGCAGCTTTTTCTTCCAGCCGGCGGTCATGCTCTTGCATAAGCTCTTCTTTTTCCTTCATAAGAGCTTCGTTTCTCCCGTTTAAGAGATTGCTTCTCCAGTCCCAAGATCTTCAGCCTCCTGCTTGAAAGATTGCCCCTCTTGATAGAAAAAGGCCTTCTCAGCCTGAAGTTTATTTACCTCGCTCTGAAGATTATTCACTTCGTTCCGGTGTATGGAACGTACCTGATCCGACATAATGACCAGGTTAAAAAAGAGCCAGGTTAGCTTGTCCTTAAGGAGAAACGAGAGATAATTCCATACCTCTATCAATGTGTTATCAGCCTCCTTATCCGGCCCCTCAGAGAGAAGTTCTCTTCCCGAAGTTTTTTCAGCTGCGCCTCATACTCATCGCGCTGACGCTCGCACTCACGCCGGGACAACTGCAGGTCTTTGTTAATCGCCTCAGTCCTCTCCTTTGCCTTGCGGTCGATCTCATACTCGACCTGGTCAATATAAGTGTCATGAGAAGAGCGGGACAGCTTCAGCTCCTCTTCAACTCTATTGGCTCGGCTTTCCTCATAGCGAAGCCTGGATTGGAGGTTGCCAAAGTGAACCTCAGCACTTTGGGCCTGGACATCACCTAAAAAAAAAACAATACAATGCATAAGTTCAGGAAACCCAAAAACAAAACAAAAGAAGAAGAGTACAAGTAAGTAAATGCCAACCTGAAAGATTCCCCCCCATCATGTCAAACGCTTCTTTTGCTGGGATGGAATGTCGCAATGATGGCATCCGCCCCCATCCCGATCCGCAAACCTCTCCTTGGTAGCAGTGAAGGTCACCGGAGGAGCAAATTCCGTCCGGATGACCGGATCTCTTAATTGCCTCCTTCCAAATAGAGGAGTACTTGCAGCGTCGCAGGAATCAAGGGAAGAGGGTGCCCGCGATGGTAAAACCACCCTTCCTTTTGGGAAGGACCGGTGTAGGACTCTTGAGCAGGAGGAGGAGGGGAAAGAGGAGGAGGAAGCTATGTAGCCTTCTCTCTGCTCACCCTGGGACTCAGGACCCTTCGGCAAAGAGGAGGCCACGTGATCCTCTCTTTGCTTACTTCGGAGCTCAGGGTCCTCCGGCACCTGCCGATACTCCGTTGCTCTATGCCTTGCCGCATCCACGGCCGCAACAACGTCAATGGAGAATGATCCTGAAGCTTCGGGATCACCAGAGGTTTGTGGCTCTACGGCCTTCGGCCTCGATGCTGTTTTCTTTTTTGATTTTTTCTTGGCAGGAGCAGTGGCTGCCGCAATGATAAAGACAATTAGAACCAGAAGAATGAAGCTAAAAAAAAAGAATACCAAAAAAAAAAGAAGGAAACTTGAAAAACAGGAAAAGACGACAAAGCAAACAAAACCTTCTCCAGCCAAAGGATCAGCACAGAGGTCTCCGGCCTCCAGGGTGTTTTCCTGAGCAGGATCTGAGGAAAAGTAACCCGTCAAATCAGGAAACAACTCACATATAGGGGTCGGATGACCGGACTCCCGCCCGGGCGAGAACCAAGGTCAGAACCTGAACCAGGGGTGAGGGGAAGGGTGACACGGCGCCCAGACTTGGGGCTCAGTGCCATGTACCTGAAATCCGGCGTCAGCATGAACAGGAGATTCAAGCCGCTTCTTTTTCTTCAAATTACCAGCTTGGTCATCTCCAACCTCTCGTCTGGAACGCTTTGGCCGGAGCAGCGTTCTCCAAAACCTGCTCGGCCGCATCAGTGGCCGCATCCAGCGTGTCGTAGTAGTCAATTTTTTCGCCACCATTCTTAAAGGTGACGAAGTTCCAGTTATAGAAGGGACCGATCTTGTCCCCCTTCTGGAAAAAGTCTGCGACAATACATCCAAACGATAAGGAGACCGAAAGAAACGACAGAATTCATACTAAGCAAAAAGAACACTTACTGTGATGTCTTCAGAGAAGACAAGCGTTCTTTTGTAAAAAACGCCCCGACGGTCGGCAATTTCTTGTTTACCGCCCCCGCAGAACCTTCGAAATAGGAATTTCAGCCGGGAGGAGTCTCAAGGCTGATTAACTGACCTTTTCCGGCCTCAGCAGCGTATGGTATGCCCAACACCCGCCGGGCGGGGGAACGACGACTAACCACCGCGACCCCCACTCGTGGGCCTTTTTATAGTAAAAAAGAGAGTACCCACTCTTCGCAATAAGGGTTAGGCTCTCAGGATCCTTCCTAACTGGGAAGAATCGGATGAAATCAGTACCCTCCGGCCGAATTTTGATGTCGTCACAAAGGGAAACAAAAGCCTGAAGGTGTGAAATGGCTTTAGGGTAAGATGGGCGAGGGTGCAGCAGCGACGGAGAAGGAACCCTAGCACGAAAGGGTGTGGGGGAATGGTCAAACCTGACCGGAAGAAGTCGGCATAGACGACGTACCCGCAACCAAAATCGTCGTGGGGGTGAGAATCAGAGGATGGCAAATAAATTTATGTGCCAAGTGGAGCTTCGACTCCCCCGAGACAGTCACAGAGGGAAGAGTAGTTGAGAGAAGAAGGAGAAGGTTGACGCCCAGAACGGAAGGGTCTTACCGGCTTCAGGTACGAAGGGCGAAAGCCGTTAGGGGACTGAGAGCCTTGAATCGCTCCGATGGCGGGCGGAAATTTAGCAGCAAGTTTGCTCTGTTTAGTGGAAGAAGAAGCCATTGTCAAGTTAGGCAAGAATCGAGGGATGATGGGGATGAGAGGAAGGGTAGCGCACAACGACAGGAAAGCAAGAAGAAGAGAGGTCGAAGTAACGGGCCAGTAGAGGAAAGAGGAAAAAGGAGAGAACTCGAAGAGTTGGGCTTTAAGGGAAGTTTTTTCCCGCTCAAATAAAAATATATATATGTGCGAAAAAAGTGTCTTTTTTTTACAGGGGAAGAGAAGGGGTCGCACGCTTCCTAAAGACGCTACCGACGTCCAGTCGAAAGGAAGGCCCTGCATATTCTACATCGGTAACGGGCGGAAAATTCGAAAAGAGAAATACACCAGGACACGAGCTACGCGCGTGGCCAACAAAAGTTCCTTTTCTCCACGTATGAAGAAAAAGAACTTGTGGGACTGAGATAAAGAGACAACAAAGCTTGGGTGAGCCAAAGAAAGAGTCAGAGTTGGCCGCAGGGAGTCGCAAATTTTTCCACCAAAACGCACAGAAGTTCTATTTTTCTTCACCGAAATTCAGAAAGATAGAACTTGTGGGACTGATGAGAAGGGAAGAAATGGCGCCGGACCAAAGCAGGCACGTAAAGCATCCGGCCGCTTTGGCCGGATGAGATTAAAGGCACGTAAAGCATCCAGCCGCTTTGGCCGGATGGGGTTAGGGGCTTGTAGGGCGTCCGGCCGCCTTAGCCGGATGAAAATGGGACTTGGGCAAAGCAAAACGTTACTCGACCGGCCGCTTGTGGTCGGTCAAATACTAAGAGGGGTAGAACTGTACTTAAACATGTAAAATACAGGCTGACACCAAAGGGACTAGGCCCAAAAAACTATAAATAAGGGTGTACCCCCATGAAATAAGACACGCGATATTTGGCAATCAAACCCGCATTCGATTCTAATAGAAGCTCTCTCTCTCCCTCTCTACTTTCACAAAACTCTGTGCTGAAATCAGGTAAGGTAGGACAGATTAGATCGAGTCATACTAGGATAGGTGTGCTGTTGCATTGGGATCGAGCTTGGTCGCATTAGGATTAGTACACAGTTTCACTTATATTATATATCAGTTACTATGTTATTCTAAGTTAGATTAATCCCTTGCTATCAGTTAGGACACCAGCGGTATTCTTTTAATTGCCAAGGGCGAGGAGGTCATTACCCCCTGCTAATTAAGGTAAACATATTATTGATAATAAGTAAAGGAATTACTTATTTATTTCCTTCTTAATCACTTCTAATTCCCGATCAATTCATTCACGTCAGTTCGTGAGGAGCGTCTCAATCGTAGTACTGAGCGACAGTTTTTCCCCTCTTCCTCTCTCTCTAACTCTCCTTCTGCTGGAACTGTGAACATTACTGCTGCAACCAGATTAAAGGTTTCCATTGCGGTGTGGTCCTTCCTTCGTTATCAGGTTTGAATTGTAGAATTTGGGTCTTCGTTGTCTACTTCGTTTTCTACTGTTTTCTGATTGAGGGTTATGATTGTGTTCGAATCAGTTGCCGTCGGCCGCATTCAGATTGGGATTCTACTGCAGTATTTTGTCTAGTCTTGATTTCAGGTTTGTGATGCAGAGTGTTGCAGTTTGGGTTTTCAAGTTCTAGGTTTCTTTCTTGTTCTGATTTTGGATCGTTGTTTGTGGGGATTCAGTAACTGATTGGTGTTGTCTGATCGAGCGACTGTTCGGTGTTGTGGCTGCTGCACTCGGTGGATTTCTGCACTCCGAATTGAGGTAGGTGGTTACTCGATTCGGTTTGGAAGTTCAGCCATGGGGTTTGCAAGGTCTTATTGTCTGATTTGGATACGTTTCTGTTTGTGTTGTGTTTGATTGCGTTTGGAATGGCTAAACCCCCCATGGTCTCCTGTATTTATGAATGATTTGGTGTGTGTTCTGAACTGGAGATTCGTGGTGTCAAATTGTGTTGTTTTTCTGCTCTGTTCGTCTTCTGAAATCTGCAGTTTTCGCACTGTCCGAACTTCCGTCCGAGCTTTGAAGTTCGGACAGTGTGTTTTGCCTTTCTGAATTTCAAAGTTCGGGGTATGTCCGAACATCTGTCCGAGCTTTGATGTTCGGACACACCCTTAGATTCTCCTCCGATTTTAGTTCGACCTGTGTCCGAACATTGATGTCCGGACACAAGGTCGGACCTTCCGCGTAAGTTTTTCCGTAAACCCGTCCGAACATCAGTCCGAACAATGATGTTCGGACATTCTGAAATGTTCTGTCTGATTTCAGATCGACTTGTGTTCGAACATTGATGTCCAGACACAAGTTCGGACATTTGACTATTCTGGTTTCTGAGTCTCGACTTGCGTCCGAACTTCGACGTCCGGACACAAGTTCGGACACTGCTCTGTTTTCTGCATAACTTCCCCGTCTGAACTCTGATTTGAGTGCCGTTTGTGGCGTTGGACTCCTCTAAGTCTCTACTACTGTTTTATAAGTGTTTTGGCATGGTTTCATGCAAGGTTGCTTCTGTTTTGCAAACCTTCTGTTTTGGGACACTTTACTCTGTTTCTGAGCCGTGAATGGCTGTGTCGAGCTATTCCGTGGTATACCATGTAGACGTCGTTCTGAGTGTGGGTCATTCCCTTTCTGTTCTATGGGGTTGACGAACCTTTTGGCTCTTTCGAGTCATTTCTGCGTTGCCGAAAGACCTGTTATGGTCTATAGGTCTTCGACCCCTTCTGAGTATGTGCATTGTACTGTGTCCCTATCTGTTTGTGAACTCTAATTGTTTCTGTATTGGGAACCCTTGTGTTCCACTCTGTTTCTGGTTCTGAAAGCTTCTGACTGTATTTGGGAATTGTGGCTTATGTCTATCTTCTCCTCCTTCTGATTTCAATTGTTTTGAGCGACCTTACTGATGACGGTCGCTGCTTACTGAGCATAGTTGTGTGCTCACTCCCTTACTTTTAACATTGTTGCAGATTGATCAGCAAGGATCACTTATTCAGTTTCTAGAGCTTAGTTTATGTCTTAGCTCATTTGTTATTTGTTATACTTACTCAGACTTGTAGCCTTCGGGCCTTACTCTGTTTAGATCACTGTTTCTGTTTGGAACATGTATTCGGGATTCTGTATTACTTCCGCAGTATTTGGTTACTCTGGTTTATAATGATTATGGAAACTCCGTTTTGGGCCTTTATTGCATTTGAGTGTTTTAGAGCCTTGCGTTATTAGGTAGTAATACGCGTGTAATACCCTTAACTCTTAGGCCGATTTTAGGGGTGTTACATTTAGTGGTATCAGAGCCAGGTTTGGCTTTCTTTAGGGTCTGTGGTTGTGTTTGCTTGTGTGAGGTTCAGTTGTGACAGTTGTTGAAGTGTGAGTCAGTTCTGACAAGTTTTGGATTTGTGTATCTCAGAATGCCTCCTCGTAGGACACCAGTGACCCCTCAGGGAGAGGCTGCAGAGGCAGTGCAACAGTTTCTAACTCAGCTGATGTAGACTATGGCTGCAGCTGCTGGGGGAGCTGGTAGAGGAGCTGGAGGAGCAGGCCCAGCAGGGGCGAATGCTGGGGGAGGCCGAGTTAGAGCCCTCCAGGAGTTCATGAAGCTAAAGCCGCCTTCCTTCGACGGCTGTGGTGATCCTCAGGAGGCGAGCCACTGGATTACCGAGGTCGAGGACCTACTGAGAGTGATGGGGTCGGAGGATGATCAGAAGGTGGATTTCGCCACGTTCCTCTTTAAGGGGGAGGCGAAGGAGTGGTGGCGTATGGTGATGGGTAGGCATCCCCAGCCTTGGACCTGGGATCAGTTCTGCTTGGAGTTCAACAAGCAGTTCTATCTGGATGTCTACAAGGATCAGAAGATTAACGAGTACAACCGGCTGCGCCAGGGGAGAGATATGACAGTCGAGGAGTACGTGAGGAAGTTTGTGACGCTCTCGAAGTATGCCCCAGAGCCAGATGAGCATAGGAAGGCCCGTAAGTTCGAGAGTGGGCTCAAACCAGACATCAGGTCCGCAGTGACACCCCTTCGTCACCGGACCTTCAGGGATGTGGCAGATGTTGCGTTGCTGGTAGAGGTCCGACCAGAAGAAGCCTCAGACTCAGGCCCGAGTGTATGATATGGTGGGAGAGCGTGATCGTGCTGGTGATCGCGTCGTCTCAGGTATCCTCCAGATCCATTCTCAGGATGTATTTTGTCTGTTTGACTCTGGAGCTACGCACTCCTTTATCTGGTGTGATTTGTTGGGTAGGCTTGAATTGACCGCTGTGCCTAGTGAAGTAGATTTATGTGTGAGTAGTCCTTTGGGTGGAATTGCTCCTTGCATTCTTGATTCTGTGTGTAAGGCCTGTCCCATAGTAGTTCGGGATAAGACCTTTTGTGCTGACCTCATCCCGATGCGGATGACCTGTTTCGATGTGATTTTGGGCATGGACTGGTTAGCAGAGCACCATGCCCATATAGACTGTGCAGCGAGGAGAGTAGTGTTTGAATTGCCAGGCGGGAGCCGTTTTGTCATTGCTGGAAATGCGGTCCCGTGTGCGCCTATGATTGTGTCTGCGATGCAGGCAGCCAGCTTCTTGAGGAAGGGCTGCCAGGGGTTCTTGTGTTATCTGCCAGAGGTGCGTGAGGGCTCTAGCTTGGAGAGCATCCCGATCGTCAGAGAGTTTCCTGAGGTCTTCTAGGATGATGTGCCCGGACTTCCACCAGTGAGGGAGGTGGAGTTCACGATTGACTTAGCGCCAGAGACTCAGCCCATCTCTAGGGCCCCATACCGTATGAGTCCGGCGGAATTGAAGGAGCTGAAGGTCCAGCTTCAGGAGTTGCTGGATAAGGGCTTCATTCGCCCTAGCGTTTCGCCTTGGGGAGCGTCAGTGCTATTTGTGAAGAAGAAGGATGGGACCTTCAGATTGTGCATCGATTATAGAGAGCTGAACAAGGTGACCATCAAGAATCGCTATCCCCTTCCGCGTATTGATGATTTGTTTGACCAGTTGGTGGGCGCCACAGTGTTCTCGAAGATTGACCTTCGTTCAGGCTACCATCAGTTGAGGATTAAGGCCGAAGATGTGCCTAAGTCCGCTTTTAGGACTTGTTATGGTCATTACGAGTTCCTGGTCATGCCGTTTGGTTTGACTAATGCCCCCTCAGTCTTCATGGATATGATGAACTGGGTTTTCAAACCCTATCTGGATCAGTTTGTAGTGGTCTTCATAGATGACATCTTGGTGTATTCCAAGAGTGCAGAGGAGCACGAGGAGCATCTGAGGATTGTTCTACAGACGTTGAAGGATCGTGAGCTATATGCTAAGCTGAAGAAGTGTGACTTTTGGCTCGACCGTGTAGTGTTCTTGGGACATGTGGTCTCGAAGGACGGTATCTCAGTAGACCCTGAGAAGATTAGAGCTGTGATGGAGTGGGCGAGGCCCACGAATGTTGCTGAGATCCACAGTTTCCTTGGGTTAGCTGGGTACTACAGGAAGTTTGTAGAGGGTTTTTCTAAGATCGTATCCCCGCTGACCCGTCTGTTGAGGAAGGAGATCAAGTATGAGTGGAGTGAGGCTTGCGAGCAGAGCTTCCAGGAGATTAAGAAGAGGCTGACGACCGCACCGATTCTGACTTTGCCATCTGGGACCGAGGGCTTCGAGGTCTTCTGTGATGCGTCCCATAAGGGACTAGGATGTGTTTTGATGCAGCAGGGTAAGGTAGTGGCTTATGGCTCTCGACAGCTTAAGCCTTATGAGAAGAACTACCCTACCCACGATCTGGAGTTGGCAGCTGTGGTTTTCGCGCTGAAGATTTGGAGGCATTATCTGTATGGGGCGTTGTGTAAGGTTTACACGGACCACAAGAGTCTCAAGTATTTGTTCACTCAGAAGGAGCTGAACTTGAGACAGCGGAGGTGGTTGGAGCTACTTCATGACTACGATTTGGAGATCCTCTACCACCCGGGTAGAGCGAATGTGGTGGCAGACGCTTTGAGTCGGAGAGGTGCTCCGGGCGTAGCTGGTGCTTTGACAGGAGTTCAGAGGTCCGCCTTAGAGCTTCAGCGTATGAGCGTTTGGGTAGTCAGACCAGCCAGTGCCAGTGTGATAGCAGCGCTTCAGGTTCGATCTTCGTTGGTCGACAGGATCAGAGTTGGTCAGGAGTCAGACTCAGCTTTGTGTCGGATCAGAGAGGGGCTGCCTTCAGAGCAGAGTTCAGACTTCAGTGTCTCCAGTGATGGGTGTCTGCGTTTCAGAGGTCGAGTGTGTGTGCCGGCTGACGCAGTTCTGCGTAGAGAGATCCTTCAGGAGGCTCATGGAGCGCCATATTCAGTTCACCCAGGAGGGGTGAAGATGTATCGAGACCTCAGAGAGTCGTTCTGGTGGTCTGGGATGAAGCGTGACATCTCGAGTTTGTTTCGAAGTGCCAGACCTGTCAGCAGTGAAGGCTGAGCACCAGAGGCCAGCGGTTTGCTTCAGCCCCTTCCCGTTCCTGAGTGGAAGTGGGAGAGTGTGGGGATGGATTTTGTCATGGGTTTGCCCAAGACTTCTTCGGGGTGTGATGCCGTATGGGTGATAGTTGATCGTCTGACGAAGTCCGCTCATTTCCTGCCAGTGAAGAAGACCTTCAGTTTGGAGCGCTTAGCTCGTCTGTATCTCGATGAGATAGTGAGGCTGCATGGTGTGCCTACTACTATAGTTTCTGATCGTGACCCGCGCTTTGTTTCGAGATTCTGGCGCAGTTTGCATAAGGCCCTGGGTACGAATTTAGCTTTCAGTTCAGCTTACCATCCTCAGTCGGATGGCCAGACAGAGAGGACTAATCAGGTTCTGGAGGACATGCTTCGCGCATGTGTCCTGGATTTTGGAGGTAGCTGGGATCAGCACGTGACTCTGATCGAGTTTGCCTACAACAATAGCTTCCAGGCGAGCATTGGTATGGCTCCGTTTGAAGCGTTGTACGGTAGGAGGTGCAGGTCTCCCATCTGTTGGGATGACCTGAAGGAGAGGGTCTTGGTTGGACCTGAGTTGGTGCAGGGTGCAGTAGAGAAGATCAGGATGATTCGGGAGCGTTTGCTTGTTGCCCAGAGTAGACAGAAGTGTTATGCAGACCAGAGGCGCAGGCCGCTTGAGTTTGATGTTGGTGATCACGTCTATCTGCGAGTGTCGCCGGTCAGAGGCGTAGTCCGGTTTGGGAAGCGTGGAAAGCTTAGCCCGAGGTTTGTAGGACCTTTTGAGATTCTAGAGAGGATTGGCCCTGTGGCTTATCGTCTGGCTTTACCTCCATCCTTGTCTGCTGTCCACAGTGTTTTTCATATTTCGATGTTGAGGAAGTACCTGCATGATCCATCTCATGTAATCGACCATAGTTAGCTTCAGTTGAGAGAGGACTTCAGTTATGAGGCGGTGCCTACCCGTATTTTGGCTAGAGACGTTCGTCAGCTCCGTAGTAAGACCATGCCTATGGTTAAGGTTCAATGGTCTGATCAGCCAGAACGTGAAGCAACTTGGGAGCTCGAAGATGAGCTACGCACCAAGTTTCCCTCCCTATTCGATCAGTAAGGTGAGTCAATTTCGGGGACGAAATTCTTTTAAGGGGGAGGTGATGTTATAACCCATAGTTTATACCTTATATTATATATCAGTTACTATGTTATTCTAAGTTGGATTAATCCCTTGCTATCAGTTAGGACACCGGCGGTATTCTTTTAATTGCCAAGGGCGAGGAGGTCATTACCCCTTGCTAATTAAGGTAAACAGATTATAATAAGTAAAGGAATTACTTATTTATTTCCTTCTTAATCACTTCTAATTCCCGATCAATTCATTCACGTCAGTTCGTGAGGAGTGTCTCAATCGTAGTGATGCGCGACAGTTTTTCCCCTCTTCCTCTCTCTCTAATTCTCCCTCTGCTGGAACTGTGAACATTACTGCTGCAACCAGATTGAAGGTTTCCGTTGCGGTGTGGTCCTTCCTCCGTTATCAGGTTTGAATTGCAGAATTTGGGTCTTCGTTGTCTACTTCGTTTTCTGCTGTTTTCTGATTGAGGGTTCTGATTGTGTTCGAATCAGTTGCCGTCGGCCGCATTCGGATTGGGATTCTACTGCAGTATTTCGTCTAGTCTTGATTTCAGGTTTGTGATGCAGAGTGTTGCAGTTTGGGTTTTCAAGTTCTAGGTTTCTTTCTTGTTCTGATTTTGGATCGTTGTTTGTGGGGATTCAGTAACTGATTGGTGTTGTCTGATCGAGCGACTGTTCGGTGTTGTGGCTGCTGCACTCGGTGGATTTCTGCACTCCGAATTGAGGTAGGTGGTTACTCGATTCGGTTTGGAAGTTCAGCCATGGGGTTTGCAAGGTCTTATTGTCTGATTTGGATGCGTTTCTGTTTGTGTTGTGTTTGATTGCGTTTGGAATGGCTAAACCCCCATGGTCTCCTGTATTTATGACTGATTTGGTGTGTGTTCTGAACTGGCGATTTGTGGTGTCGAATTGCGTTGTTTTTCTGCTCTGTTTGTCTTCTGAAATCTGCAGTTTTCGCACTGTCCGAACTTCCGTCCGAGCTTTGAAGTTCGGACAGTGTGTTTTGCCTTTCTGAATTTCAAAGTTCGGGGTATGTCCGAACATATGTCCGAGCTTTGATGTTCGGACACACCCTTAGATTCTCCTCTGATTTTAGTTCGACCTGTGTCCGAACATTGATGTCCGGACACAAGGTCGGACCTTCCGTGTAAGTTTTTCCGTAAACCCGTCCGAACATCAGTCCGAACAATGATGTTCGGACATTCTGAAATGTTCTGTCTGATTTCAAATCGACTTGTGTCCAAACATTGATGTCCGGACACAAGTTCGGACATTTGACTATTATGGTTTCTGAGTCTCGACTTGCGTCCGAACTTCGACGTCCGGACACAAGTTCGGACACTGCTCTGTTTTCTGCATAACTTCCCCGTCTGAACTCTGATTTGAGCGCCGTTTGTGGCGTTGGACTCCTCTAAGTCTCTACTACTGTATTATAAGTGTTTTGGCATGGTTTCATGCAAGGTTGCTTCTGTTTTGCAAACCTTCTGTTTTGGGACACTTTACTCTGTTTCTGAGCCGTGAATGGCTGGGTCGAGCTATTCCGTGGTATACCATGTAGACGTCGTTCTGAGTGTGGGTTTCCCTTTCTGTTCTGTGGGGTTGACGAACCCTTTGGCTCTTTCGAGTCATTTCTGCGTTGCCGAGAGACCTGTTATGGTCTATGGGTCTTCGACCCCTTCTGAGTGTGTGCATTGTACTGTGTCCCTATCTGTTTGTGAACTCTAATTGTTTCTGTATTGGGAACCCTTGTGTTCCACTCTGTTTCTGGTTCTGAAAGCTTCTGACTGTATTTGGGAATTGTGGCTATAATGTCTATCTTCTCCTCCTTCTGATTTCAATTGTTTTGAGCGACCTTACTGATGACGGTCGCTGCTTACTGAGCATAGTTGTGTGCTCACTCCCCTACTTTTAACATTTTTGCAGATTGATCAGCAAGGATCACTTATTCAGTTTCTGGAGCTTAGTTTATGTCTTAGCTCATTTGTTATTTGTTATACTTACTCAGACTTGTAGCCTTCGGGCCTTACTCTGTTTAGATCACTGTTTCTGTTTGGAACATGTATTCGGGATTCTGTATTACTTCCGCAGTATTTGGTTACTCTGGTTTATAATGATTATGGAAACTCCGTTTTGGGCCTTTATTGCATTTGAGTGTTTTAGAGCCTTGCGTTATTAGGTAGTAATACGCGGCGTGTAATACCCTTAACTCTTAGGCCGGTTTTAGGGGTGTTACAGTTTGCATTCCAACTTCGGTAAATTGACCACTCCTCCCCGTGCCTTCAAAGACTCATCTGGTCCAAATCTCCATGGACCTGCCACAAACATGAAGTAAGTAGCAACTCAGGAAACAACTACGCAACCAAAGACAGTAGTGATCTCTTCCGTCTTTGTCCGGATCTCGCAAAGTCTCCAAACATGACCTAATAGCAGCTACACAATTGATCACCATGCGAAGCTCCGTTTGTGGTTATATGCGCGCTACCACAACCCTAGGTTCATCCACTTACTAGATGATCTCTAGTGCAACATGGAAGTTCACGATCCGTCATGTGACCCGAGAAAATATTTTTCCCATTTTCTGCACCAATTCACCATCATTGAAGCTTTACCATTCTTTACTATCCTTACTCTCCCACAAAGGGTTTGTAAAATAAAGTAATAGATTTAACTTCAAAATGTGAATGATATACCAGATTTTTCAAGATCCACGATTTTCAACTTGATCTTCTTCCAACAACACATCATCATCTCTAAGTACATCCCCGCACCAAAAAACACACATGATTGATTTTTTACACAAGCTCTTCCTCTCACCGAACTTGTTTTCAATCCAAACATCTTCTTAAGACCATGCCACCTCTCTCATGAAAACACCCCACCATCACTGTACTTGATACAACATGAGTCACCAAACTCTCATCATTGTTCAATGAAGAATAAAACTGAAATACCCCTAACCTTTAAATAATTAAATAATGGTAAATAAATATTATCTGGGGGATTATTAAACCCTGAGAAAAGTATATAAACAGTTAGGCGTTAAAAACACACCTAAACTCCTTAAGGTCATAACGAGCGTTAAAGCCCGACCTTAAGCTAAACAAGTTATATAAGCTATAAGACTCATATGAAGTTAATCAAGGATCATTATATGACCCTTAAAACACAAGTCCTCAGTTATAACTGAGTAAAAATACAATATGCCCGGGAGTTCCCTTAAAAGCCCGAAAGTCCTGGAAATACCTTATAAAATAAAATAAAGCATTACACTTCATTCAAAATGCACAACAGCACTTTACTAAACATATATGATGAAGTACTCATGATAAATTCCCAGTTAAATATAAAGTGCTCGGAAGTTCCCGATGGGGGCCCCATAAAGGCCCGGTAATGCCTCGGAGGAGTGCCGAGGTGGCATGAACCCCTATATAATTCATTCTAAGAGTTATTAACAACATTATTTAACATCCTAAAGAGGATTCTCAAGCCACTTTCTCAAAAATAAACAAAGTGCTCGAAAATTGAGTTACAAGTTTATATAACCCCATATAACTCAATGTAACACCTTAACATATTATTATTGACTATAAACAATGTCAATAAACACTTGGAACTCATAGCGAATAATTAATTTCCAGAAAATCCTTAAAGCACAAAAACGTACCTTCGGGTGTCACAAAAATGCGTTTTACGCAATTGCCTTGAAGTTTTTGAGGATCCACGAGTTGATAATCTTAAAAGGGGATAAATTGACCATCTAAATCAATTAATGGAAGTGCTAAATTCATAGTACAAGTGGGTACGATTTTTGGGTCAAAAAGGTACCTAAAATCCGCATTTTTACCTTAAAACTTTCATCTTTTACATTAGTATAAATGTACCAATTAAATGCTGGAACCTATTACACATATTAGTATGATCTTAGTACAATATAGTTTAACAAAAATAAAATTAAAAATCAACCCCATCTAGCCTCCATTGTAGGCACCATTTGTGGTCAATATTGACTAGATTTTAGCAAAAATATTACCTTATGGAATCATGACTCATCCCTACATGTGCCATGTGACAATGTCAAATAATTTCAGTCAATTTAGGCTCCTCCATTACCGTAACCTTCAGGGAAAACAAGAAGAGAATTAGTGTAAGTAAAGTAATGACATTAAAATACAATGCTAGATCTAGCTTTACACTTTACAATTAAACAAGGTAATCAAATGGCTTCCTACAACATGTGCTGTCGATTTTATGCAGGAATAAGGGGCTGTGATTGCTGTATATCTAGTCAAATAAACAACTACCTAACTAAGCATATTCTATTGTCAAAGATAGGCAAAAATCAAATGGCTAGCTACAGCCCATGTTACCGAAAATGTGAGCTAGAAAAGCAAGTTGATTGCCTTATAATTAGTTAAATAAGATACCTACCAATATAGCCATGTTCTTATGTCATTAATTAACAAAGAAATCAGCTGCCAACATTGAACTTCACTACCATAAACAAGCAAGGAAATAAGAGACAAGTTAGTATAGATAATTGTCTTAAAAAAATCAAAAGAAAACACTTACCTAACTTAGCTCTTGTCCTCTTGTGTTAATTGAAAATCAATCTCCATTCTCTTCATTGACAACCAGCCGTAAGTCTAGTCCACTATAGACAATTTTATTGAGCCAAATACCAAATTAATAAACAAGAGAAAGATTAAACAATTAGACAATTATTGTGTCAAAATAATTCCAATTTGATTCCTTTCTTTCCTTACCTTATTCATACGTGAGTGTAGGCTTCACTCTTCCTTGCCACTCCCTTGGCCGAATGTGTAAGTCTTCCAAACCCTCTCTTTTCTTCTTCATTTGCTAGTTTACTCCTTAGAGCTTCTAAGCTCCATTAATGGTGTATTAAGTTCTAACACCATTTCTATGTAATTTCCTAGTTAAATCTACTAAGTCTTGAAGCAAGAAATCATCCTAGCAACCCTTGCTATTTTCACCAAGCATTAGTGCTCCAAGGAGGTTCCTAGATTCAACAACAACACAAGGAACAACAAGATCAAGTTAAGGTATACTTCCATGTTGAAAATCCTAGCAAAATACCTAAGGTATTACCGAAAATTTATGAACTTCTAAACCTATATTCTCTTCATTATTTCATGAAGGAAATTTACATCTACAACCATCTCAAGGTCTACCGAAAATTCCTTGAAAAATTCCTAAGGTAAACTCTTGTAAAACTACTCCAAATCTTATTTATAAATCCTTGTTAGAAGTCTAACAAATGGATCTCCTAAATGTATTCAAGGAGGCCAAATTCTCTCCATCAAAATAGCATTTGGAGAGCTTGGAATTCAAGGAGAAATCAAGTACAAGAATTGTCTTGATTTAAGGAGTAAGTTTATATAATTAAGGTTTAATAAGTTTAAGCTTGATTTAAGCTTCAAACTTTGGTATAAAAATTATGTATAACCTCTAAATAAATTAAGGCCGAAAATATTGGGTTAAAATATCAAGGAAAATAATTTATAACATATAAGGTATGACTATTACCTTAAGGTATATTTATGTGTCACAAAAAAAATTAATTAAGATGCATATATATATATATAACCGAATTGTCTAGGAATTAAATGTTATATATTGAGTTTATAATCATTCTAAGTCATTAGCATAATTTTAAGAAGTGTTATATGGCTTATATACATTTATATGTATTTATTATAAAGTTTAAATCAAGTTTTAAAACTATATAATAAAATAAAATCAAAGCCGCGAATAATATGGCTTATTTGGTGATTTTCGAAATATATAAGTATATTAACTTATATTATAAATTTTGGGAATATTAAAAATAGCTACAAGTATTTAAATGGCTAGTTTATAAAGTTATGTGGCTAAAATGTAAATTTTGAAAAGATTGGTGTGCTAAATATAAAAGCCTAGAGTTTAAGGATTAATTTGGTATATTTATGATATAATATACGGTAGGAATTAATATTATGTAGGGAAAATTACATGCCCCACCTATGACGTTTGGCGAAATTTCATATTCCACCCACGTGGTTTCAAAAATTACTTTCCTCACCTATGTGGTTTCCCCTATTTTACATCCAGCAACTTTTCTAATTTTTGTTCAATTCAAAAGATGCTTAAACATTGTCCAAAATTGATGAAACATTACCTGGACGATGCTAAAGTGATATATTTTGATCTTAAGTCAAATTCAAAGTTTTTTAAGCTTAAATGTGACCTGTGGGACCCAATGAAACATGCGACATGTTCATTGGGTCCCACATGTCACATTTAAGCTTAACAAACTTTAGATTTCTCACTGAACCAAAATATAACACTTTAGAATCATCCCTATAAAGTTTCATCAATTTTGGACAACGTTTAAGCACGTTTTGAATTGAACAAAAATTAGAAAAGTTGTTGGATGTAAAACGGGGGAAACCACATGGGTGGGGAAAGTAATTTTTAAAACCACGTGGGTGGAATGTGAAATTTCGCCAAACGTCATGGGTGGGGCATGTAATTTTCCCTATTATGAATTTTGGTGAATTTAAATAAGTGGTTAAGTGTTAAAATAACATTTTATAAAGTTTCGGGACTATTTTGTAAATATTGGAAACTATAGTGTATGGCCGAGAATTACATATGAATTTATGGGTATATTAAAGTATTAATTATGAAATTAAGTCTTGGTCAAAGTGTTGACCAAAAACTTTGGGTTAAAAGGATTTATGACATAAAATATTAAGTTTATAAAACTTATGGGGTGAATATGTAATTTATAGAAATTATTATGTAAAACGGAATTGAACAAGGGGTGGAAATGTAATTTATAAAAGTATATGGGCCATTTCGGTTATTTAAGAAAATTAAATATTAAAACTATAGTTTATAAGTTAATATGAAACTTATATAAAGTTTTGAGGTTAAATTGTGAATATAAGGGAATTACATGTTAAGACCGAAAATAAATGTGGTCATTTGGTAATTTATAAAAACTACTATATTGTTTTGCAAATTTCCAAAATTTAATGTGGATGATTAATGAATTATAAAAGTTATAAGGATATTTAGCAATCTATAAAGATTAGTATATTCATTTTATAAATACCGAAAGTTAAATGGTATTTAGTAAATTATAAGGTTATATGGCCATTTAGTAACTTATAAAAGTTGGAGTATTTAAATTGTAATTACCGAAAAGGTATATGTGGTTATTTGGTAATTTATAAAAGTTAACATGTCCAAAATATGAATACCGAATTTATAAGGTTATTTAGTAATTTATAAAAGTTATTGTGTCCAACTTATAATTACAGAAATTAATAAGGTTGGTTTTATAATTTAATAAATAAAGGAATTAAAACTATGTATTATGGTATATTATGGAAT
Organism: Limonium bicolor; assembly: GCA_023374045.1. Taxonomy (NCBI): domain Eukaryota; kingdom Viridiplantae; phylum Streptophyta; class Magnoliopsida; order Caryophyllales; family Plumbaginaceae; genus Limonium; species Limonium bicolor. The sequence goes on from CM041776.1 coordinate 114,411,256, forward strand.
ATAATATAAGGTTTATAAAATAAATGTGGTTATAACAAAGTAACCAAATCATACTGATATATGGAATAAGTGGAAATAATTATGGATATATAATTAATGAGATAAAGATATATCTTAAATTGGAAATTCATTATCACATGTGGAATCACATAAAATAATGAACTAATGAACTATCTTGAACCACTGTTAAATAACAGGGGGAAATAAAGAACATGCAGAGTTATTGAACAACGAGTATAAACGCTACAGTGACAATACTGTAATATTTAGTGAATAGTTATATTAATATTACCCGGTATTGCATGTTTATATAACTGCATACGGGAAGGAACTACTGAACAGGAATTTGTCAAGCTAGCAGTTACTTGGTGAATGGTATGTTAATTGTGTGGTCTGAATGTCCTAAGGATTATCCTAAGGTCCAGACATTATGTGTTAATTGTTTAAGAGCGATATCTGTGATTTTATGTATATGATATTGTATACTGTATTGCTCAACATTGTTGCGTTGTATTATACCGAACGTCTTATGACTGGAAGTTTATACATCTAAATTGGAACAAGACTAACTGACCTTTAGGTATTATTGAACCTAACTGATGGTCAACTGTTATAGTCTTAATTCAAGGATTGGTTATTGTACCACTGACAAAAAGGGCTAACTTATAAAGAGAGGAATCCAGACTGTTTCGACTTTCTGGTTGCGCATCGTGATCACTACGAGAGACTTCAATGGGGAGTCACTCAAGGGAAATCCATTAGTCACATTCGAGGATGGCGGAGGGCACTACCGTTGGTGCACAGGTTCGATCGGATCGGTCTTTTAATTATCTAGGGCCATAAGGTCAGTTGGTAACAGTTCCATTGGAACCCAGGGGACTATCGTCCATTAATAAGTTATTAAGGGTTGTCTTGACATGACGCCTGAGGTGGAATTTAATTGGAAAAGGTTAAGTGATTGGTTTAAAGGATAAGGGCCGGGTGGCCAACTAACAAGTACAGTTTAATATGCGTATCTTGTTTGGATAATGATATGGATTATTAATGTGTGATTATTGGTTTTTATTATGGATTATTGATGTGTGTTTATTGGTTATTGCTATGGATTATTAATGTGTGGTTATTGGTGTTGTGTACTATTGTACATTGATGTTTACAGGTGAATGGTTATGTGATTGTTTAATGTTTACATTTATTACTGTTATTATTGTAAACCGGTATTTCATGTAAAGAATCTAATATCAAGATGGCTAAAATGACTTAAGGAATCTAGATGACTTAGGACTACATTTAGCATACCAGCATTTCGATTGCTGAGCGCTTCAATGGGCCAAACATTTCAGGTTACTGAAGAAGACTCAAGCCGGAGTGCGGGGCACAGGGTAGCTGATGGGTTTTAATAAAGACCTCTTTAAGTTTATCATGTATTGTATTAAGGAGATTGTTGTATTCAGTTAGTTGCTCATTTAGTTGGATTTGGTTTGTAATAATTAGAGTGATCATTATCTGTTCATCACAGCGTGAGGAGTTAAGGTTGTTGGATGGAGTAAGGATGCCTTGTTGCTCACAAGGGTGAGTAACGACTTGTAACACCAAGGTAGATAGTTTTATTTTTCCGCTGCGAATTACTGTTTATTATGCTACGACTTGTGACGTTATTACAGGTTTAGGATTAAGGGTGTTACAAAAAGTGGTATCAGAGCGTAACTACGCTCTGATGAAAGGTACCGAGTCAAGAATATGAGCATAGGATATTTGGGAATACGGGGAAACGTCTGTGAGGATTCATGACCTAGAAAAATTCTAAGAATATCTTTATTGCTAATAGCTAACTTTCTTGCATGTTTGTGATTGTGTATGTAAAACGGTGTAGCAACCGAGTAGAAATAATATACTATATTATAGATGTTGACAAGAGGAAGATCACTTGGAGGCAGCAGTGGACGCGGTGGCGAGACACCGGTGGATGTTCCAGAGGTACCAGACCTGGCAGCAGCCATGGCAGTCCTCACGCAGCAACTAGGAGCTCAACTTACGGGAGCCATACCCCACCCGCACAGCCCAGGGAAACCAACTGGTTGAAGAGCGTTGCAGACGCGAGAGTACCGACTTATTCAGGGGAACCGGACCCCGCCGCAGTGGAGAAGTTCATTATAGAGCACCAGAAGGCGTTCAAGGCTGTCAGAGTTCCAGAAGACCAGAAAGTCGACATTGCCGCGTACAACCTGAAAGACGCAGCTGACATTTGGTGGCGGTCTGTGAAGGGCCACTGTAGAGCTACACCAGACTTTGGATGGACAGCGTTTGTAGAAGTGTTGCGGGAGAAGTACTACCCGGAACACCTAAAGCAGAGGAAAAGGCAGGAGATCGAGACCTTAATCCAAGGGAGTCAAACAGTTGACCAGTACTACACACGGTTCACCAGTTTGTTGGACTACATACCAGGTGTTGACTACTCCGACACTGTGAAGACTCAAAAGTCTAGGGGAAGAGGCGCAGGAAGAAAGAAGAGAAAGAGTACGGAAGGAGATGATGGTGGAGCAACCTCCGGCGGTTACTACAGGAAGGGGAAGAGATTGTTTGAAAAGGAGAAGGGGCAGAAGGATTTCCATGGTCAGAAGACGAAGGAGCAGGTCCCTCGTCTGACCGGCCCAGCTATTGATGCTCAGCCACTAAGATCAGCACCACCTAGAGGCAATAAGCCAACCCAACGTCACTATTACTGTAAATGCTGTGGAAAGGATCACCCAGGCGTAGATTGCTCATGAAGGAAGGTGGAGTGCCGCTATTGCAGAAAGGAAGGTCACTGGGAGTATGAATGCTTTTCCAATCCAGGGAGCCGAGTATACAAGGGGGCTAGAGGTTCACAGAGAACACCAGCTATTGTGGCGGGAGGACCAAGAGGAGGCCAGACGCCGCAGAACAACACCTATACTAGAGGACCGGCAGGACAGCCATCCTCATCCGGGAGTCGGAAGGGAAAGGAGATAGTTCCATGAAGAAATACCCTGTACACAGTGGGAACCTCAGGCGCTGAGGCAAGCGCTCAGCGCGAAACCAGTAAGCCTAGAACTTAAACCAAATGCATGATGCTTGAATGTGTGTTTATAATTATCAGTCGATGAGACTTGTATGTGTTAGTAAGTATAAAAAACTTAGAGAGACCTAACTTAGGTAACCTCTCACCTAATAGGATACTTCAATATTTATTTTCTCTTACCTATGAGACCGGGGTCACTTAAGCCTATGAGCGAAGGTCGGGAATATCTAGAGGCGAATGCCAAGTACTTCGACCCGGTATGATCTTACTCAAGCAATACTTAACTAAAAATGAACAAATAACTATTGTAAATGAATGTAGAACTTTAGGGATAGGCCTTGGAGGATTTTACACTCCAGGATATGGTAGAGGATCAAAACTTAAAATTATATATGATGTGTATGGGTAAGGATTGGGATCCACAGGCTAGGTTATATAGTGAAGTAAGAAAGGTAGAAAGAGCACGAGTTTCTAGGATACCAGTTGTATCACTCTCCATAGGAGAGGATGCTGAGTTTTTATACGGTGATCAGAAGAGGATAAAAAGGCAAACAAGATTGCTTTAAAGTCAGGAGACGCGTTGATATTTGGTGTGAGATAGTACAATGAGGAATAGTAAACTAGTTTGCTTGATCCGCCGAAGGGCGTTATCAACTGTCCAAACTTACAGTAACTACAAAGTATGACCCGCCTAAATGACGAGCAAATGTCATGAGAAGGAATACACTAATTAATATAAAATACTTAAGACTACATTAATTGTCAAAGGGGTTTGATGAAGACCTGCACGTGAAGAGCAAACACTGAAATTTTATGGGATACCCAGGCACCAAGCTTACCGCTCAGTGCGATACTAGAAAATCTTACAATCCCTTATTAACTTCGCGAGAAGATAGTGCGAAACCTTGGAATATGACAATAGAGAAACAGAATCTCAAGATATATAACTAAACATCCATCATGGATAAGCACGGGTTTTAAATACCTGAGCAAATACTAAGGGTCTCAGCTAGTATCAATATAGTGACAGTGCTGGTCTCCTAATTACTAAAGGGAAGAGAACAAACTCTGAATCTATTTTTTTCTGAAGTCAGGAGAACTACCTAATTAACAATACCAAATTCTATATATATACATATAATTGGGAGGTTGTAAACCTAAACTTTTGAGGAGTATTGATATATTTCAGAGGGTTAAGTAACAGGAAATATACCTACCCTATTTTGAGACATATGTCCTATACTAACCTTATGGATCTATATGAGCATATGTCTTCTATGATAGCTCAATTTATGAATGCGAATAAAGAGCGCAAGAAATCAAATAAGGTTAACCCCCTATGTAATATAAATTTGAATATAAACATGGTAACAAATAACTCTCCTTGACACTTACAGTGAAGGTAGTATAAGTTATATCAAGATTTTGAACTAATATATACACTAAAAGTAAGTGGAAGTTAAATTTAAAAGTAGGAAAAACATACCCCTCGGCTTGTAACAATCGTTTTACGCGTAAATTTTCCTAACGTTATATACTAATCCCTGTGATTCTAAATCCTCTATTTGATACACTTAATCGACCTATTTTTGGAAGCCATTGAGCTTGTGGATTAACCATGTTTCTAAGAGATAGAAACAAACAATAAGCTTCGATTGTCTTGTTACCAAACCGTAGGATCCAAACTGGAAACCCTTAGTTTGAGATGGTACTAATATTAAGAGATACTTAACCTAGGCTGAACATATGGTTCACCTAATTTATGGAGTTTAGATGGAATAAGAAAAAGCCAAGCTTTAAGGCGGAGGAAATAATACCTTATGGAACTGTAATTGTTGATCAAATTATGAAAACTTTTCCTTGAAGTCTAACTGTGACTGTCCTTGTTCTATGGAATGACAACTAAAGTATAGGCAATAATCAAACCCTGGTGAGTTAAATACTAGATGAGCCTTTTACAGAGAAGAGGGTATTCTAAGGTATCCAAGTCCATAAGTGAATTTATTACTTGTATGATGGATTTAAGAGTTAAAATGATTGAGGAGTATAATGATTAGACAATATATGCCTAGATGTTTTAATAAGAATTTACCTTTTATGCCAAGAGGAAAAACTGGCTTCCCCGCTTGATGATTTGATCGAAGGAATATGGTTCCGGGGATTTGGTAATACACTAGATTCAAGTATAGGTTATAACAGTTATTGGAATAGTTGTATAATAGTCAAGGGAAAATGTACATGTAGTAATCACCACATCACAAAGTTTGATAACATAAAATTTGGAAAATGACAATTGTGTGATTGTTTTCTATTTGACGTGGGAGGTCGAACTTGATCCTAGTCAGATCAAGGGTAAACCAAACACAAAATGGAGTGGAAGGATAGTTCAACATTGACGCTGACCCCGCCAGAGTTGGATGATTCCTGAGATTCCCTACAAGTGGTCACAAATATCTCTGTGATAAATAAATATTTATCCTTAATTTTAATATAAAATTTGATTAATGAAGTATATGAGTTGTAGAAGGTGTAAGTTAAGAATTAAGTTGTCCAGGTTACCCTGAAGAGATTAAATAGCTAAAACAACTCCGCGTATGTCGGAAAAATAGTCAGTTGTGAGGGAAATACTAACCATTATCATTCCATGAACCATGTTAATAAATTCAATATGAGATCAAGAGACAATTACCTATAATAAAAGTATTCTCAAGCTATCTTCTAAGTTATGGCCAAATTTCCATCTGGAAGGAAAGATCGACTTCCATGTCTTTCTTTATGAATTCAAACCCAATATATTAAATGGAAACCTACCTATAAACATGGTAGAATATAAAGAGTATAAACATTATACTAATACTCACATGAGTTGATTCACAACCGCAAGAACATGTTCAATTGAGAGAAAATTGTACCTTGTTAGAAACCTTAGCGGGAACCCTACTGTGGTATACCTGATGAACGGACGATAGTAATCGTGTATGTACTACCCACAAATGGTAAATCAATAGTATCAAGAAACCAGTCTATATTATACATAAGATGCATGGCTCGACCATAGCTCATACCTTACATTGAAAATGAAAACCGAATATGGTGACAGTAAACTTAAATACCAGAAGCACAAGAGGATGACCTGAAGATCTAAGAGAGAAATTTTAAGTATACCCCAATATTAATACAAACCCGAGCGCCGACGATTACAACTACAAGAGGCGATTAAGGGAAATGTATTACACACAAAAGTTTAAACAAGCCATGAGACAATATCGGCAACATACAGGATGGTAGATCACCTTCACCCATACACACGGGATTCAAATATAAAAGCATACTAATGCACTATGGAACATGTTAGAGAATGCATAGATTCTTGAAGGCTATACCTCGTAGGACAGAAGTCATATGCTGATGCCCGTAGGAGAGACCTCGAGTTCACAGTAGGCGATCGAGTCTTCCTTAGAGTTTCACCTATGAAGGGAGTTTTTAGATTTGGGCAGAAGGGCAAGCTTAGCCCGAAGTATGTAGGACCGTACCTTATTACGGAGCGAGTGGGCCCATTAGCCTACAGATTAGATTTACCTGTTGAGCTTGGGAGAATGCACAATATGTTTCACATTCTCAACTAAAGCAGTATGTGCCTCACCCGTCACATATCTTAGAGCCCGAGACACTCGAGCTAGATCCTACACTAAGATATGAGGAGACCCCAGTTCGCATTTTAGACTCCAAGACTAGGGAGAGCAGGAACAAGACCATTAGAATGGTCAAGGTTCTTTGGTCAAACCACGACATTGAGGAGGCGACATGGGAGTTAGAAGACTCCATGCGACACAAGTATCCAGCACTTTTCTCTTAGTTTTGTGTATACTTGTGGGGGGTACATGGGCGTAACCCTTTTTAAGGGGGGTAGAGCACCACATGCGACTTGCATATCTGCAGTCTATACTGGTTTTGTATTGGTTGTTTGTGTTTGATTGTTGCGCATGTGTGCAATTGGTTGGATGGTTATGCTTATGTTCTATGTAACACTTGATTGGTTATTGATATGTCCTATGTGACACTTGGTTATTGATATGTCCTATGTGACACTTGGTTATTGATATGTCCTATGTGACAGTTGGTTATTGATATGTCCTATGTGACACTTGGTTATTGATATGTCCTATGTGACACTTGGATGGTTATTGTTGTGTCCTATGTGACACTTGAATGGTCACTTTGATGGTTAATAAAAGTACACTTATTTACTTTATGGTATGTTCATTCCTACAATCACACAAGAGATTTACTGCCAAGGGTTTACGCCTATGCACTCTATAGGACTGAGTGTTTTGGTTTTGCACTTGTGCAGTGATGACCGAGTGGGCTAGCTAGGAAGTTTGGACACTTATTTGCTTCACAGTATTTATCAAGTTACTTATGCTATCATTACATTGTTTGCCATGAGCAAGGTACACTCAGATTACAGATGGAATGTAGAAGTGTCAATATTGTCTTGACACCCAAGAATGATAAGTATACAGGAGTAGATATGAGGAACTTGATTCCATATGATGAATAAGTATAAGTTATGACTTCGGGACGAAGTCCTTTTAAGGGGGGTAGACTGAAATACCCCTAACCTTTAAATAATTAAATAATGGTAAATAAATATTATCTGGGGGATTATTAAACCCTGAGAAAAGTATATAAACAGTTAGGCGTTAAAAATGCACCTAAACTCCTGAAGGTCATAACGAGCGTTAAAGCCCGACCTTAAGCTAAACAAGTTATATAAGCTATAAGACTCATATGAAGTTAATCAAGGATCATTATATGACCCTTAAAACATAAGTCCTCAGTTATAACTGAGTAAAAATACAATATGCCCGGGAGTTCCCTTAAAGGCCCTTAAGGCCCGAAAGTCCCGGAAATACCTTATAAAATAAAATAAAGCATTACACTTCACTCAAAATGCACAACAGCACTTTACTAAACATATATGATGAAGTACTCCTGATAAATTCCCAGTTAAATATAAAGTGCTCGGAAATTCCCGATGGGGGCCCCATAAAGGCCCGGAAATGCCCCGGAGGAGTGCCGAGGTGGCACGAACCCCTATATAATTCATTATAAGAGTTCCTAACAACATTATTCAACATCGTAAAGAGGATTCTCGAGCCACTTTCTCAAAAATAAACAAATTGCTCGGACAAATTTCTTAACGCTCCTTTTTGCCCCGGGAGTGTCCCAGTAGCCCGAAAATTGAGTTACGAGTTTATATAACCCCATATAACTCAATGTAACACCTTAACATATTATTATTGACTATAAAAATGTCAATAAACACTTGGAACTCATAGCAACTAATTAATTTCCAGAAAATCCTTAAAGCACAAAAACGCACCTTTGGGTGTCAAAAAAATGCGTTTTACGCATTTGCCTTGAAGTTTTTGAGGAGCCACGAGTTGATAATCTTAAAAGGGGATAAATTGAACATCTAAATAAATTAATGGCAGTGCTAAATTCATAGTACAAGTGGGGGCGATTTTTGGGTCAAAAAGGTACCTAAAATCCGCATTTTTACCTTAAAACTTTCATCTTTTACATTAGTATAAATGTACCAATTAAATGCTGGAACCTATTACACATATTAGTATGATCTTAGTACAATATATTGTAACAAAAATAAAATTAAAAATCAACCCCATCTAGCCTCCATTGTAGGCGCCATTTGTGGTCAATATTGACTAGATTTTAGCAAAAATATTACCTTATGGAATCATGACTCATCCCTACATGTGCCATGTGACAATGTCAAATAATTTCATTCAATTTAGGCTCCTACATTACCGTAACCTGCAGGAAAAACAAGAAGAGAATTAGTATAAGTAAAATAATGACATTAAAATACAATGCTAGATCTAGCTTTACACTTTACAATTAAACAAGGTAATCAAGTGGCTTCCTACAGCATGTGCTGTCGATTTTATGCAGGAAGAAGGGGCTGTGATTTCTGTCTATCTAGTCAAATAAACAACTACCTAACTAAGCATATTCTATTGTCAAAGATAGGCAAAAATAAAATGGCTAGCTACAGCCCATGTTACCGAAAATGTGAGCTAGAAAAGCAAGTTGATTGCCTTATAATTAGTTAAATAAGATACCTACCAATATAGCCATGTTCTTATGTCATTAATTAACAAAGAAATCAGCTGCCTACATTGAACTTCACTACCGTAAACAAGCAAGGAAGTAAGAGATAAGTTAGTATAGATAATTGTCTTAGAAAAATCATAAGAAAACACTTACCTAACTTAGCTCTTGTCCGCTTGTGTTAATTGACAATCAATCTCCATTCTCTTCATTAACAACCAGCCGTAAGTCTAGTCCACTATAGACAATTTTATTGAGCCAAACACCAAATTAATAAACAAGAGAAAGATTAAACAATTAGACAATTATTGTGTCAAAATAATTCCAATTTGATTCCTTTCTTTCCTTACCTTATTCATACATGAGTGTAGGCTTCACTCTTCCTTGCCACTCCCTTGGCCGAATGTGTAAGTCTTCCAAACCCTCTCTTTTCTTCTTCATTTGCTAGTTTACTCCTTAGAGCTTCTAAGCTCCATTAATGGTGTATTAAGTTCTAACACCATTTCTATGTAATTTCCTAGTTAAATCTACTAAGTCTTGAAGCAAGAAATCATCCTAGCAACCCTTGCTATTTTCACCAAGCATTAGTACTCCAAGGAGGTTCCTAGATTCAACAACAACACAAGGAACAACAAGATCAAGTTAAGGTATACTTCCATGTTGAAAATCCTAGCAAAATACCTAAGGTATTACCGAAAATTTATGAACTTCTAAACCTATATTCTCTTCATTATTTCATGAAGGAAATTTCGATCTACAACCATCTCAAGGTCTACCGAAAATTCCTTGAAAAATTCCTAAGGTAAACTCTTGTAAAACTACTCCAAATCTTATTTATAAATCCTTGTTAGAAGTCTAACAAATGGATCTCCTAAATGTATTCAAGGAGGCCGAATTCTCTCCATCAAAATAGCATTTGGAGAGCTTGGAATTCAAGGTGAAATCAAGTACAAGAATTGTCTTGATTTAAGGAGTAAGTTTATATAATTAAGGTTTATTAAGTTTAAGCTTGATTTAAGCTTCAAACATTGGTATAAAAATTATGTATAACCTCTAAATAAATTAAGGTCGAAAATATTGGGTTAAAATTAGACCCGACAATTATGACCCAACCCAAAACCCAACCCGAACCCAACCCATAATTTTGCGGGTTAGGGTCTTGATTATTGACCCATCTATTTTTTGGGTAGGGTTAGGGTAATAAGCTAATTCTGTGGGTTGGGTTAGGGTAGAGATCTTAACCCATGACCCAACCCGAAACCCGAAAATATATTTGTTAGTAATAAAAAATAAAAATATTAATTCACATATATATATATTATTTTCATATCAAACTATACCTTAGCCTTAAGCCCAAGTGCAATTGGGCTTTCCCACCTTTAATAATATCACATAATCTTAACTAAACAAATAGCCCAACTAGCTGCATATCAAACAAAGGGCACAACCATACCTTAACATAATTGTGAAAACCCAAATGCTCTCGTCTTGCATACTCACACTCATTTGTCTTCTCTACGTCGTTGTTTATGTCTATGTCTCTCTTCATCTCTATCTAATGTTTTTTTTCTTATTCTCACTGTCATAGTTGTTCTTTAGAACATAGATATGTTCAGATAATCTAGAAGGGTGAACAAAAATAGGTGATATGTATTTTTTGTAAGTAGAATCTTGATTATAGACCTCTTAGTGAATTCTGAAGCCAAGAATGCGGATAGCGTGCTGCATAAAAGTTCTTCAGTTGTTGGTAACGATTAAGTGATTGTGATTGTACTTTTCTCAGGCATGACCACTCAGTTTAAACAGGTGTAATTATTTTGAAACTATCAGTCATAGTTTGAGGCTTTGAGCTCTTAGTTTATAAATTATTTCTAAGTTTAGAAGATTTGTTTCTCTAATGCATAATGTGTAACGCCCCTACTTATCATAAATGCAGCGGAAATAAAATACTAAGGCGATTACAGATCATCGGGTTCCAAACACCCGGCACCAAACCTCACCAATTACAACTTACGATATTACAAATGCTACGGTCTGAACTCGAGAAAACATAGTATAAAAGTAATGATAACAAAATACAGTAGCTCTCCAAAATCCTAATTCCCATCCCATACACTCATACTCTTCGTGGCCACCTGTATAACAAATCGTACCTGCAAGATGAAACCAAGCAGCCCACCCCGGGAGGGGTGAGTCAGTTCCCTGGAATGGAACTGGTACAACTCTCCAAAACAAAAGTTTAAAACATAACTCTTGAAACAAACAATAACTCGAAGTCAAACGCTTAAAACAAAACAGAAGAACAAGGCACATCAAAATCACCAAGTCAAAGATATCAAGTCAAGGATAGAGATAAATAACAAGAAGTAAAGTGAGTCAACTTAAAAGAAACCACACCAGAAGTTAGTGAACATCCATTGCTTAAGTTAGATTCAGTTCCAATTAGGATTAGAAAGACCCAAGTAGTCACAAGGACTAGGAATGAAAGAAGATATCCAAGAACCCATAACTCAAGAGTGGAATAAAACCAATTGGGAGAGATGGCCCCCACCGCCAGTCAGTTGCCACAAGGGCGAGGTAAACAGACCTCCGCTGTCAGTTGCCACAAAGGGCGAGGTATAGCAGACCTCCGCTGCCACCGACCCGTTCTCAGTCATCGGTGAAAAGTGAGTGCACCACTTATAGAAATAATCCATACCCAATACCAAGTTGACATTTCCCATATTCCCACTAGACTATTAACTGTACAAGTGCAATACCAAAACACTCAGTCCTACAGAGTGCAGAGGCGTAAACCCTCAACAGTCAATATCTAATGAGGTAACCAGATAAGAGGAACCAATGATCATGTGAGTTGTACATCCAAGGCTCAGTTAGTCACAACAGGCTGAGTTAGTCAACAAACAATTTCCTTTCAAGATTCATTCAAACTCATTTAGCGTTGCTCAAACATTCCATAAAATTCGTCACCAAAAGCATCTGAGTACGAGAGATCGTACAAAACATTCCATCAAGTCCATAACCAATCAAGTTGAGTACGAGAAATCGTACCTGGTAATCGTTGTAGCAGTTCTAGTCGACTTGTGCAAATAATCAACACTCTGAGGAATATTAAAGGTAGTCTAACATCAATAACTTGTAACCTAAGTTAAACTTAATAAATTCCTCACTCTTATTTCTAAGTCTCAATTGTCTTTTAAGCCCTCACTTAAATGTTATGTATAACCTTTGACTTATATTAGAATGTTTATAACCCAAGGTTGTAAGACTAGGGAATGTATGTTATTAACACTTGTTAATTGTTACACTCTTATCCACTTTATTCATACTTAACCCTAATTCAAGACTCTTGAGACCCTTATATCATAAGTGCATATTATATTATTCATCTAATCTTAGAATCTCAATAATAATTTTTAAGCTTAATACTTTTATTCCTAATTTAGAATAAATATCGGGTTATGACCTATGATAGGTTTATCTTAGAATATTATACTATTATTTCACAATGTAATGATTATGTATTTTATCAGTATTACCAAATAATCTATTATGATTAAGTTTTCCCCCTCAACTTAATTAAGATCTACATCCTGTATATTGGAAACATGGTGTTATAGATGCATTTTATGATAACCTAATTGAGTTACTACACTCATTTATCATATGTTTAGTTTAGGATGACTTTTATTACAACCCCCTAATAATCTTATCATAAGATGTTAAATTGCTTCTCATCTTGAATAACTATATTATAGTTAACTTAGATTTATCGAACTCTTACATTTAGTATTTCCAAGGTATATTATTTACTTTATCATTAACTATATAATAAGACATTTTAGGATAACCTTTTATTTATCCTTGCTTACATTTAATTTCCCAAATGTTTTATTTTCACACACATTCCCGCTATAGACTATGTATAATCCTTTTATACTAAATTTTAATAAACTTACGTCTTAAAATACATTTTTCATATTGTTTACAAAACCTAAGGTTTCAAAGGAATAACTTAATAAATTAATCTCCTTTATTATGTTTTAGGATGAACATTATATCTTAACATAAGGTAGAATTTATCTAAGAATTAAACTCTCATTCACAAGTGAAATTGTCAATTACTTAATAAGATAATATGTTCTGAAAAATCCCCATACCTTATACTCAAATGACACATTAATATTTTTAGCGTCGTAAAGTAGATCAATATAATCTCTTATGTAACTTAGTTTTATCTAGTAAAAGGTTCAAAGGTTTTAAGTATCAAATTCCTATTTATAACCTTTCTATAAATTCTAACTACTAAATACCTCACTTAATTGTAGACTCACATCCTAAGTATTGGTAATTAATGTTATAAATGTATTTCATATGGCTTATCTAATGCCAAGAAACTTAAGGATTATTATTTAGATAAATTTCCAAATCATAGTTTAATGTAGTTTTTATCATAATCCTTTTAATGATTTTAACTTAAAACATTAAGTTATATTTTAATACCTTAAAGGTTAAGAAATTATTAAATCTAGACTTACTAATCCACCTCACATTCATATGTAAAAGTATTTTATTTATTTTATTATTGTTTATATTTAAGAACATTTAGATGTAAAAGTATTACATTTATTAATTATAGAATAAGATCTATTGTGTAAAATTTTATGTAATCTAATCACAATTTTTCCTAAGTTTCAACTTAGTAATTACTTAACCCAATTATAGACTTACATTATAGTCGTCGACTAATACCATACATGTATTTTAATACGGTTTATATAAATCTTAGAAATTCAAAGATAACTCCTTAAGTTTAATAATCATAATTTAATACCGCCTCATATAATATTCCTTATTAGTATTATGTAGAGGTTTAGTTTATCTCATTAATTCCTTCATATTATATTTCCTATAAGGCATTTTATTTCTTTTATTTATGTAATTTTTTTATGTGTATATATTAGGATTTATTCAAGACATTCCTTGTGTAGTTTTATTGCACTTAATTATTTATACTAACTTTTACACATAGCTACATCCAATAATGGTTTATAAAATAAAGTATTTTCATTAGTTTCAATTAAGTATATTAACTACCATATTATATAATTAATATAAATGTAGATTAATTTAGTTCCTTGATTTAACCTAAGTTACTATTTTATTTCGTTTATATATACGTACATCTATATATATATTTACTTCACTTAAAAGTTAGTACCCAAAATATTTATAAACATACTGTATTAAATGTTACTTAGTCTTATTATATTTTTCCCAACCTATAAAGTTCATTAATCAACTATACTTTAATTTTTGACTACATTAAAAACATATATAAGTTATTCTTATGAAAAACTCATAAACACAATTTTAAACCCATACAATTGTCCAAAAATCCCCAAATTAAATATATAGTAACTAACATTTTAGACATATTATAAAATTTTTATTTCATAAAAATATCTTTTAAATTATCCAAATAATTCCATAATACTCGTAACTTGCAAAAATCATAACTTATGTTTTAAAAACTCAAAACCCATATTAATTTACATCAAAATAACTAGATTTTATAAGGAATCTATGGTTAAAATTTCAAGTCAAAATACATTCGGGAAGGCAATTAAATAAATCCAACAAGTTTAGGGTATTATTCTGGAAATATTAAAAACTTAACTAACTTAAACTTAAACGTTTTAATCTCGGCCGTCCGTTCCTTTTAACTACGATCGGACGGCCGAAATCGTCGAGTTCATCAGCGAACAGCAACCACGACCCGAGTACTAATTCGATCATTTCTCCCAACTCACAGAACCGTTTTCGTTGATTCTTGTTCCATTGAATTCGAAATTGAAAAACGAATCTATTGACACCGATTTCACCACCTATAATGCAGTATCCTAAGAATTCGATTCTGGGTTCGAAGAGGTTAGGGTTCATGTTATACCCGATTCGATTTTTACAAAATTCTCTCAAAACAAGGCCTAATTGATGAAATTGGCAGTTGGGTTAGGTCGATAATGCAAAATCGAGTGACTTAATAGGAGGAATTGAACGGAGACTTACCAGGGAAGCTCCACGAAGGAAATCACATTCGGTTTTCTGGAAAATATTCGAACCTGGCTGTTTCGAGGAGCTTACTTTGGAGATCTATAAAATAATTTCTAGGTCGAATTAGGCCATGTTCTTGGGCTTAATCGAAAGAGGAAACATAGCTCTACACATTGATAGCAAGAACACACTCTAATTTGCACTACACAGAAATAAATCTAAGCCGAAAGTTACGAGTTTACCTTACGTTTTTCCTATGATTTTATGTGATGTCGGATCTCGAACTTTAGGCACTTCTTTCTTACAAACGGTTGGGAATTGGCTTTGGTCATCAACATGAAAGTTGTAGAGGGATTAGAGACCTTCAAATAAGCTAAAGAACACGAAATTGGATGAGAATTGAAGAAGTTATGGCGTGACGAAGTTTACCCAACTTCAGGCAAAACTGCAGTTCTGGGTTACGAACTTGCGAGGAGCCAACTTTGGTCAATTTTCCGGTTATTGTAGAAGGAGTTAGATGATGTGTGAGTAATGGTTGGAAAGATGGGATTAAGGAGAAGAGAATGTAACAGACGGCATACCAAATGGTGGAGGATCAGGAGATATAGGCGTCTCAAATTCGACCCTCGACATGCCAAACTGTCGAAAAACTGGGACTGTTCAGTGGTAGTGCCTGGCTGACTGACACTCAGCATTTCTCAAAATTTTGGCTCTAAACTTCAATCTATCATAACTTTGGCTAGGATGATCCGTTTTTGACGTTCTTTTTATCGATCTTCATGGTTTTTCATAACCTATTTATTGGTATAGGTTTCATGGCCTGGTTTGACCATTCTCAAAAAGTCAACTCTAGCAAGGCTTAATAAGCTTTAAGGTTTCTAGAATTTTATATTGACTTTTATGTTTCAAAACAATGTTCCAACACTTCCTAAAATCTTTATAATATATTTGGAGTGTTTAGAAATTTTTCCAAGATTTATTGACTTATAAATCTTATTATTAAATTCATACTACTATAATAATGTATAATAATTAGGGTTAAATAGGAGAAAACCCCTAAATAAATTTCACAATCCATATAATAATTTAATATTCACAATTCCATACCATAATTTAATATTAATTGTATTATTTATGGTTTAATAAAAGAAATCCCCTAAATTAATTTAAATTAATTTAGGGGTATTTCATAATGAAGATTTTCATTTTCATTCCTCTTTTTATTAAGGGCACTAGGAACATGTGCATATCTAGATATGATTCATCCCCAACAATGGTAGAGCTTTAGGCTAAGATTGATAAATATAAACTTATGAAAAAAGTACGCGTTATTCTATTCATGGGAAATTGGTGTCGTACTTTTACATTCTTTGCATAACATGGAATTCATTTAAAGTTTGGTCGATCAAGCAACATTACTTCTCTCCCTTTTGTTTCATCCTAATTAGTGTGCCAGCTAGCATTTGATGTTTTTGGATTTTTTTATTAATTTCTACTCCTAATCCATCTAAATTATTGTATGCTTGAAAAAATGGGTTGGGTGGGTTGGGTTAGGGTTAAAGGATTTCAAACGGGTTGGGTTAGGGTCATGATTTTCCGACTCATCTATTTTTGGGTTGGGTTGGGGTTGATGATATTTTAAATGGGTTGGGTTAGGGTTGATATCAACCCGACCCAACGACCCAAATTGCCAGGTCTAGTTAAAATATCAAGGAAAATAATTTATAACATATAAGGTATGACTATTACCTTAAGGTATATTTATGTGTCACAAAAAAAATTAATTAAGATGCATATATATATATAAACCGAATTGTCTAAGAATTAAATGTTCTATTTTGAGTTTATAATCATTCTAAGTCATTAGCATAATTTTAAGAAGTGTTATATGGCTTATATACATTTATATGTATTTATTATAAAGTTTAAATCAAGTTTTAAAACTATATAATAAAATAAAATCAAAGCCGAGAATAATATGGCTTATTTGGAAATTTATTAATATATAAGTATATTAACTTATATTATAAACTTTGGGAATATTAAAAATAGCTACAAGTATTTAAATGGCTAGTTTATAAAGTTATGTGGCTAAAATGTAAATTTTGAAAAGATTGGTGTGCTAAATATAAAAGCCGAGAGTTTAAGGATTAATTTGGTATATTTATGATATAATATAAGGTAGGAATTAATATTATGAATTTTGGTGAATTTAAATAAGCAGTTAAGTGTTAAAATAACATTTTATAAAGTTTTGAGACTATTTTGTAAATATTGGAAACTATAGTGTATGGCCGAGAATTACATATGAATTTATGGGTATATTAAAGTATTAATTATGAAATTAAGTCTTGGTCAAAGTGTTGACCAAAAACTTTGGGTTAAAAGGATTTATGACATAAAATATTAAGTTTATAAAACTTATGGGGTGAATATGTAATTTATAGAAATTATTATGTAAAACCGAATTGAACAAGGGGTGGAAATGAAATTTATAAAAGTATATGGGCCATTTCGGTTATTTAAGAAAATTAAATATTAAATGTATAGTTTATAAGTTAATATGTAACTTATATAAAGTTTTGAGGTTAAATTGTGAATATAAGGGAATTACATGTTAAGACCGAAAATAAATGTGGTCATTTGGTAATTTATAAAAACTACGATATTGTTTTGCAAATTTCCGAAAGTTAATGTGGATGATTAATGAATTATAAAAGTTATAAGGTTATTTAGTAATTTATAAAGATTAGTATATTCATTTTATAAATACCGAAAGTTAAATGGTATTTAGTAAATTATAAAGTTATATGGCCATTTAGTAACTTATAAAAGTTGGAGTATTTAAATTGTAATTACCGAAAAGGTATATGTGGTTATTTGGTAATTTACAAAAGTTAACATGTCCTAAATATGAATACCGAATTTATAAGGTTATTTAGTAATTTATAAAAGTTATTGTGTCCAACTTATAATTACAGAAATTAATAAGGTTGGTTTTATAATTTAATAAAGAAAGGAATTAAAACTATGTATTATGGTATATTATGGAATATAATATAATGTTTATAAAATAAATGTGGTTATAACAAAGTAACCAAATCATACTGATATATGGAATAAGTGGAAATAATTATGGATATATAATTAATGAGATAAAGATATATCTTAAATTGGAAATTCATTATCACATGTGGAATCACATAAAATAATGAACTAATGAACTATCTAGAACCACTGTTAAATAACAGGGGGAAATAAAGAACATGCAGAGTTATTGAACAATGAGTATAAACGCTACAGTGACAATACTGTAATATTTAGTGAATAGTTATATTAATATTACCCGGTATTGCATGTTTATATAACAGCGTACGGGAAGGAACTACTGAATAGGAATTTGTCAAGCTAGCAGTTACTTGGTGAACGGTATGTTAATTGTGTGGTCTGAATGTCCTAAGGATTATCCTAAGGTCCAGACATTATGTGTTAATTGTTTAAGAGCGATATCTGTGATTTTATATATATGATATTGTATACTGTATTGCTCAACATTGTTGCGTTGTATTTATACGCGAATGTCTTATGACTGGAAGTTTATACATCTAAATTGGAACAAGACTAACTGACCTTTAGGTATTATTGAACCTAACTGATGGTCAACTGTTATAGTCTTAATTCAAGGATTGGTTATTGTACCACTGACAAAAAGGGCTAACTTATAAAGAGAGGAATCCAGACTGTTTCGACTTTCTGGTTGCGCATCGTGATCACTACGAGAGACTTCAATGGGGAGTCACTCAAGGGAAATCCATCAGTCACATTCGAGGATGGCGGAGGGCACTACCGTTGGTGTACAGGTTCGACCGGATCGGTCTTTTAATTATCCAGGGCCATAAGGTCAGCTGGTAACAGTTCCATTGGAACCCAGGGGACTATCGTCCATAATAAGTTATTAAGGGTGTCTTGACATGACGCCTGAGGTGGAATTTAATTGGAAAAGGTTAAGTGATTGGTTTTAAAGGATAGGGCCGGGTGGCCAACTAACAAGTACAGTTTAATACGCGTATCTTGTTTGGATAATGATATGGATTATTGATGTGTGATTATTAGTTTTTATTATGGATTATTGATGTGTGTTTATTGGTTATTGCTATGGATTATTAATGTGTGGTTATTGGTGTTGTGTCTATTGTACATTGATGTTTACAGTGTGTTATGTGATTGTTTAATATTACAGTTATTACTGTTATTATTGTAAACCGGTATTTCATGTAAAGATTCTAATATCAAGATGGCTAAAATGACTTAAGGAATCTAGATGACTTAGGACTACATTTAGCATACCAGCATTTCGATTGCTGAGCCCTTCAATGGACCTAACATTTCAGGTTACTAAAGAAGACTCAAGCCGGAGTGCGGGGCACAGGGTAGCTGATGGGTTTTAATAAAGACCTCTTTAAGTTTATCATGTATTGTATTAAGGAGATTGTTGTATTCAGTTAGTTGCTCATTTAGTTGGATTTGGTTTGTAATAATTAGAGTGCTCAGTATCTGTTCATCACAGCGTGAGGAGTTAAGGTTGTTGGATGGAGTAAGAATGCCTTGTTGCTCACAAGGGTGAGTAACGGCGTGTAACACCAAGGTAGATAGTTTTATTTTCCGCTGTGAATTACTATTTATTATGCTACGACTTGTGACGTTATTACAGGTTTAGATTAGGGGTGTTACAAAAACCACCTTTACATTTCAATGGTTTTCATCTTCATTAGCAAGAATTGGGTGCCAAGACTTCAAAATTATCATGAAAATGATGTTCTAATCAAGGCAAGGAAATGGATGAGCTTTGAGGCATGGTGCATTTTTTTCTCCAACACCTTCCTTCACTCTTCACTTTTATCAAAACCCACAACATCTTGAATTACCTTTCTTTCTTCCCGATGACATCTTCACCAACATGGACATCCAAAAAAACCATGAGCTCTGATACCACTTGTTAGGATTTCGGGCCCATTTACCTAGAATCGTGGTAAGATCGACATGGTTACCAAAGAAGAAAAACCACAAGATAATATAATGATAAATTAGTGACACAAAGATATACGTGGTTTGGTCCAAACATGGCCTACGTCCACGAGAGGAGATAGAACAACATTCTTTAGAAGATGAGGATTACAAGTTTACATGAGGATTACCCAACCAACACATCAACCTGTGTTTCCCTTGGTGTTTTTACCCGAGTCCCTTTGAGTTCCCATAGAACCACCCTTGACTCTCTTGGATGTGTTCCCCACAAGTTGGGATGATCCTAAGTTACGAGTTACTAGATTTATTTATAGTGCTAGATCCAAACCTTTCACTTATCCCAACTTTAACCTTGTAACAACCGCTACATAATGGCTCATAAGTTACAACAATTACAACCTGTAGACACTAAAAATTCTCACCCCCACAAAGCAAATATCGAACAAATAAATAACATACTAACATGTGTCACCTTTCTTTTCCGAAACTTACTAACATGAGTGCCAAAATGAAACCATCGTTCAAACTTCTCAAATCAATTTTCAAAACCTTTGCAAAAAAAAATACAAATTGTCGAAAATGAATTTCCTACGATAATCCGGTTTAACCTATCCCTTTTTGTCTTATTCACTTATCTTATTATTTTTGTATATATTCTAGTTTTATCACTTATTTGTTTATCTATTCTTTTTTTCATTTATTTTCATTTGGTTTTTTTGAACGAAAGATAAGCTTTGTATTAAAAGAGAGAGAAATATTTACAACCTAACAACCACATCTAACAATACTCAAACCCACATTAACTCTCCAAAAAATCAAGAAGACCAAAACTATTACAAATCTGAATGTTCCTTCTAGTAACTGGAAATTTAAATTTCCTTCATCTCAACTTGAGCTCCATTTGTATACTAGAAACACATCTATTAACTTCCTGTACAGTACTAGCAAAAACTTTATCATTTCTGGCCCTCCAGATATGATAAACAGTGACCCCAACCGCAGAGCATCTCATTTTGTATATAACCGAAGCTTTCGATCTCGAACTCCAAAGACAATGCATGCAGTCCAAAAACGTGAATGGAAGTTTACACTTCAACCAGCCATGAAGGATACATGTAAACACTCTCTTACTGAAACCACATTCGAAAAACAAGTGGTCTCTAGTTTCAGTTTGATCACAAAACTCACATTGGTCAGAAGGAATCAAATTCCATGCCTTCATCCTATCCTTACAAGCCAGACTATTTTGACATGAAAGCCACCAAACAAAAGAAGCATGAGGGTGCAGAAATTTGTCCAGATGATTCGATCCCAACCCCCAGTAGACGGAACAGGATGTAAAATATCATAAATGATTTTTGTGGACAATCTGCCCTGATCACTTCTTCTGTTCTCAAACACCGATTGCAAATTCCTAGCAGCAATTTCATCTCGCAGTTTAATGAAGCTCTTCCACCAGTAAGCATGAGAACCTTTAATTTTCAGTGACCAAACTGTATCATTTTAATGACATATGCCTTACACCACCAACTCCAAGCAGACTGATGCAAATCATCATTAAACAGTCTCAGTAGATTACTTAGCAAAGCAGATTTATTCCAGGATAAAATCTCTTTAAAACCAAGCCCTCCATTGCTTTTAGGCCTACACACTTTATCCCAAGCTACTAGAGCTTTCCTACAACTGTTAACTCCACTCCATAAAAAACTCCTGCATTTCTGCACAATTAACTGCACCACACAGCTAGGAAACAGAACAATATGTGCCCAAAATCTCTGGATGCTTAACAGTGTACTCTCAATCAACTGTAGTCTGCCAGCATATCTAAGTTTCCTAGTAGCCCACTATGAAATCTTTGCAGTCATTTGCTTATAAGAGGAAGATAATCAGTTCTCTCAAGCCTATGAGTAGACAAGGGAAGCCCAAGATATCTTACAGGAAGACTGGCTTCATCAAACCCCAGCACATCAAGAATCTTCCTCTTTTCCCCCTCACTCACTCCTCCAAAATAAACCTTACACTTCTGATTACTCACACCCAAGCCAGAAGCCTTAGAAAACTTATCAAGAATACCCTTGATGATTGTAATGGATCCCACATCACCTCTGCAAAAGATTAACAGATCATCTGCAAAACATAGATGATTCAAAGCAATCTTGTCACACTTCGGATGGAAGTTGAAATTTGGGTCATCCTGCACTTCAGAGAGCATCCTACTTAAGTACTCCATACATAAAACAAATAGAAGAGGAGAGAGGGGATCACCTTGTCTAAGACCCCTCTCACCCTTAAAAAAACCACAACTTTGGCCATTAATCAAGATTATATCATATTTGTATGACATACCCATTAATCCAACTCATTACCATCTACAGCCTGAGACGCCTTACACTCCTCCAAAAACTCCCAACTAACACAATCATATTCTTTATATATATCTACCTTGAAAGCACATCTAGGAAACAATTTCTCCTTCGTATATCTTGAATATTTCCTGACAGGAAGAATGTTATGGCACAGGCTCCTCCCTGTTACAAAAGCCCCTTGACAGTCACTGATGATCCAAGGAAGAACCTCCTTTAATCTGCTTGTAATGATTTTAGAAATAATTTTGTAAACTACATTACAACAAGCAATGGATCTCAAATCTTTAACCATTGTTGGATTAGCTACTTTAGGCACAAGAGAAATCAATGTAGTATTCACCTGCTTCAGGATCTTACTCTTTGCAAAGAAATCCCTGATAGCTCTCTTAATATCATCGCCCATCAGATGCCAGCCTGATTTGAAGAAAAGAGAATTAAACCCATCCGGCCCATGTGCCTTAGTGCTCTTTATAAAATTAAGGCCCTCCCAAATCTCCTTATCTGAAATAGATAATAATAATCTACCATTCAACTCATATATCACTGATCTTCCTCGAGAAAAAATATTCAAATTGCAAGACTCTCTATCAATCGGTTTGACCCCAAGCAAATTCTTAAAGAACTTCAGTATGTGCTTTTTAATCTCCTCTTCTGATTCCAATCTCTGCCCCTGATCATTATCCAACACATGAATTTTAGATGAGTGCCTTCTAACATTCATAACTCTATAAAAATATGAGCTAGATTCATCCCCCATCTGAATCTAGTCAACCTTAGCCTGTTGAGCAACATGGGAATGCAACAGATTCAGACTCTGGTTGTACTCACAAATTAGAGTATTCTCCTTCGCGATCAACTCTACATTAAAAGGATCCAACTGTAACAGTTCCCGGGCCTTATGCATCTCTCTCTGAATTACATCCACCTTCTTCCTCAAATGACCAAATTTAGTTCTTTCCAGAACTCTCAATTTAGCCTTAATTAACTTCATCTTCTGGGTAACTTTAAACATTGGGAAGCCTCTAATATCCTCCCTCCAACAATCTCTAATAATATCATAATAACTAGCATCAACAGTCCAAATATTTCAAAATACTAGGCACTTTCACCATGCTCCTGTCTAACATAATCAAGGTTGGATTATGATCAGAGATGTTAGGAGGACAGAAAATCACATGAGAATCAACAAAATCACAAATCCAAGCATTATTGACTAGCACCCTGTCAAGTTTACAGCAAATTCTAGACGTAGGATCTTTCACATGCTTGTTTGTCCAAGTAAAAAAAGCACCCGAGAATTTTAAATCCTGCACATCAATATCACTCACACAACTAACAAACTGATCATCCACCTCTACAACATTAGCATTATGGATGGCTTTCTCATCACCATTCAACATACAGTTGAAGTCCCCCATAATAATCCAAGGATCAACACCTGGATTCACATTCCTAAGCTCCGTCCACAAACTCTCTCTGTCACTACAACTGTTAGCAGCATAAACCACAGATAACCAGAACCAATTTCTGCTATGCTTCAAACACACTCTACAGTGGATTAACTGATTCAAAATACTACAAGCTTGAACACTCCAAACATTCTCATCCCACAAAATTAAAATTCTGCAGTTGATATCTCTATCAACATTAGAAAGGGAGTTCCATCTTTTATTAAACCAGCCAGAAATACTGACATATTTATTGGATCTAACCCTGGTTTCCAGAATAGCATATAAACTCACCTTATTCTTAGTAGCAAACCGATCAATTGCTACTCTCTTATTCAGGATATTCAACCCTCTTATATTCCATGCTGCAGCTTATGTTTACCCATTAGGTATTTTACTAGCATTTCCCACCTGAACATCAGGGGAGCAACAACCCTGCTTATTCCCAATCACCTTAGAATTGTTTTTACCTCCTACTACCGTCCATCCCTCTTGGCTCTCCTTACATCCACCATCTGTCTTCCCCTGACTAGTAGTAACTTGCATGTTCACAACATCCAGGTTGATTCCTACATTCAAAACCTCCTTCTCCATACTTCCCTTCTCCGTATCTTTCTCAGAAACTCTATAATCGATAGTTTCCTTCCTTTTACAACGATTAGCAGAGTGACCAAAACATCTACACTCTTCGCAATACCAAGGCCGCCACTCATATATTATCCTCTGAATATACTTAGATCCCTTACCATCTTCCAAAATAATTTCCTCCTTCGGTTTCGATCTAGCCTCTATCTCCACCAGAATCCTCGCATACCCAATCCTCTCTTTGCTAGCAGTTAACTTATCCGCAAGAATCGGTTTCCCGATTTTACTCGCAATCCTCCCTAACATTCTAGGGGACCAAAACTGTAGATCTAGATTTGGAAGCTTAACCCACACTGGGATTGATGCCAAATTAGCTAGATCCAACTTGCACCCCGGTGACCAGAATCTCAGAACTAGCAGATGATTACCTTGAACAAACCACGGGCCATTCTCCACTATACACATCATCTCTTCTCTACTATCGAAACGAAATATAAAAACCCCGGCATCATTGAACAAGATCTTCGGCTTAACAAACTTGCTCCACAACGCTTGCACAAACCTCTCCATAGCACTAAACGCAATCCTCACTTCCATCGCCGCCCCAACCAAAGAATTTTTCCAGTAATCACATTCCTCCTCAACTTCTTTCTTCTTAAACTTCAGAGTCGGGGAATCATCCTCTAGAAAGCTCTCAAGATTCAAACAATTTTCCTGATCCCTATTATTCGCAGCCACTTCACTCCAAGATTTCTTCACCTGTGGAACAATCCCCGCCAGTTTCCCTCCCCCACCAAGTTGATCTTGAATTTTCGTGAAACCATCTCCATCAGACTGAATCTCCTCCTACACATTCACCGCGACCTCATTAAAAAATTTCTCATTACTTCCAAACTGAAGCACCTTCTTCAGGGCTCCCGACGCCACAACAGGAACAGATTGATTTTCTGGTGTCAATTTCAACTGAGATCTAGACAATGGACCAGGTTGTCTTTGATTTGCGTCCTCTAGCCATATTAGATACACAGGCGAAAAATTAGAGATAGATGAGAGCATCTCACTCTAGACCATTGCAACGAATAATCCATTTGTTACTTTATCATAGCCATTGCTATTTTCAATTGTCTTCTATCATTTATTTTTATTTTTATCATCATCATAGCCATTGTCATTTATTTGATGTGTTTCTCACTATTATTGTTATTCATATTAGTATATTTCATTTTGTCGATAGTTTGATTAAACTTTCTCCTATTTTATTTTCATTATTTGTTCATCCTATCTCATTTTCCGCTACTCGTATGTATCTAATTCAGTCTCCAATTTTTACATTCACTCTTATTTTTACCTTCATTATTTTAGTACTATTTCATTATTTTATGTACTTTATTATGTTTGCTACTATTAATTTTACTTTGTTTATTCTTTCTAATTCACTACTACTAACGTGTATCTAACTCAATTTCCAGTTTTATGACTTCCACTTGTATTTTTATTTTCACCATACTAGTACTATTTCATTACTTAATATTCGACTTTTTAGGGTTCAATTTACTTTCACTACCCTACTAAGTCGTTTTTCCTCTACTTATGTAATTTACGGCTTATTACGAAGTCGGTTAAACTAAAATGCGCAAGTTTATGATTTTTTGGTATTGTTGACATTTTTTACTGAAAATTAATGTGAAAATTAAAATGACCTAAACTAGGGTTTCGGAAGTCGAATTGAATCAAATTGTAATTCTATCCGTGGCCACGGACCTAATGTCCGAACCCACTGTACCTAATTAACCTAAATAAATAGAGAAGTCGAAATCACGAGAAAACAAAATTTTGAAAAGTTCAAGGCCACGGACATAAGTTGAAAACCCCTAGATTTTGAAAATAAAAATATCCCACCACTGTTCGAGAGCATCTGGGCTTACGGACAGGGCGTCCGGACCCTGGACGTAGCGTTTGGGCTATACCCGGTGGTGTTTTGGGCTCAAATATATATTATGGACACATAGCTTGAAAAATTCTAAGTACATTAGTGATCACAAGAATTTGATTTGAAGTCAAATTCAATATAAAACTTAGTAAACAAGTAATAGGGTAGAAGCTAAAACAAATAGCAATTCGGAATCCATAAAATATATTTCACCCAAATTTTTGATAGAAGCTTAATGAAGTCGAGGAGAGTTTAAAAAGTTGATTTATAACATGTTTTTCCTTCGGAATTGATGAGACTCTTCACGTCAGGAATCTCTTGATGCTTCGTCGGGGACAGTTTTGGATTTAGCTCGAACCCCGATTCAGGCTACTGGTTGTGGGTGGTGTTCTTAATGTTTTGAAGGTGATTTCAAGGCTATTTGATTATTGTAATAGCAACAGGGATCAGACGGGTGCTTGAGAGGTCTAGGGTTCTTAGTGTGTTTCTCTTATCAAGAGAAAGGTTCCTTATATAGACATCACTAAAGATAGAGTAACTCGGTAAAAACTGAAGTTTAATGAGGTTTTGGTTAGGTGACTTCCCAATGGAATTCGGCCATGAAATTTTAGCCACATGTAGAGGAAGATATTTATGATTTTTCTAAAGAGAAATTAGAATTTATGGATATTAGAATATTTTTAAATTCAATTTCTTGTCAGATTTGTTCAAAAATTACTAGATAATTATTGAAAATTCAAATTTTCAAAATTTTAAAACCATTATGCTCTAAATGTCATCCTCTATTATGTGTTAAAATTTTAAAGCATTCTAAGTTGATTTAAGTAATTTTCAGAGGAGAGAGAGAGCTTACAGGATGGCTTAGGAGCCTTGAAAATTACGAAAACGCCCCTTGTGAAGACCAAGTTGTCACATATTCCTCAAAACCGGCCGATTGAACTGGGATTTTGTGTCCCTTGACTAAACTACCATTCATAGCCCTCATGCCTCTAGAGACTCTTTCGGGGGTCAAAATTTTGGGTATAACACTTGGGGCATTAATGGCATATATTTGAGAAACGTGCAAGTTGGTAAGCATGGGGTGCCTAAAATGGTAATGACGGGTTGTCCGATGAGGCTGATTGGACAGGGTGTTAGAGGGACAAGTACTTAGTCATGAGTGTTTCCTTCGTGGCGAAGGGAATCGATCAGGATTTCCGCTGATGGCACCTGGCTTCAAGGCCTGAAGAAGCCGGTTTCTGGGAATCAATGTTTGTCAGCCGGGATATTTGCTAGGTTAGATTTTCATGTCCTGATTGTTGGCTTGTGACCCGGGTACATGCGATCATGAAAGGGAAATGTGTTTATTACTTTCAATAATATGGTTAAGGCGTGACTAATTGTACCAACAAAGATATATCTTCAATTTTTATCATGTATTAAGCAAATCAAACTTATTTTGTATGCTTAAGAAAAAAACGAATTTGAAAAGACAAGTGGCAGCCGGCTTAAAACCTCGTAGCTGAACAATGGCTGCCAAGCTAGCGGCATGAAAGCAACCTTGTTCACATCTGCCAGGTGGCTAGGTGCCTTGCAACCACTGGGAGGTTACGGGGTTTTGGCTTGCCACCATCTACTAGTCTTATAGCTTATGGCCAGTTACTTTTTTACATTTTTAAAATCACTTTATTTTTGTACATTTAAATTTACATATTTTTCGATAAATTGTTATAAATGACCGTTTATAAAAAATATAGATATTTCTACAACAATTGTTAAATTTTAAACTTATTTTGGGTGACTGCATGCAGTTTTAAAGTGTTTGCAAATAACATCTCTCTTAACCATTTTAAGAAGACAAGATATCCAATTTATAGAGACAAGTTAACCAATTTATGAAGACAAGTTAACCAAATTAAAGAGTCAAGTTAACCAATTTAAGAGCATAGGCTAACCAGTTTCAGGAGCCAAGCTAACAAATTTACATAATAAGAAGATAAATGTTAACAAGACAATTTCATTTGGACAACCCATGAAAGTTAGAGATAGTTGTTAGTTGTTAACATCCCTAAAGCCAAACAAATATGTTATGTCTACAAACAAGCATTGTGTTATACAACAACTAACTAAGCCTACTCAGTAAAATGTACACATAAAAGAAGAAAAAAACAATTTTCAAGATGCTAGTCAACAGAAAAATTTTAGTGGGATCACATGGGGTCACCCACATGTTTCAAAGAATTAAGATATTACTATATGTAGAGTTTATATACATAGTATAAATGACCCAATGTATCAAAGAGTTGGTAATGGTATGGTGGTAAGGGGTGGAAGTATTGAATGACTTATCTTAGGTTTGAATCCAGCGATGACCCATTGGAATTTTTTAAGTGACCCACGTAGTTCATATTCTGGCTTCACCCCTGTCTGATAACAATCGAGTAATCATAAGAAGTGGCATTGGTATTATGCATGTGTATAATTGAACGTATCCACAACAAATACAACTCTTACTAGCTTCACAAGGACAACACTTGTGAGATTGTCCCATCCTTCTGAAATACCCCAAACTTAGATATGGTGTGTGAGTGATAAACTTAGATATAAGAAAGCTAAATAATGCCTTAGAAACATTAAGAAACCATTTTAATCAAAGAAAACATAAGGAAACACCAAAAGAGCAGTTTAAGCAAAAACGTGCTCTAAGCTTGGAGAGACTTGGGTGAGCACCCAAATATCATTCTTAGACCTTAGTAATATCCTAATTGTCATTTTAAACCAATAACCAAAGAAAACCAAGCTTGAAAACTAGTTAAAACACAAAATGTGCTTTAAGGAGTCTTAAAGCACATTTTTGAAAAATTGTCTTGTAAATGGGTTTTGAGTGGCTAAATGTCCATAATTAATCTTTAATTAACATGTGTACTAATTAGTATCACATTAGGAAGTCTAAATCAATGGGAAATCAAAAATTTCACAATTATGTGCCTTGTTTAGTGAATAGTAACCAAATAGTGCTAGTTTAAGACATTAGTCAAAGTAAGTCATTCAAATGGTCAACAAAGACCACAATACACCTTATTTCACCAAGGGGGCCGGTTTTTAAGTGTGACTCACCACTCTTATCTAGCTAAGTAAAGAATAAAGCAAAAGTAAGTAAATTCACTATTCACCTTTAACATAAATATCTCACCTTAGTAGACCTCTCTCCTCACCTATTCATTCTCCTCTCTCACCACCGATTTCTCTTGCTTTCTCTCTTCTCAATTGACGTGAAGAACAGCCCCCATGTAAGTTCCATCTTCCTTTGATTACTACTTACTCATTTTAGCTCCAAAACCTAAACAAATTACATATTCTTCTTAGTTAGCTCAAGCTCTTCCTTTCTATCTTTCCAAAACTTCAAGAGCTCTATTTTGGTGCCAAGCCAAACCGCCATATAAGGAGGAAATCCAAGTTTGGAGAGTTCATTGGCTTCTCCATTCTCTTAAGGTAAAGAATATGTTAGAAAATCTAGGTTTCCATCATTTTCTCTCCATAACCGAAAATGTATACTCATGGGGCTTCATTGTTATGCCTTGTTATAGCTTGTTTCTTATTCTCCAAGGGCAAGAGGAGATCCTTCTTAATTCATATCCAAGCTTGTCTTGAGAAACCAAGGTAAAACAATCAATTTAATACCTTAAAACACATTTTTAACCTAGGTTTTATCCCTTAAGGTTAGAATGTTGTTTAGTACTCATTGGAGTCATTGAATGTTGGTTAGAACATTGGCAAGGAGAACTTGATTTGGTGACCGAGATTGAGCAAAGAAAAACCTAAGGGAGAAAGTTGTGAAGCTTGAAAAAGAACAAGGTAAATGTCTTACCTTAAGGAGTTTAATGCATTAAGGGATGGGATTTAGGTATATGATGAGTGTAGCTTAGGGTTTACATTAGAAAAGGGCTATATATAACCTAGGAGAAACAATGACTAAGTATGAGAATTTGTGACTAAGGAGCCAATGAGAAAAGAGATAGTTAAACAATGTTGAGAGGAATTACAAGAAGCATTTTATTTTAATGGGAGCCTTGTTATGTGTATTCGCAGGTCAAAAGCAAATATATGTGGAGATTCAGTGGTTAAGATTATTGTCATTTAAGGGCCTAAGTGCCAAGCATTTTAAGTTTATACACTATATGATGATGTGGTGTGGTTTTGGTTTAAATTGTGTGCTAAGATGAAGTAATGAGAACTTGAGTGATCTTGGTTGTTTGATGGTGAAAAACCAAGTGTTTAGGTGTAACAATATACTAGAGAACCCATGTCAAAATTTGATGAAGAAACTTAGTGTTTAAGATGTTCTAAGGAAATTTCATGACTAAGGTAGTACTAGGGAACCTTAGGGGTTGTTTTGAGGAAAAAGAGTAAGTTCAAGGTGTTCTTGTGGGTTAGAATGACTTAGGCATTATCATGGAGGATGTAGGAATCAAATGAATGAACTTGTGCATTTAGGACTTAGGCAAATATTGGTAAACTAGTATAAAGGAAATAATGTGTTGGAAGAAGGAGGCATAAATTTGTGTAGGAACTTTAAGTAGTTGCATAAAGGAATTTTAGGTGGTGAAAGATGCTTGGGAGATGATGTTATAGTGGTGAGGAAGCATTTTGGCATAGTGGTTGTAATAGGTATGAACCACCACTTAGAAGCCTAGTGAGAAACATTACAAGTGTTGACATTATTGCAAGGAAATACATAATGACTAAGATGGATATTGATGAGTGATTTAACGAGTTTAGTGGAGGGCTTAAGGTGTGTTTTAAGTGCCCAAACAAGGTTAGAACATACTAAGAAATGAGATAAGTGTTTAAGGATGTAGAAGATGGGTATTCTGGCCTGTCCGAACTTCCGTCCGAATTTGGAAGCTCGGATATGCCCTGTTGCAATTAAATTTTCTGAGTCTCGGCTAGTGTCCAGACTTCTGTCCGGCCTTCAAAGTTCGGACACTTGAAATTTTTCCTTTGATTTTTCCTCGACCTATGTCCGAACTTAGGGAAGCTCGGACACATGTTCGGACACACGTCTGGTTGCACCCTTTTGAGTCTCGACCTATGTCCGAACTTGGGAAGCTCGGACACAAGTTCAGACGCGGTGCTGTTTTGGCCAAAAACTTTGTTTCAGGTTAGGAAATGGTGGGGATGATTAGGTATTGATGTTATAAGGTTATTAAGGACATGTTTGGTGGGTGTAATGGTCATTAAGTGGGAGAGTAAGTGTAATAGATAATGAGGAAATGATGCACTTAGGAGTTAAGTTAAAAACCATAAGGCTTAGTGAAAAACAATGGGTAAAAGTTGATGTCTAGGGAGGTTAAGTAATTGTATTAAGTTGGATTGAATAATAACCTAAAACTGAATGAATGTTTTAGGACTTGTGAATTGGGACTTGGAAGGAGATAAACCAAACAATCGTCGACGGTGAACGGTACAGTCTTTCTTGTGACCTGCTTGCTAACGAGGTGTCCCTCGGCTTGTGTGCTACCTGTTTGTTTGATATGACTAAGACAAGATAAAGCATGCAACCGGATATTAATGTTCTCGATGTGTATGTGTTTTCCTTACACTAACCCACGAGGCTTAAGGATAGCTACTAACTAAG
The DNA here is from genome assembly GCA_023374045.1 of Limonium bicolor. Lineage (NCBI taxonomy): Eukaryota > Viridiplantae > Streptophyta > Magnoliopsida > Caryophyllales > Plumbaginaceae > Limonium > Limonium bicolor. The sequence continues at coordinate 114,443,456 of CM041776.1, forward strand.
CTTAATACTTATTGAGTTAAGGAGAGGATTTGTACATTGGTGATTGTTGGTTAATACCCGTCAAGGTTTAACTAACACATGGTATTTAAGACTTTCACTAACCGTAACTTGGGGTGGGAGTGAGGAATCCGGAATGGTACCGGCACATGTGTATTGGGGGAGGTCGGTATCTGAATCAGATCCGACTTCCGAATTAGACTTGTCCTCGGACTCGTCGCCTAGGGTCAACAAACCGACCCGACCACCCAGACTACTGTTTGAGGTGGGAGGCACATTAAGGATGGCGTGGGGGGATCAAGCCTACATCCCCAACAAATTAAGAAAGGTTGCTTATTGCTGGATAGTGCACTGCTACTGGCTAGGGTTAACCAAGCCCTACAAAAATAAGCAACCAATTAAGGGCTAACTAATCTAATAGTGGAACGGTTGGCAATTATGAGGTTAAGGAGATTGTGGATCTAAGGAGTTAAGAACTAACTCACTTATTAAGGGAACGCCTGAGTCGTTCATTTGCATATGAGCTATTTATGTTCATTGTGGTTTGTTGTTTTATTGCATTTCATATTATGATTGTGATGCTAATCAACTTCCATGCTATCGACAATTAGTCGTCGTAGCCCCGTTAGCTTGGGGGCCACGGGAGGGTCGTACCAGCATTCGTGTTGACCCCCTTTGGGGGCTGTTTTTAGACTTGCAGGTAAGCGGCCCATGAAGTCACACCACGAGAGTAGGAGCGGGTAGCCCTAGGTGGGACTTTATTTTGATTACGGGTAGCGCCTGTGCACCCGTTTGTTGATAGTTGAACTTGAGAAATATTGTGTGGTTTTGGAGATACTTAAAACTTGGTTGGTGTATGAATTATGGATATACGGTTGTAAATATTTAAGTAACGGTATTTCTTGTTGATTAGACCGTGGCAAGGTCCTGGTGATAGTTTATTTCCGCTGCGACGTTTATGTATTATTTGTTAAGTTACGATAACCACGATTGGCTTAGGACGGGGTGTTACAAAAGTGGTATCAGAGCGTAGTTACGCTCTGATCAAGAAATACCGGACATAAATAACCACCGAGTTACGTTATGAGTTAAGATATAGCAGTGGGTTAAGGGTGTGAGAAGTTAGCGTGAGTAGAGTCAGATGACCACTATTAAGTGTGGATCGTCTTTACCGTCTAAGGACGTTATAAATTCGTTAACCGAAACAGTGGTGGATACGAATCTAATGTGAGTTGTGATTGTTCAGATATCAGGAAGGAGAGGCCGAGGCCGTGGCAGAGGCGATGATGCTTCAGAGGTACTGATAAGTGGTGAAATAGTGCTCTTCCAAAGTCTTTATTCACCGTCATTTTACTTGGCGCTTGACTTATTTCACCACTTTATGAAGTAATTTTGTGTTTATTAGTGATCTTACACCTTTGACATATTCGAATAGGTAATTACTCGTTTGAGTATATTTCGAGAGCTTAATCTGAGTATGCATCAATGTTCGAGCATCTCGGGAGGGATGCCAAAGCCAATGGGAAGCATCGGGAAAATTCCGGCACAAAAGAAGGACACTCTGGGGCCGACCGGACTTGCGACCGGACTTGCAAGTCCGGTCCGGCTCTGTTCAAATCGTCCCAGAACTCACTGGAATCGACCGGACTTGCGACCGGACTTGCAAGTCCGGTCGAGCTTAAATCCCGTCACGTGCTCCGCGCTAAAAAGTGTCCGACCGGACTTGCGACCGGACTTGCAAGTCCGGTCGGACGGAAATTTTTGCCAGAAATTGCAGTTAAAAGACTACTCTGGGGCTTTCTCATTATCCAACACACACGACTACACACCCTAAAGAGAGGAGAAAGAACGTGAAAGAAGAGAAGAAAAAGAGAAGAAGAAGAAGAGAAGAAGGAAAACTCACCTTCTCCAAAGCTTCCAAGCTTCAACAATGGCTTCTTCTTACTCTTTTCTAGTTTTTCTTCCTCTATGTTTGAGTAGTACCCCATTGTGCTTTGGGATGGGTCTTTGAACCCAAACCCTAGATTTTGCTTGTGAATCTTTATTATGCCTTAATATAGTTGTTTCTCTCTCAATTATCTTTCAATGTCCTCAAATTGATCTCTTGAGTGCATTTGTGGTGAACCCAAACTACAATTTGGTTTTGAGTTAGGGTTTGTGACCAAATTGAGAGAGAACTCTTGATTTATGCTTCTAGGATTAGTGAGCATAATTTGGAGCTTTGTTCTAGAACTTGCTTAGTGCTACTTAGTGAGTTTAGTCCTAATTGATTTTGAAGGCTAAAATTAACTAAGTAAGAATTAACTCATCTTGGTTTAGAGAGTTATTATTTTGTTCTAGAAAGACAACTATGGCATAAGAAGAGTTGCTAGCATATCTAGGTAGTTTGGGGGATTGCCAAATTCCCAAAGTACTTCTCCATCCAATCCATTAACTTATCACCTTTAGTTTATTTGTTGTTCTTGCAATTACTCAACCAACACAATCAAGCTTGCCACCGGCTAAACCCCATTTTACTGCTTACATTACAACTACTAAATACCGAGACTAGGAAGTTAGGACCAATTTCCTTGTGGATACGACACTTGTTGTACTACACCGATTAGGTGCACTTGCCTACTCCTTGCATATACTTGTATACTTTGTTATATAGTTTTTGCCAACAAGTTTTTGGCGCCGTTGCCGGGGATTGATTCCATCAATTTCCCTAGTTCCGGTATTTTTAGTTTTTGTTTTGTTTGAAGTTTAGTGTTCTGTTTTCTTTGATTGTGTTTTCGTTTTTGTTGTTATATCCTATCCTTGTTTATATTTTCTATTACTAAGTTGTAGTGCTGGTTTTTCTTGTGATTGCTTAGGTACCTTGTGTTCCTCTGTGTATGCCAAACACTCGGTCTAGTAGCTCCCCGCTTGCTAGTCCGAGATCCGAACTTGAGCGCACTCTTAGAAGACGCATAAGGAATTTAAATGGCGGATGGAGAGCACCAGAAATCAGAATAATGGGCAGCAGCAACACCGAGCCCTCTCTGATTACCACCAGCCGGATACCGAAGGGAGGCCTTCGGCTATAGTCCTACCGTTTGACGCCTCAAGAGCGACAATGGGTTTCAAGACTCACTACATCACTGCTCGGGACTTAGGAAATTCAGTGGAGCAAATCCTGATGATGCTCCGAACCACCTGAGTCTCTTCCTTGATTTTGCAATTCCTTCGGGAAAGACGGTAACGTAAAGGAGAGAATCCGGTTGCAGCTTTTCCCCCATTCCTTATCCGACTCCGCATCAAGATGGTTTAGAAGTTACCACTCAAATCAATCCAAACATGGGTACAAATGGCCAAAAGTTCCTTGCCAAACTACCCGACTAGTAGGACGAGGCAACTGATTGGAGAGATCAATACATTCACCAAGAGCCCGGAGAAACCTTGTACGATGCATGGGACCGGTTCAAGGATATGTTATGAATGCTCCCACCATGGGTTGGATGATCAATCGTTATGCCTATCTTTCTTTAATGGGCTTGACGATGCGAACCGTTTGCTTGTGAATCATCCTCGGGAGGTAGCTTCATGACCAAGTCCCCTGAAGAAGGAATGGCACTTCTTGAGACAATGACTAGCAACACGAGGCAATGGGCCAGAAGTAAGGGAAGAACTCCAAGAGCGGCCGGTCTACTTCATGTTGAACCATCCGACCATCTTTCCGCCCAAATATCCTCACTCACAAAGATGGTGGAGAAGCTTGCTACAGCCCAAAAGAGAATGCAAAATCTGTAGCTTCATCATCTTCTACTTCAGCCACAGAGGGGTGTGCTATATGTGCGGGTCCCCATGAGACCCATTTTTGTGAAGGAAAAGTCACATCGAGGGACAAGAAGATGTCAACTTTGTTAGCAACCGCCCCAACTACAACTATAACAACAACAATGCCCCATGGAGAAATCATCCTAATTTCTCATGGAGGAACAACGATCCACCCAAGGAGGACCGAGTAATATTTCCAACAACTCGATGGGTTATAAACCTCAAGGGCCACACCAAGCAAACAATTCTCAAATGGGGTATAGACCTCAAGGTGGCCCGCCAGGATTCAGACCACAACAACAACAACAACAACAACCACAACAACAACAACAACCATCCTCCTCCTCTTCTGATGGTAACTTGGCTAGAATGGAAGCCATGATGCAAAACATGCAAAATATGACGATGAACTTCATGACTACCGCCAAACTAAGTTCACCGAGCAGGAGGCCTTCAATGCCAACCAGATAACATTTAATCAGGGCCTTAAAACTCAAATTGATCAAATCTCAGAACAACTTGCTCAGAGACAGCCTGGCGCTCTCCTAAGTCAACCGAATCCTAATCCAAGAGAACAAGCTAAGGCGGTTACTTTGAGAAGCGGTAGGCCCCTAGAAGATCCCTCTCCCCAAAATGAAGTTGATGACCAGAGAAGCAAAATCAAGAAAATCAAGAGGAAGACCGAGAGATACCTGAGGAAGTTCAAACTCCACAGAAAAATATTTCCAAGGAGAAGAAGTCTCCTGAATTACCTCTCTCTCCCTCTCTTGCTAAACATCTCCCTCCACTTCCTTTCCCGAATAGGCTCAAAGAAAAGAATTTAGATGAGCAATTTGGGAAGTTTTTAAGTATTTTTAAGAAATTGACAATTAACATTTCTTTTGCTGATGCTTTGAAACAGATGCCCATCTATGCAAAGTTCATGAAAGACATTCTCACAAACAAGAGATCTTTGCTAGAATCTGAAACGGTGCATCTCACTGAAATTTCAGCGGTCCTACTAAGGCACCCTCCTCCAAAGCTTGGAGACCCGGTTTGCCTATCATCCCTTGTTCTATTGGTGATTTTAATTGCGGTAGTGGTCTATGTGATTTAGGAGCTAGTATAAATCTCATGCCACTTTCAATTTTTAATAAACTTGGGATTGGTGAGTGCACCCTACTACTGTGCAATTACCTTGCTGACAGGTCTCTAGTGTTTCCGAAAGGAAAAATTGAGGATTTGGTAGTGACTGTGGGAACCTTTGTTTTCCCCGCTGATTTCATAGTGATTGACATGGAAGAAGATGTCAAGGTCCCTTTGATTTTGGGCCGTCCATTTTTAAGAACTGCCAGGACCTTGATAGATGTGGAAAAAAGGGAAGATTATTTTGCGTTTCATGATGAAAAGCTTGAGTTTGACATGTCTAAGATAGTGAAAAGACCCACGCATGCGGAAGCTATTTTTGCATTAGATATTGTTGACTCCATTTTGCAAAATAATCCACCCCCTCATTCTAATTATGATGCTCTGAGTTTTGCTTTGTTTGAGTCTGATGATGAACAGGAGATGGATCCGGAGGTGAATGAAATGGTAGCTTCGAAACCACAAGGTGAACAAGAGGATATCAATTCTACCTTCTCATTTAAAATATGTTTATCTGACTGAACCTTGTGATCTACCTGTCATTATCTCCTCCTCCCTCACAGGTGAACAAGAGGACAGTTTGTTGAAGGTGCTTCGAAACCACAAGGGGGCAATTGGTTGGTCAATCTCCGATATAAAGGGTATCAATCCCCATTTCTGCACTCATCGAATCTTCATGGAGGATAACTACAGGCCACTTGTTCAACCTCAAAGGCGGCTCAACCCGATTATGAAGGAAGTGGTTAAAAAGGAGGTTCTAAAGTTACTTGACTCAGGGATCATCTACCCCATATCCGATAGTCCATGGGTGAGCCCGACCCAGGTGGTACCAAAGAAAGGAGGAATCACGGTGGTGTCGAATGAAAAGGGGGAGCTGATTCCCCAAAGAACAACAACCGGTTGGAGAGTGTGCATCGACTACCGGAAGTTGAACAGCTACAAGAAAAGATCACTTCCCCTTGCCCTTCATCGACCAAATGCTAGAAAGGTTAGCCGGGCAAGACTTTTATTGCTTTCTTGATGGCTACTCGGGGTACTTCCAAATCCCCATAGCCCCTGAAGATCAAGAGAAGACCACCTTCACATGCCCTTATGGAACATTTGCTTATAGAAGAATGCCCTTCGGGTTATGCAATGCTCCAGCAACATTCCAAAGGTGTATGATGGCCATCTTCTCCAACTTTATCGAAAAAACCATGGAAGTTTTCATGGACGATTTCTCGGTCTTTGGGCTCAACTTCGACTCTTGCCTAGAGAATTTAGATGCCATTCTCTCCCGATGTGAGGAAACCAATCTAGTACTCAATTGGGAGAAATGCCATTTCATGGTGAGAGAAGGGATCGTCCTCGGGCACCAAATCTCCTCCAATGGAATTGAAGTTGACCGGGCCAAGGTCGAAGTCATCGAGAAGCTACCACCACCCACCTCAGTTAGAGACATTAGAAGCTTTCTTGGCCATGCCGGGTTCTACAGAAGGTTCATCAAGGATTTTTCAAAAATATCAAAACCTCTGTGTGACCTTTTAGCCAAAGAGGCGAAATTTGATTTCAATGAAGACTGTATGAAATCTTTCAACACTCTCAAGGAGTGCCTCATCTCACCCCCTATAGTTGTGTCACCAGATTGGAGCCTTCCATTCGAAATAATGTGTGATGCAAGCGACTATGCAGTGGGGGCAGCCCTATGTCAAAAAAGGGAGAAGATTCTAAGAACTATCTACTATGCGAGCAAGACACTAAATGATGCTCAGAAAAACTATGCCACAACCGAGAAGGAGCTCCTAGCGGTTGTCTTTGCATTGGATAAGTTCCGCTCTTACCTTTTGGGCAGTAAGGTGATTGTGCATACGGACCACTCCGCCTTAAAATATTTGTTTGCTAAGGAGGACGCCAAGCCAAGGTTGTTGAGATGGATTTTGTTGCTGCAAGAGTTTGAGATGAAATCCGAGATAAACCGGGTGTGCAGAATGTGGTGGCCGACCATCTCTCTCGCATGGAAGTGCCCGATGAAGGTGTGCCTATAAACGAGTTCTTTCCAGATGAGACTGTTTTTGTGATCAAGGAAGCTGATGATCCTTGGTATGCTGATCTTGCAAATTATTTAGCAAGGGGAGTGGTGCCCCATAACTTGACCTACCAGCAGAAGAGGAAATTCTTCGCTGACTCGAAGTACTACTTCTGGGATGATCCTCACCTCTTCAAGACCTGTGCTGATGGGGTGATAAGGAGATGTGTGCCCCTGCATGAAGTGAAAGACATTCTCACCCACTGCCACTCTCTTGAAGTGGGAGGGCATCATGGGCCGGCAAGGACCGCAGCAAAAGTTTTACAAGCCGGTTTCTTCTGGAAGTCCTTACACAAAGATTGCCATGCTTTTGTTGCTTCCTGTGACCGCTGTCAAATGATGGGTAACATTTCCCGAAAACATGAAATGCCTCTTAATGTGATGCTAGAGGTTGAACCATTTGACTTGTGGGGAATAGACTTCATGGGACCCTTCCCTTCCTCCTGCTCCAATCTCTTTATCCTCGTAGCTGTGGATTATGTGACCAAGTGGGTGGAGGCCGTTGCCTCTCCCACAAATGATGCTAAGGTGGTGACCAAGTTCCTAAGAAAGAATATTTTTACAAGGTTTGGAGTGCCAAGAGCAATCCTTAGTGATGGGGGTTCTCACTTCTGCAACAAGCAATTCGAAGCTTTGATGGAGAAGTATGGAGTGAGACATAAGGTCGCTCTACCTTACCACCCCCAAACTAATGGAAGCCGAGGTCACTAATAGAGAGCTGAAATGGATCTTGCAGAAAACGGTAAATTCTTCAAGAAAGGATTGGTCTTTAAAGCTTGATGATGCACTATGGGCGTACCGAACAGCTTACAAGACTCCCATTGGTATGTCCCCTTATCGTCTTGTCTACGGGAAAGCTTGTCACCTACCGGTTGAACTTGCACATAAATCGTATTGGGCGTCAAAGCGCTCAATTACGATCTCAAGAGTGCCGGCGAAAAGAGAAAGTTTCAGCTGACGGAGTTAGAAGAGATCCGGGAAGAAGCATATGAGAACAACCGGATCTACAAGGAGAAGACAAAGAGATGGCACGATAAATTGATCCTCAAGCGAGAATTCCATGAGGGAGATCGGGTCTTACTCTACAACTCTCGGTTAAAGCTATTCCCAGGTAAGCTCAAATCTCATTGGGCCGGGCCTTTCAGTATCACTAAGGTGACTCCGTATGGTGCTGTGGAGTTAAGCAACACAAAAGGTGGAACCTTCATGGTTAATGGTTCGAGGCTCAAGCATTACGTGGGAGGTGACATTAAACGGGTAGAAGCTCGTCCTATCTTCCTTCGGGAACCAGGTTTCATCTAAACCTTACTATGGTCTAGCCAAAGACCTTAAAAAGAAAGGCGGCTTTCCGGGAGACAACCCGGACTATTGTCACTTTTACCTCGTAGTGTTTTCTCATTTGAGTTATGCTAGTTAGTTGCTCACTTTGTGCTTTGTTTAAGTGCTTGTTTTGCGTGTTTTTGCGTGTTGAATTTGTTTGTGATTGTTGATAAGTGTTGTGGGCAAGAATACAAGCATTTTGGTGAAATTCTGGTCTCGACCGGACTTGCGACCGGACTTGCAAGGTCGGTCGAGTCCCAGACTTCAAACCCGCAAAGCTACTGACTTCGACCGGACTTGCGACCGGACTTGCAAGTCCGGTCGGAGTGAAAAATTCGAAATCACACCCTACTGACTTCGACCGGACTTGCAAGTCCGGTTGAAGTGAAAATTTTGAAAAAAAATAAGCAAAACGGTGCGTTTCTCTCCCTCATCTTCCTTCCCTCTCCCGACCGAACATTCCCAATCGAGCCAGCCCCAACTCCCTGCTCTTCTCCCCTGTCGCGCCAGCACCCACGCACCACCTCTGCGCACGCCACCACAGAGCCCCGCGCCGCCGCCGTTGCCGCGCCACCCATCCCGTCCTTCGAGCGCCGACGTAGCAGCCCAGCCTTCCCCACATCCAAAATCGAACCCTAAACCCCCAAATCGAACCCTAAACCCCCAAATCGACCTCCCTCTCGATTTTTAGCCACAAATTGTCATAATTTCTACTCATTTATTGCTACAAAACATCAAGGTATGTGATTCTAGCCCTAACTTGTCAATTTGATGAATTTTTGAGCAAGTTACATTTTGGGCTACATTTTGAACGAACCAAATGGGGCCTTTGTTGAAAAATTGTGATTTGTGCAAATTTGGTGATTTGGGTGGCTTCTAATTGTTAATTAGGGGTTTGTGTGCAAAAATTTCAAGTAAAAAGGTAGCTTCGGCATGCTTTTAGCATTTCCTAGCTTAACTGGAATTATGATTTATGTAGGATCAGTCTATGGTATTTACATCATGCTACTGCTGTTGTGGTAATTGTTGGGAATTCGTGACTGCACTAGACTGATTCATTGGCTAAGATAGTGTGCTAGCGTGTTTGAGCATGAGGTAACTCAAAATGTGCACAGTGGGGTAACTTCTTAACTGCTTGATGCCTTGTGACTCTGTGATTGACTTGTGTTAAGGGGGGTGCCAGAAACACTTAAATGCACACCTTCTGGTGAAATTGAGGAGGTTCTTAGAACCGAGGAATGATAGAAAAACAGGGGGGACTCTGGCAAAATTTTTCCACGAAACTGTCATTTCTTTTGATCTTAATTGTGTTCTAACCATTTAATGGTTGTTTCTTTTTGTTGTTTCTGTTTTGCCTTTTCTTTTCTTTTCTTTGTTTTGCAGCAACATGGCCCACCGACAACGCCGTTCTAGGAGGAACCAAGCTGCTCAGAACCTGGAGGTTGGCCACCCCATTGGCCTACTCGATGGCGTCTTCATCAATGAAGAGGCCCGACGTTGGTTCACCTCCCCCAAGAGACGGGAGATTGTTCGGGAGCGGCCGGTGGATCCGGCTCTGATTGAGGACCTCGAGCTCCGGCCACACTTCGACTTTATGGGCTGGGGCTATGTGCTCACCATGGGTGGCCAATACCACCCCCGCCTCATCAAAGAATTCTATGCGAATGCGGTGGTGATAAGTGTCCAAATGAGCATGATTTATAGGTGTATTTCATATATAATATTAACACTTTTCTTGCTCATTTCTCCACTTCGGTTAGTTTTCCTCTAGTTTATGTTTTATAATTATCTCACTAATTTATTGGTTTAACATGAGGAAAACCAAGCTGGGACTAAAGTAGATAAAGAGACGAGCACATAGACGCAAACGGCTCGAAAAACGGAGCCCAAACGAACAATCTAGAGCCGGTCGAAGTTAGAAGAAATAAGAAATAAGTCACGACAACCTCTGCGACATCGAGATAACTGGCGGACTAGAGGGGCGCAACCGCCTCGCGGACAACAGAGAGACAACCGCCTCTTAATGGGCGGTCTAGAGAGGCGCAACCGCCTCGCGGACACAACAAGAGAGTACCGCCTCTTAATGGGCGGTCTTGGAGGCGGAACAGGAAGGAACAACCGCCTAATACCGGGTGGTTCCTCAGGCGGACGGCCGGACTATCAGTCGCGACCAGTTTCTTCTTCGCCCGTCGTCTGCAACTTCTGCAACTTCTGCAACTCGCCCACTCGTCCACTGTCTGCGCCTACCTTAATTCACGCCTATGTTGTCCCCTGCAATAAATGAGCAATCAGTGCAACTCTTCCACCGCCTCAATCAATTGCTCACGCGTCTGTTATCTCCTTTGCTGCTTCTTTCTTTTTCTATATAAACCCACGAGCTTCACCCAATAAATCATTAACGAATACACGAATCGACGACCACTTCACACATTCATCCCATTTCTCTTCTCCCGTATTCTCCATTTTATTTATTTTACATTCCACAAATTCACCTCTAGCCCTACGTACACAAAATAGCAGAGTGAGACGGAGTGATTACGGATGATTTCTATTACTTTCATCTCTATCTATCTATTTAATATGTTAGGCTAGTTTACGTTTACTCTGGGAATAGTTATTATGTATCTGTATTAATTATGCAATATTTCTACTGGTTATTATATACAGTTTGTTACGTTTTAAAAGTCATCTCGCCTTTTTAATAGATCTCGCGAATTTATTAAATTGCTCTACTAAGTCTATTTTGATCAGACCAGGTGATAAATAGACAAGTTAATTAAGGCGTAAAACTGGAGGAAACTTGTTATGATTTAATAAGTTAGTATTCAGTTGCAAATGTAATTCCTCAATACTCCTCTGCCGTTCGCAGGCTTTTGCTTGAACCTTGATTAGAACCTTGCATTACAGGTGAACGAGTTCTTATGAGGCTATGACTTAGTCCTTAAGATAATTACAGGAACCTTGCCAATTATTAAACCAGTAGAGATAGCTTAAATATGCAGATTATATTAACCTGACCCAGAGTTCCATTTTATTTATCTGTCAACTTAGTTTATTTTATCTTTTCTTTTTATTTATTTTACAAGTCAATTAATCCACCCCCCTTTTGTGACACGCTTAGGTACTATTATATGTACATTAGTCCCACGGTTCGACATCCGGTTGCTTACATTTTCACTATACTACTGCGACCGGGATTTATTTGCAGCCCGACGTTATTTTTGGGTTTTAATTTCTTTCTTTTATGTTAATTACACCTGTTCTAACCACTCATTTATAACGTCTGCAAAATGGCGCCGTTGCCGGGGACTAGTTTATTCTAGTCCCTAAGCCCCGGATTTCACTTGTTATAATAGAATATTTTGTTTTTATTATTTTTGTTTGTTGTTTATATTTATTTTCTTTTATATTTTGTTTATATTATTAATATGTTGTTTCTAATCCTTTTTATTTTCTAATTTTTTTCAGTAGTTTTGTTTTATACAGAAAAACACAAAAAAAAAAAACTTTGTACGTGGCAAATGGAAGAAGCGTTTGAATTTTGGCAGGATTTATACTGCTCCAAATGTAGGGGAGCTCATGATTTTGAGGATTGTCTCATAGTCCAAGAGCAACTCTGGTTAGAAGATCAACCAGACTACCTGGAGAGAATCGCTCAACTACTAGAGCAATCAATGAGCGAAACAGTTCAAGAGGTAGAACACCCCACTACAAACGAGCCATTCATAGAGACTCCTCCCTCTAAAATCAATTACCGCTATTTTCCATCCTTCTCTATAGTATACCCAGACAATGAGGATATTTACATCCTCGAAAATGAAGAGAAGGAATTACCACCACCTCCCGCCAATATATCCAAACAAAACGCCATTATCACCTTCAAGAAATTAACTTTCTCTGAAGATGATATTAAACAGCGTTCTTTCTACGAGCCTCACCTAAAAAAGGATGATGTTTACATCCTCCAATTTGAGGAAGAAAAAGCATCACCGCCGGGTCTTCTGTTAGAACTACGTTCCCGGCAGTACCTCCTCAAACACCTGATTTTGTGGAGTATTAATTTTCTTATTTTATATGCCGAGGTAACGTTTTGTTTTGATCCAGGATAACGAGCAGGCGTCTAGCCAAAGACGTTAAAGAAGGACAGCTTCCTGGGAGGCAACCCGGGTGTACTTTTATTTTATTTGCTTTTATGCTCTTTTAATTTTCAGGTTCTCTTTAGATTTTATTTTTGCTAACTTTTAACCCCGTTTATAGTATGGTTGCTTCAAGTGTTTTATGCAGGTACACCTCCATGTGGACACCGCAACCAAGCTACGCTACTTGAGGCTGAAGCTCAAGTGTGGGGGAACTCCTTTAACGACTAGCAAAAATAATATCAGGGGAGTACCAGTTTATTTTATTTTGCTTTTATTTAAATAAAAACTGCAGAGGAGCGTTTATGTGCTTAAATGATTATTTGTGATCTTTGTGTTATCTCTATTTTATCTACTTACCGAAAAGGTCTTCTGAAACCTTCCCTTGTTTTTCTGGTGAACAATGAGGACATTGTTCAATTTAAGTGTGGGGGAGTGTGCCCTTTTCGGTGACACTTTGTGCTTAAATGTTTAATCTCTTTCCTTATCATACGTTTGTCCAATTCAAATATTATGGACCCTTTATATGTGGGTTGTTCTCTTTAAGAATAAATACTGTTAAGAATTGTGGGATAAATGGTACAAATTTTAAAATTTTGATTAATTTTGAGGAGCACTTTATGTGTGGTGTGACCAAATGATCTGCAAATGATTGGATTTTATTGCTCAGGGTTCCTTTCTGTCTTCTCTCTTAGGGATTGCTAAGGGGTACTTCTCTGTTTAAAAAGAAAGAAAAAAATACAAAATAATAAGGGACTTGCGAGACACCATTGGTAACCAACAAAGAGAGTTGAGTGTTCTTAAATACAAAGACGTGATGCCTATATTTTTCTCATCTCTTATGCAAAAGTGAAACAAATGCATAAATCTATTTTTCCTTTTGTTTTCTCCTCAATGCCCATTCTTGAGAGAAGTTGGCAATGGTAAAAGTTCTCAGAGTCACCTAAAAAGAAACATTGAAGTACCTTAGATCATACCCCGAAACTCTATATTTTATTTTTACCCTGAGCACACCTATGCCACCAGCAGTTAATTTTCACACTCCTCAATAAGTTAAAAAGATCATGTTTATCCTACCTTTCATAATAATATTTGTTAGTATTGAGCATTCCCTACTTACTTGGTTACGTGATTTTGCTTGAGGACAAGCAAAAAGATAAGTGTGGGGGTGTGATAAGTATCCAAATGAGCATGATTTATAGGTGTATTTCATATATAATATTAACACTTTTCTTGCTCATTTCTCCACTTCGGTTAGTTTTCCTCTAGTTTATGTTTTATTATTATCTCACTAATTTATTGGTTTAACATGAGGAAAACCAAGCTGGGACTAAAGTAGATAAAGAGACGAACACATAGACGCAAACGGCTCGAAAAACGGAGCCCAAACGAACAATCTAGAGCCGGTCGAAGTTAGAAGAAATAAGAAATAAGTCACGACAACCTCTGCGACGTCGAGATAACTGGCGGACTAGAGGGGCGCAACCGCCTCGCGGACAACAGAGAGACAACCGCCTCTTAATGGGCGGTCTAGAGAGGCGCAACCGCCTCGCGGACACAACAAGAGAGTACCGCCTCTTAATGGGCGGTCTTGGAGGCGGAACAGGAAGGAACAACCGCCTAATACCGGGCGGTTCCTCAGGCGGACGGCCGGACTATCAGTCGCGACCAGTTTCTTCTTCGCCCGTCGTCTGCAACTTCTGCAACTCGCCCACTCGTCCACTGTCTACGCCTACCTTAATTCACGCCTGTGTTGTCCTCCCCGCAATAAATGAGCAATCAGTGCAACTTCCATCCACCCGCCTAATCAATTGCTCACCGTCTGTTATCTCCTTTCTGCTTCTTTCTTTTTCTATATAAACCCACGAGCTTCACCCAATAAATCATTACGAATACACGAATCGACGACCACTTCACACATATTCATCCATTTCTCTTCTCCCCGTATTCTCCATTTTATTTATTTACATTCCACAAATTCACCTCTAGCCCTACGTACACAAAATAGCAGAGTGAGACGGAGTGATTACGGATGATTTCTATTACTTTCATCTCTATCTATCTATTTAATATGTTGGCTAGTTTACGTTTACTCTGGGAATAGTTATTATGTATTTATGTAATTATGCAATATTTCTACTGGTTTATTTATACAGTTTTGTTCGTTTTAAAAGTCATC